>JASTWF010000055.1:0-309981 GCA_030390025.1 Squalus acanthias
TCCCCAGTCTCTCTCTCTCCCCGAGCCCCCATTCCCCAGTCTCCCTCTCTCCCCGAGCCCCCATTCCCCAGGTCTCTCTCTCTCCCCGAGCCCCCATTCCCCAGTCTCTCTCTCCTCCCCGAGCCCCCATTCCCCAGTCTCCTCTCTCCCCGAGCCCCTATTCCCCAGTCTCTCTCTCTCCCCGAGCCCCCATTCCCCAGTCTCCCTCCTATCCCCGAGCCCCCATTCCCCAGTCTCCCTCTCTCCCCGAACCCCCATTCCCCAGTCTCACTCTCTCCCCGAGCCCCCATTCCCCAGTCTCCCTCTCTCCCCGAACCCCCATTCCCCAGTCTCTCTCTCTCCCCGAGCCCCCATTCCCCAGCCTCTCTCTTCTCCCCGAGCCCCCATTCCCCAGTCTCCCTCTCTCCCTGAGCCCCCATTCCCCAGTCTCTCTCTCTCCCCGAGCCCCCATTCCCCAGTCTCCCTCTCTCCCCGAGCCCCCATTCCCCAGTCTCTCTCTCTCCCCCTGAGCCCCCATTCCCCAGTCTCTCTTTCCCCCCGAGACCCCACTTCAAATGTACTTCATTGGCTGTAAAGCACTTTGGGACGTCCTGAGGTGGTGAAAGGCACTGTATAAATGCAAGATCTTTCTTTCTACCTATTTTAGATCAATGGCCCAGAAATCGCAGCAAAATAGTCTGGCATTATTTAGAAGTTTACTCAGTAAATGCGATTCTCTGTTGCTTCATTGACACAAGTGAAATTTAGCAAAATAAACCAATGCAACTGACAAGTGACTGAATGTAAAGAGTTAATAGAGTCATGGGGGAGGAATTTGGTATCGCCCTGTTTGGGGCGCAATTATTGGTCGGGCGCAAAGTTTAGTGCCTGCCGCTAATTATCGTCTCTGACTGCAAACTTGGCTTCTATCGCCCCTGGAGGTGATTGGAGCGCTAAATCAGGCGCTACACACCTCTCTTAAGGCGCAAAGGCCGAGGAGCGAGGCACTACCTCAGAGCGCTGGCGAAGCTCATGTGATGTCAGTCAGCGATGAAACACAGATACACTGGCGCCGGCCAGTTCTTAAAGGGGAGGGTCGATCTTGCTCTCCATCCACACCCTGCTCATTGCAGCCTTGAATCTTGGCCTGGACAAACCTGTACATCAAATCTGCTGGAAAAAACAATGGAGAGGCCCAGGGAAAGAACTCAGAGTGCAGCCCCCGTAGTCTCTTCTAAATCGATGCAACGAAGGTCAAATCAAAATGAACCTCCAAAGTGCTGCTCAGTACCCAAAACTCCTTCATACAGCATTGAATCTCTCCAGAAGTCTCTCTCTCTCTCTCTTAGAATGCGTGGTGCAAAAATGTCGCCGACAAAAAAAGGCAGGAAGAGGCCGCCTTTAAATAGCGCTCCCCCAGTCCCTTCCCGACTGCAAAACTATCCCCTCAACCTGTCGTTGCTAGCAGCAGGCGGAAAGGCAGGGGGCGCCACTCAATATCCGGTCCGGGCGCTACCGGGGCATTGCACGCTCGACTGACGTCATGATTTGCGTGCGCAGGAGATCGTGGCGGTAGTGTTTAGCGCTGCCGCAAAATGTCTGGTCAATTTCGCGAGCGACACAAACATCGCCGCGCCCGGGCGCTAGTTGCTTTGCGCCCCATTAGCGTGATAACAGGAGGCGCAAAGCAACTGAATTTTTCCCCCATATGCTTTGTTAACCACTCTCTCAATATATCCTGCCACTTTCAGGGACCTCTGCACATTAACTCCCAGGTCCCTTTATCCCTGCACACTCTTTAAAACTGCACCATTAAGTGTATATTGCCTTTCCCTGTTCCCTCTGCCAAAATGCATCACCTCACACTTCTCTGCATTAAATTCCAGCTGCCACTTGTCTGCCCATTCTTAACAATAACTTGACAATAACGTGTTAATAGCAAGCGGCAGCAGGGGGTGGGACACAACTGTGTCCACCTGATTGACAATCAAACGGGCCAATGAGAATCGGCAGGCAGTCTCCGGCAAGGTTCCGATACAGTGTTCCGGCCAATCAGGGTGTGGTGTGGGCGGGGCCTCGGGCCTGGGCCGCGCGCTGTGTTGCTGAGTGTCAGAAAGTGGGCGGGGCTGAGCTGCTGCAGTGGCCGCGGACAAGCAGAGAGTCGCTGCTCTTCACCATCGGCTCCAATCACACTCACTGCATCGCCCACTTCCTCACTGCTCCCCACCGCTTCCCCAAGTGGCAGCGGCTGTGCTGCAAAGAAACTGCAGCAGGATCAAATGGATCAGCAATTGGAATGGGGGCCGTTGAGCGTTTTACCGGGGCTTTTGATCCCCAGTAAAAGTGATGTTACCCACAGCCCTTATACCAGGGAGTCCAACACAACGGATCCGGCCCGGGGAACAGTTTAATCCGGACCGCAGACTTCCCCTCAGAGGCGGACTGACTATCGGGATATTTTCCCCAGTGGCCCCTGAATTTGACATCATGGAGCCAGTTCAACCTCTCCCTGTGAGCCCTGCAATGGAAAGAATGGAGGGAAGGAGCGCCCGACCCTGCTTCGGTGGAAATTTGAACGAGTGAAGGAAAGGGGTGGAGACCCGGAATAACCAGGTCCCACCCCAGATTCCTCCCCTGCCCGCCCAGATTGCGGGATTTTCTAATAAAGGAATTTCACAACAACAGGTCCGTGATTGATCCATGAATTGTTGTCTGTTGGTCTCTGTCTATCCTGTGATTTCAGTAGTGAAATCCCATTGCCAGAGTTAGAAACACTCTTCAGAGTGGAGTTTGACAGATTCAAGTGTCAGGCTGCACGGGGATGTGAGCTGTCACCTGAAGAATATGGAGCCCACTCTCCAAGTGCTGCGACTCTCAATAAATTACTCTCTGTCTCTTCATTCTTTCTCATTCTTTACTTTTACACTTCAATATTTTGAAAGAATCATTTCACTGAAATGTGAAAAATTTATCTAATATGAAACTAGTGATTTGATCAGTGATCAGTTTTGTTTCTGAGTAAGAATCTAACATGAGACCAAGTGTTGTGATGCATCACCCTCTTTATTTCACAGTGAGAATACATTCCCAGCAGTTTGAAAAACAAAAGACAATCAAAGGCTAGAAGACAATGGCTTATTTACTCCACCAGAGAAGCTCTTCCTACAGTGCACAGCGTGCAGTCGACACAGTCTGTTTTAAAGTCCATTCCCATTATATTTCAGAGTACAGGAGACACAACAATTTAAACACGGAAGGACATTCTTAAGGTGATGTGATGAAAGCCTCAACATTTTACAAATGGTGAACACACTGCGTCTTTTACACTTTAAACATTCCCGTGTAATTAAATGATTCAGTGTTGAACTAACTTGTGGTTAAAAATGCACATTTTTTTATACATTCATGGGATGTGGGCTCTTTTCACATCACCTTTAAATGTTCTGGTCAGCATGACTGGGATAAGCATAAACATAATCCATCGCTGTCTGAAAATAGAACATCCTGGAACTATATCTGGCAGCAGAACCATCTCAATCTCAGTCTGTGCACGATTCATTTAAAGCAAGGTTACAGAAAAGGGAAATTACTGCGGTGATTAATCCCTGTTGCCTAAAGGAGGGCCGACCACCCGTGTACAACTGAGTTTAGCCCTGTGTATGTGCAGTATGGAGACTTTAAACAAATATCTGTGACTTGATGGCTCTTTTTTCAAAACCCCCAGATTTCTAACCAGAAATGGTTAAATGTGGAGCTTCCTATTACTGGCTGAGTAATTCTCCTTTATCCTTCAGTGTGGTTTCTCCGCACTTACACAACTGGTAGATCACCAAAGCTGCCCCTCAGAGGTGGTCGGTCAGCAATGAATCTGGGACATTGGCAAATAACTTGGAATTGAAGGGGGCACCTAATTATAAACAATATTAAAAGGAGCAACAGCAGCCAGGACTCCTCTGCCGGGGCAGTCCGATCTGCCAGGGCCGGAGCCGAATGTCTGGTTAACGTGTGGGTGGAAGTCAACGTGGCTCCCCAACATATTTCATCTGGGGAATGACAAGGAGATCCACCCCCTGGTGAAAACCAGGGACTATCTGCCACAGGACGATAAGAGGTGATACATTGAACTGGGCACCTGGAAAGAGCCGTTGTTTAGACTCATCGCACAAAACCAAATAATGTAAAATAAAAACCAGAAAATGGGAAAGAAAACCTCAGTGTTGGAGTTAACGTTGCTGAATAATTGTGAATGAAGAAGTTCCACCTCACAGTGCAGCAGTGTGGGTGGGAGACAAAAACTGTCAACTGCCAGTAGAGGGCAGTATTTATAAACAGGGTCACCATGCACAGAGCTCTGGAGATGGGGCCTGGGGGGAATCGTTCCAAATCCCAACACTGCCACATGCACAGGGTTAAATCCAATGTGTACCTAAGTGCCTTACGTTTAAGGCGCTATATAAATGCAAGTTGTTTTGTCATTGTACTAAGCGGGAGGCCCAAATTGAAGTTAAGAATAGAGTTAAGCACATCTCACTGTTTGAAAGCTGGAACAGAAGCTTTCAGAAATAAGTTCTGTTTCATTTCTTCAGAAAGCTAATTTGCATCAGCCCATGTGTGTTATACCAACCGATGAAAAATACATTTTTGTCAAAGGTACGATTGTCTTGGTCCAAGTCCTTTATGAATTCATTGAGGAGGCTGCCATACTCTTGGTTATCTTGCGTGAAAGTCCTGCAAAACAAGACATTGAAAGGGAATAAAGAGACTTTATGGCCTAGAAATTCGATAAGGCCTGGAAACGGGCGATGGCACCGCGGGACGAGATTTGCTCACGCCCGTTTAAAAAGCACAGGCAGCATGTTATTTTGGTGCTGCCTGCTGATTTGAATGGTTTTAGCGCACAGCCCAGCCACGAACGCGCTGCTTCAGGATGTGCGCGCAGCAGGAAGCCCAACGTCACATCACTGTAGCGTCCCAGGAGCGAGGCTGCATTCTATTAAAGAAGGCTGTCATTTTAGAAAGCAGTCTCTACCCCCTTCAAGCTCAACAGGCCAGGGAAAGGGCACTCAGGGTCTCGCACACAGCATTCGAGCTTTGTGCAGGAGGTCAACAGCAGAAGAGAGGTTCTTGCACCAGGGACGCTACAGCGAGCCAAAGGGGACCAGGAGGCCCTCCAGAAAATAAGATGTGGGACCAGATCACCGAGGCCCTCACTGTCAGCAGCGTTGCCCCCAGGACCTGGCTCCAGTGCCCAAAGAAGTTTCATGACCTCAGACCAGTGGTCAAGGTCAGTGAATGCATCTTCAAAAGCCATCTCCTACCAACTGCACCACTAGCCTCACACACTGCTCAGTGCACGACGCCCCCCCATCACTTACCTACCAACAATCTCAACCAAACACGAGGCACACCTCACATGTCAGTTGGCATGCAGCGCCCACTTAACGTCACGTTCTGTGAACTTCAACCTTAGCGCTGAGTTTAGCGCTGGGTCCCAAGCTTGCTCTGAAAGTGAGTGTGCAGCAGACTGACAGAGATGCTGTCAGCACTTCTTAAAAGGGCGCACACATCTTTCAGATAAGTTTGCATTTAAGCTTCTGGACTGGATTTTTTAAAATTTTATTGAAGTCGTGGCTTGGTGCAATACATGCTAAAAGTTTTTAAGCGTGCAGGGAGTTCTGCTGGATGTTTACAAGGCCTCGGATGGTGAAGGAAGGTCTCTGAGAAGACAGAACATGCTGGAAATACTCAGCAGGTCAGGCAGCATCCAAGTTCACGTCTCAGGTCGAGATGCTGCCTGACCTGGTGAGTATTTCCAGCATTTTATGCTTTTATTTTAGATTTACAGCATGCGCTCACAGAAGGAAGAGGAAGACACAGAAGAGGAATACGCAGAAGAGGAGGAAGCAGAAGAGTAGGAAGGAGAAGGAAAGATGCATCCCAGACAGTCCCTTTCTGGCCGGGATATCCGGGTTGGAATCATCCGTTGCGGTACCAGTGACCACAACCCCAATTCCCTTTTCAACATTTGTCCCACACCTTACCTTCCCTCCAACACAAAGCAAATTTTCCAATCCAACTTTATACATCTATCCATTCAATATGACATCAAGAAATCAACTCATCTTCTATTTGTGACTGTCTTGTGTGTGCCTTTGCCTATCCTACTGATGTCACGCCGTGCTACCCCAGTGGCTGCAGCATGGCTGGTGGAAGGCTGCTGACTTTCAGTGGGGGACACTGCAAATGGCCTTGCTGGTCGACCTTGAGGAGCTGGTGGCTGGGAGTGTGAAATCGAGTGATGGTGTTTCTTCTTCTTCTTCTTCTTCACTCTCCTCTCCCTCTTCTTAGTCAACCACTGGCTGGGCAGGCAGCATTTTTTGGGTGTGTGAAATGAGGAAGGCACAAGGGTGGAGTTGTGGTGAGGGGAGGGCAGGAAAGCAAGAGGTGCATGCCAGAAGGAGGATAACGTATGAGGATACCAGCATCTTGTATCCTTTCAGCCGCACCACCCCCCCCCATCCCCCTCATACCCCCCACCAACGCTGGCCAAGGGCTCAGCCATGCCCCTGCCAAGAATGGCCTGCGCCATCTCCTCCAAGGGGGTGAGGTGAAGCTAGGAATAGGAGGTGTGCCTCGTGTATGGTACAGATTGTTGGTAGGTGAATGATTGGCGGGGGGAGACGTGCACTGAGCAGTGTGTGAGGCTAGTGGTGCAGTTGGTAGGAGACGGCTTTTGAAGACGCATTCACTGACCTTGGCTAGTGGTCTGAGGTCATGAAACTTCTTTTGGACACTGGAGCCAGGTGGTGGGGGGCGACACTGTTGGCAGTGACGACCTCGGTGATGTGGTCCCACATTCTTCTTTCTGGAGGGCCTCCTTGCCCCTGTGGGTAGAGGACCTCTCTTGCAGTATTGACCCCCTGCACAAAGCTGGAGTGCTGCATGTGAGACCCTGGGTGCCCCTTCCCTGGCCTGCTGAGCCATTTGTATTTTTTCCATTTTTCCTTAGGTGCGGAAGGCAATTTAGCTTTAGGAGCTGAAGACTCCCATTTGGGAACTCTTTTTAACATTAAATTTTTTCTTCAGAAGGCAGTTGAGCTCTAAGGGCGAAAAACGACCTATTTTTACATGATTTACTTGGGTTAGTCCATTAAAAGAAAGACTTTGTACAGTCCCACCAGTGACGTCGCATTGCCTCATTCATTGGCTCCTCAGGGTTTCATAGTAACTGTATTCTAATTCAGAAGTCCCTTTCAGGGTCCGAACTGCTTTTTGAAATGACAGCCTTGCTTTAAGAGAAGGCTGTCCTTGCTGCAATGACACTATGGACATGCTAACTCCTGCTGGGACTAACGCCACCAGAACGGTGTTGCTCGATACATTTAATGCTGGGCTAATGTTAATTAGTCACTAGCGCCAATTTACCGGTCCTGCCAGCGCTATCATTTTCGGCAGCCGGTAACACCAGCCCACGCTGGCTTTTGAGGCCATTGTATTTTGGGTGTGACACTGATCAAAGAAAGTAAAGTGTTTTTCCAAAAATACAGAATGTGGTGTATGTGAGAATGTCTGATAAACAGGAGCCAGCCCTATTATTGTTACAACAGGGGAGTCTAATACTAATGGGACATGCCAGCAGAGAAAAGCCCAACTACTTTAGTTACAAGGTGTCGAATTCACATCCTGGGATCGCGTCCCGAGGAATTGTGGGTCTGCCATGTCCAGTGCTCGATCTGAACCTGAGTGATGTGAGTGTGGAGGTCCGGCCGTGGCCTCAGAGGAAGGGACTGAAGGTTGTGAGACACGAACCAACTCATTAGATGATTGATGTTGGCCAACGTCCCCACCTGACTGGTCGCAGTCTCACTACAGGTTGAGTGATGTTGGGAAGGCAGCCAATGTAAAGCAGTATTCGTCACGATAAACCACCAACTCATCTCACCTGATGTAAAAAGAATGAGGCAGGTTAGCTTGGGGGCTGGGGGAAGCACACTTGCTCCTATAAGAGCAGGGAGGTTATGATGGAGCTGTACAAAACGCTAGTTAGGCCACAGCTGGAATACTGTGTGCAGTTCTGGTCGCCACACTATAGGAAGGATGTGATTGCATTGGAGAGGGTGCAGAGGAGATTCACCAGGATGTTACCTGGGCTGGAGCGCTTCAGCTATGAAGAGAGACTGGACAGGCTGGGGTTGTTTTCCTCAGAGCAGAGAAGGCTGAGGGGGGACCTGATTGAGGTGTACAAAATTATGAGGGGCATAGATAGGCTAGATAGAAAGGAACTTTTCCCCTTAGTAGAGGGGTCAATAACCAGGGGGCATAGTTTCAAGGTAAGGGGCAGGAGGTTTAGAGGGGATTTGAGGAAAAACTTTTTCATCCAGAGGGTGGTTGGAATCTGGAACTCACTGCCTGAAAGGAACCCTCACAACATTCAAGAAGCATTTAGATGAGCACTTGAAACGCCATAGCATACAAGGCTACGGACCAAGTGCTGGAAAATGGGAATAAAATAGACAGGGCTTGATGGCCGGCGCGGACACGATGGGCCGAAGGGCCTCTTTCTGTGCTGTATAACTCTATGACTCTATGACTATGACTCCTACTGGCCCACAAGCTGGAAAGGCACTTCCAGCCTGTTCCTGTTCCATGCAGCACCATCCCTTTAGCACCCGGGGAAACCCGGCCAGCCAGCGTTAAAGCTGGACGAGAGATAATATCTGAGGCACACATCCTCATTAAAATATTTAAATCAGCAACCTGCCTCCTGGGAGCGGGTTGGTTGCCCGTCCCCCGTCCCACCACCGTTAACACTGGAAGTGGGCGGGCTCGAGGCGGGTTTGACAATTTTTAAATTTTCACATCCCACCCGAAACCCACCCGTTTTGCGGGGTTAGAATTACCCCCCAAAGATGCTGCCTGACCTGCTGAGTGTTACCAGCCTTTTCTGTTTTTATTTCTGATTTCCAGCATCCGCAGTATTTGGCTTTTGACTCACTTGCTTACTTGATGTAGCACGGGAATACACAGCTAATAAACTGCCAACACCTGACAACCTATGTGCAAGATCCTTGATCAGAACCAAGTAAAATTGGTTCCACATCCCCAATGGCCTAGTGAGTCTATGCCGACTGGGACAGGCCCAGGCCCAGGCCCAATCCCCGTCTGTGCGGAGTTAGCTGGCGTCCAACTGGACAGCGGTAACAGGGCTACAGTACCTCTGGGATCGGAAATGGGAAATCAGCCAGGGTTCCCCGCTGCTGATTGCTATCCGGCAAACTCTGCTGGAAGCGGACCTGTGTAGATGTTAGGAAAGGAGATGATTGGGCTCCGCCGTGATGCCCCTTGTGGTCAAATAGCCTACCAACACTAACTGTCCAAGCTCACACACGATTAATGGGTAAGGTACCAGGGAGGGACCAGCTCTCAAAGAACTAAAGTCAATGCCTTTAAGAGGAGTGGGAAGAAAAAGAAAATTGTTCTAATTTTCATCCAGTAAAAATGAATGCACCAGAGGACTGACAGTTCCACACGGCTAATGCAACTTATATCTTTAAGAAACAAATTGTCTACTATTTAGCAGTTTTGATTTAATGAAATCTTTACCTTTTTTTAATAAATTGATGGTGTCCTGTATTTATTCTTAATTCTTCACACGGTCTAATTCAAATCATTAACAATGCTTTTTTTCCCAGCTTTTTGAATTTGACAGGTCGCCCACCAGTTTCCCGCAGTGCCTAGACCTTGTCTTTGAAGCTGAGGCAGGAGGTCACTTGCCATTGAATCAGATGTTGAGTTGACAGCTTCAGATGTCAAGTCAAAGCTCCCCGCTGATTGAGAAATGTTCCCTTAACCACTAGTTTCTCTAAACTGCATTTCCACTACAGATTCACAAGTCTCCATCCAGTCTGACCTCATTACCTCTCCCACCATTGACAGATCGCTTCTGTCATCTCTATTTCACCTGCCATCTATTCCATCAGCATGGGTGTACTTTATATTGTCTCACCTTGGTCCTCAGAATCTGACCACGATCAGCCCCAACACCAGCATCACCAGGCACACCAGCAGCACCAACAATCACACCAACCTTCTCCGCAATCACCTGATGCTGCACAGGACAGAGGGCATCAGCACCCGACCACATTTCTGCCCGGGACGCCAGGGATGGCCTCAACAGTGCCACATTTACTTCACTTGACGCTGCACACCCTGGCTGCCACATGATGTGCCAGGTTGGCACCATCCCACACCAACAACATAATGCATCCCTACAATGCCCAAGCCATAGAAAAGCAGAGTCTTTTTTGAATGGTGAGAGATTGGGAAATATTGGTATTCAGAGGGACCTGGGTGTCCTTGTACATGAATCACTGAAAGTTAACATGCAGGTACAACAGCAAGCAATTAGGAAAGCAAATGGTATGTTGGCCTTTATTACAAGAGGATTTGAGAATAAGAGTAAAGATGTCTTACTGCAATTATATAGGGCCCTGGTGAGACCACACCTGGAGTATTGTGTACAGTTTTGGTCTCCTTACCTAAGGAAGGATATACTTGCCATAGAGGGAGTGCAACGAAGGTTCACCAGACTGGTTCCTGGGATGGGGGATTGTCCTATGAGGACAGATTGAGTAGACTAGGCCTACATTCTCTAGAGTTTAGAAGACTGAGAGGTGATCTCATTGAAACATACAAAATTCTTACAGGGCTTGACAGGGTAGATGCAGGGAGGATGTTTCCTCTGGCTGGGGAGTTTAGAACCAGGGGTCACAGTCTCAGAGTATGGTGTCGGCCATTTAGGACAGAGATGAGGAGAAATTTCTTCACTCAGAGGGTGGTGAATCTTTGGAATTCTCTACACCAGAGGGTTGTGGAGGCTCAGTCGTTGAGTATATTCAAGACAGAGATCGATAGATGTTTGAATATTAAGGGAATCAAGGGATATGGGGATAGTGCAGGAAAGTGGAGATGAGGTAGAAGATCAGCCATGATCTTATTGAATGGCGGAGCAAGCTGAAAGGGCCGAATTGCTTACTCCTGCTCCTATTTCTGATGTTCTTATGTTCTTATTCCTATCACACTCATCACCATTGCGGGGGGTACCGTTATGTCTCACCATTCACTGCAACTCACTAAGCCACTTCCAAAGGTGCGCACAAATCTGTCCAAGAACGCAAAGTGTTGAAAATAAAGATTTCAATGTTTGACGGCACATTAACAGAAACTTCACATGAACATTGGCTCAAACACACAAGTGCCTACCCTTGTGTGTTGTTAGTTAGTATGATTGGACTAGGATGAGGGTGAGTGTGAGGGGTGGCTAGTGAGATGGGGATGTGATAATATAGATAGAGAGGGATGGGTGGAGTTGCAAGGTAAGTTGGTGTGCGTAAGGATGTGCAGGAGTTGGGTAGGGAAGGCAGAGTGATGGGGATGTAATGAGTGGCACAGCAGGATAAGGTTGAGTGTGGCTTTGCAGTAACGATTCGTGATCTACTGAGATCATTGAAAGGTTTGCGCCACTGCAGCCTGGTCCTCCTGATGATGCTCCTGCTTGTGTCCTCCTATGCAATGTGCAACCAGGCTGCGTTGGTGTCCTGGGGAGGTCTCTTCCGCCCATTGGAAGGGAAGAGGACTTCCTTGCGTGCTGTGACTCCCTCCATAAGCATATGGAGGGAGTCATGGAAGAGCCTGGGTGCAGCCGTACACCTCTGTGCAGTGCTTGTCAGTGTTTGCAGCACTTCAATGCTGTAGAACACTGAAAGCACAAATGTCAAAGTAAATGTTGTTATAAAACACATTTTGTTGTGCACTTGAGTAGTAACAAATTCAGTCTTCTGGTTATAATCATTTTATTCTTTAACTTCAGTATTAAAAGCAATTTACAACCTGAGTATTGTCACAGATAAGTGTGCGAACCTAGGCATGGGTCCTGTCTCGTACTGCTTAAACAAATGAAAAAGCTTATATTTATACACTGTTTTCTTATCAAACTGGAACTGGCATTGCCTAATATGGTAGTCTCTGGCTACAGCATAGTCCAGAGATACAAGGCTACATTTTCTTCAACATGCTGTGGTAAGCCTAACCCTTCTAGTTTCTAGACATTCTTACCATAAATAAACATATCCAAGGCTGGTTGGTTGCGAACACCAGCAGTTGCTAAGTGAAATCTGTATCTCTCTCTCACTCTATCTCTCTCTCTCTCTAATGATGCCATCCACCTTTTTTTCCTATATTCAATGAACTAAACATGAACACCTTTCAGAAGCTGAATTAACCGAGTTCCATATGCCAACACTTTGTATCTCACTCATGCTGTACCTGCCTTGGGAGTGTTTGATGGGATAGTGTAGAGGGCGCTTTCCTCTGTATCGAACCGTGTTGCAGCTGGCCTGGGAGTGTTTGATAGGACAGTGTAGAGGGAGCTTTACTCTGTATCTACTCATGCTGTACCTGCCCTAGGAATGTTTGATGGGATAGTGTAAAGAAAGACTTGCATTTACATAGCGCCTTTCATGACCACCGGACATCTCAAAGCTCTTTACAGCCAATGAAGTACTTTTGAAGTGGAGTCACTGTTGTAATGTGGGAAAACGCGGCACAGCAAGCTCCCACAAACAGCAATGTAAAAATGACCAGATAATCTGTTTTTGTTACGTTGGTTGAGGGAGAAATATTGGCCACGACACCGGGGATAACTCCCCTACTCTTTTTCAAAACAGTGCCATGGGATCGTTTACGTCCACCGGAGAGCAGACAGGGCCTCGGTTTAACGTCTCACCTGAAAGACTGCACCTCCGACAGTGCAGCACTCCCTCAGTACTGCATTGGAGTGTCAACCTAGCTTTATGTGCGCAAGTTCCTGGAGTGGGACTTGAACCCACGACCTTCTAACTCAGGGGCGAGTGTGCTACCCACTGAGCCACAGCTGACACTGTAGGGGAGCTTTACTCTGTATCTAACCCGTGCTGTAGCTGGCCTTGGAGTGTTTGAAGGGACAGTGTAGAGGGAGCTTTACTCTGTATCTAACCCATGCTGTACCAGGCCTGGGAGTGTTTGATGGGCTAGTACAGAGGGTGCTTTACCCCATTATTACCCATGATGCACCCTCCAATTAATGCTCCGATGGTCCCTCTCTTTGATACCCTGAAGATCCCTCCACTTATTGCTTCTGACACTATTCCTGTTACAGGGAATAGACTTGTTTTGGAGCACAAAGGAGGTTGTGATATCCTTGCCTCATCCCAAACACCATTTCCACAAACTGCCTCTCTGTTTGTTTCCTGGCTCCTTTGTGATGTCACCTGGAGACAGGTTTACGCCCCTGGTTACACAGCATCAGTGGGAGTCACTGTGGGAGGAGCTGCACTTGGCAGCTGACACTGTGAGCGAGTTTAGTCCCTATAAATTTAATATTAAGGTAAGTAATTCAACCAAATGTCATACAATCATAGTATGGTTACAGTACAGAAGGAGGCCATTCAGCCCATCGAGCCTGTCCCACTCCCTCGCCCTTTCCCCTAGCCTGCAAATTTTTTCCTTCAGATACTTATCCAATTCCCTTTTGAAAGACATTAATTACAAATATATTCACATTAAATATAATCATAGTAACAAAAATAGTCCAATTGTATTCCACCTAAATTCTAGAATTAATATTCATTTTTAGATTCTAAGATCCTTGGCATGAACAGTATCTCTGGAAGGTGGAGAGAGAGGAGTCGAATCATCGTCACACTTACTGGGACTGGAAAAGGTCGCTGGATTCACAGAGAAGATCTGGTGGGAACAAGAACCCCAGAGGTGAGAGTCTAACCAGCTGCTGGGAGCTGTCTGACAGCTGCCATAAGGCTCAGCCTTTGCTGCGACAAGTTGACCTGAATTTAACTCGAATGTAAAGCTAGCCAATACCTCACCTGGGAGTGCTTGACACTTACATGTAGAGGAAGTTTTATTCTGTGTTCTTACAGTGCAGTACCTGAGCTGGTGTGCTTCATTGGATAGTTTCAGAGGAGCTGCACGTAGCAGTTAACACATGCTGGATCTGAGTTGGCTGTGTTTGGTGAACCAATTTAGAGAGAGCTTCACTCTGTCTCTTACCCGTGCTCAGCCTGCCCTGGGAGTGTTTCATGGGAAAGTGTAGATGGAGCATTACTCACTATATAACCACATGCTGTACCTGCTCTGGGAGTGTTTGATGGGATAGTGTAGATGGAGCTTTCCTCTGTATCTAACTCATGCTGCACCTGCCCCTGGGAGTGTTTGATGGGATAGTGTAGATCAAGCTTTACTCTGTATCTAACCCATGCTCTGCCTGCCCAGGGAGTGTTTGATCAGACAGTGTAGAGGGAGCTATACTCTGTACCTAAACTGTGCTGTACCTGGCCTGGGAGTGTCTTATGGGATAGTACAGAGGGAGCTTTACCCCATTATTGTCCATGATGCACCCTCCAAGTAATCCTTTGATGATCCCACCACTTGATACCCCTGAAGATCCCTCCACTTATTGCCTATGACGCCCTCCCTGTTACAGGGATTAGACTTGTTTCAGAGCACAAAGGAGGTTGTAATATCATTGCCCCATCCCAAACACCATTCCCACAAACTGCCTCACTCTGCCAAAGCAGGAGGGAGACACACTGGCTGATATAAAGAGAAGGGAAACTTTCTGGTGTATAAAGCAAGAGGTAGACATGGGGGCCATTGAATAGTGGGACCTCACATTTGGAAGATGGGAGGGATAATTTATCAGTGGTAATTTTGGGAGTCTGTGCTCCCTGCTTGGAGTCTTTGTACATGGGATTGGGTTGGAGACGGGACTGTTTGTACAACCTGCGTTCATGCCCAGTGAGACTGCACACCAGGAGCACAGCCTGGTCATGTGACCCTGTAATACCTTGAGTGGGAGGGGCTTGGGCTGCTTTTTGACATGTTTCCTGGCTCCTTCGGGTTTACGCCCCTGGTTACACAGCATCAGTGGGAGTCACTGTGAGAGGAGCTGGACTTGGCAGCTGACACTGCCAGTGAGTTTAGTCCTTATAAATAGGGGAAATAATAGAACAATTTAATATTAAGGTAAGTAATTCAACCAAATGTCATTAATTACAAACATATTCAAAGTAAATATAATCATAGTCACAAAAATAGACCGAATGTATTCCAATTACAGATTCTAGAATTAATATTAATTTTTATATTAAATGTTTCATGTAGTGAAGAGTATCTCAGGAGGGTGGGAGAGAGTGGAACCGAACCATCATCACACTAACTGGGACTGGAGAAATGTCGCTGGATTCACAGAGCAGATCTGGTGGGACCAAGACCCTCAATGTCAAAGACGGGATGAAACAAGAAGCCCCAAGAATGATTGTAAAGGTGAGGAACTTTACTGAGGATCCCATCAGTCCAGGATTTTGCCAAGGTGAGAGTCTAACCATCTACTGGGTGCTTCTTCGACAAATGCCATAAGGGACTGCCTTTGATGCGACTAGTACAACAGAGCTCAACTTGTATGTAAAGCTAGCCCATACCTGGGACTGCTTGACACTTACATGTAGTGGGATTTTTATTCTAAGTTCATCCCATGCTGTACCTGAGCTGTTGTGCTTCATTGGGTAGTGTCAGAGGAGCTGTATGCTGAATTTAAAACATGCTGGATCTGAGTTGGCTGTGTGTGATCAACCAATTTAGAGAGAGCTTTACACTTCATCTAAGTTGTACTGTACCTGGCCTGGGAGTGTTAGATGGTAATGTAAAGTGGGAGGCTTTACTCTGTATCTAAGCAGCGCTATACCAGGCCTGGGAGTGTTTAATGGGACACTGTAGAAGGAACTTTACTCTATATCTAACTGAGACTGACTGATTGACTTTCTTTCATATACCCAGCATGGGCTTGAACTCAGATACTTTCCGCATACTCACAGAGATCAGCGCGAGAGCACAAAACATCCCAAACACAGGAGCTGACCCTGAGATGGTGCGACACTATCTCTGCAGCTACATTAGCAACCTTTAGAGATGAACCCCTGTCCGCGCCCATCCTACTTTATCATTTTCTTGTGGTTACAGTTGGAATATTGCAGGTGTGTGACGTCAAGCCTAAGGAATTTCCCACCTTTGACCTCTTCAATTATTTTATTTCAGCTCAGCTTTGAAGACCAGGACTGTCCTTCAGATGTCCTGCATTTCCTGACAGCGCATTTCCAGTACTGGACATGTGACAAGAGAGTGACACCAAAGAGGTAGGACATGTGCAGCCACACTCATCAACATCCATCTTGCCCACACCTGTTGCTGTGCTGTGACAGATCGAGAAATGCTGGAGTTCCCCTGTGGAGGGAGGCAACGGCAGCTCTGCTGCAAAAGACAGTCAGTCACTCGACACAAGAGATGGTGAAGGAAAGAATCAGAAAATGTAAAGCTTTGAGGAACTGGATTCTGAACAAAATGATGTTCCTCAGATCATGGCGTATTCACCCCAGATACATGTGTCAGAAATGTTTGTTGTCCACAATTAATCCTGAGTGCCTGCCGCTCAAGAGGAGTAACAGTCAATTCCAGATTAACACATATTGAGGCCTGTTACAAAGGTATTGGAAACCAAACAGGACAAAGACAAATAGCACTGAAGTATTGATCAATGGGAAGATCTGAATTATAGACAGATTCAATTTAATCCTGCAGGAAGGAAGGAAAAAAAAAAGGAAGGAAGGTTCTAATCTGTAATAACCGGGACATTGAAGCACTAATGTGCTGTGCCATGGACTGAATAGGATCAACATTTCCCACTTTCAGACACTTTCCCACTGCTGATTATGGAGTGGGTTGGCCCCATTAGCTGGGCTTACAGTGAATCTCACCATTTGTTTCTAACGTCCAATGTGTTTAAATTCAGTTTATTGTTATGTTTCCTCTCCAGAGGCTGATGGTACAGAGCTGACCAACGTACAGACACTGGCCAACGCTGAATCAGAGGGGAAATTTATAGAGATTATTTTCTCCTCTTTTACCTCACCCATAACTCTTGGGAGACACAAGTGGTAACTTCTGGCTCCCTTAGTCACCATTCCTGTTAATGTTGGGCCAGATTGGGGACACAAGGCCCTGTCCCTCTGAAGTACTTAGATGACATCTCCATAGCCATGGAAAGCTTCATCTGACTGATGTAGAATCCAGTCTCTGGTACTTCATGAGTGGGAGGAGGATCCGCTCTAATGGCACCAACACTGTCCTTGGGTCTTTTTCTCCCATCAGCAGCACAACATCCCTTTACCATCTCCTGCATCAAAAACTCGGGTTGACCTTACTGGTCTTCCTTTGATTCCTTTCCTTAGTTGGCAGACTTTCCTGCAGTCTATTTTTTGTAATTGTGAACCCAGGTGTAGGGCCCAGACCCAGTAGCAGCAGAGCATGATTGAGGCCAAAGGCAAATTTGTTGGAACAAATCTCTGGGACTTAGGAATAGAATGACTGTGGAGGCTAAAAATGTAAATAGAAAAAGAGGACACGAGAACAGGAAAAGGTTAAAGCAAAATTAAGTTACAATTAAGAAAAACAAGAAACACAATATATAAAACACAAGTTTTTAATTTTAATTTATTCATTGTCGGGATGTGGGCATCACTCGCAAGGCCAGCACTTATTGCCCATCCCTAGTTGCCCTTGAGAAGGTGGTGGTGAGCCGCCTTCTTGAACCGCTGCAGTCCATGTTGTGAAGGGACTCCCATAGTGCTGTTAGGTAGGGAGTTCCAGAATTCTGTGAGACTTGGAGGGGAACTTGGTGGTAGTGGTGTTCCCATGCGCCTGCCGCCCTTGTCTTTTGAGGTGGTAGAGGTCGCAGATTTGGGAGGTGCTATCGTGGAAGCCTTGGCGAGTTGCTGCAGTGCATCTTGTAGATTGAACACACTGCAACCATGGTGTGCCATGGTGGAGGCAGTAAATGTTTAAGGTGGTGGATGGGATGCCAATCAAGCAGGCTGCTTTGTCCTGGATGGTGTTGAGGTTTTTGAGTGTTGTTGGAGCTGCACTCATCCAGGGACATGGAGAATATTCCATCACACTCCTGACTTGTGCTTTGTAGATGGTGGAAAGGTTTGGGGAGTCAGGAGGTGAGTCACTCGCCGCTAAGTACCCAGCGTCCGTCTAGTTCTTGCAGCCACAGCATTTATGTGGAGAGTCTAGTTAAGTTTCTGGTCAATGGTGAACCCCAGGATTTTGATGGTGGGGGATTCAACGATGGTTATGCCATTGAACGTCATGGGGAGGTGGTTAGACTCTCTCTTGTTGGAGATGGTCATTGTCTGGCACTTGTGTGGCACAAATGTTACTTGCCACTTATCATCCCCAACCTGCATGCTATCCAGGTCTTGCTGCATGTGGACACAGACTGCCTCATTATCTGATGAATTGCGAATGTAACTTGACAATGTGCAATCAGCGAACATCCCCACTTCTGAAGGTCATTAATAAAGCAGTTGAAGATGTTGGGCCTAGGACAAGGTCCTGAGTAACTGCTGCAGCGATGACCTGGTGCTGAGATGATTGGCCTCCAATAACCATAACCATCTTCCTTGTGCTAGATATGACTCCATCCAGTGGAGAGTTTTCCCCCGATCCCCATTGACTTCAGTTTTGCTAGGGCTCCTTGGTGCCACACTCGGTCAAGTGCTGCCTTGATGTCGAGGACGGTCACTCTCACCTCACCTCTGGAATTCAGCTCTTTTGTCCATGTTTGGACCAAGGCTGTAATGAGGTCAGGAGCCAAGTGTTGGCCTTCATTGCAAGAGGATTTGAGTACAGGAGCAAGGATGTCTTACTACAGTTGTACAGGGCCTTGGTGAGACCACACCTGGAGTACTGTGTGCAGTTTTGGTCTCCTTACCTAAGAAAGAATATACTTGCCATAGCGGGAGTGCAGCGAAGGTTCACCAGACTGATTCCTGGGATGACAGGATTGTCATATGAGGAGAGATTGGGTCGACTAGGCCTGTATTCACTAGAGTTTAGAAGAATGAGAGGGGATCTCATTGAAACGTATAAAATTCTGACAGGGCTAGACAGACTGGATGCAGGGAGGATGTTTCCCCTGGCTGGGGGGTCTAGAACGAGGGGTCACAGTCTCAGGATACGGGGTAGTACATTTAGGACTGAGATGAAGAGAAATTTCTTCACTCAGAGGGTGGTGAACCTGTGGAATTCTCTACCACAGAAGGCTGTGGAGGCCAAGTCACTGAATATATTTAAGAAGGTGATAGATAGATTTCTAGACACAAAAGGCATCAAGGGGTATGGGGAGAGAGCGGTAATATGGTATTGAGATAGAGGATCAGCCATGATCATATTGAATGGCGGAGCAGGCTCGAAGGGCCGAATGGCCTACTCCTGCTGCTATTTTTCTTTGTTTCTTTCTATGTTTCAAGTGGTCCTGGCGGAAACCAAACTGGGCAGCGGTGAGCAGGTTATTTGAGCGTAAGTGCCGCTTGATAGCATTGTCAATGACAGCTTCCATCACTTTGCTAATGATGGAGAGATGGCTGATGGGGTGGTAACTGGCTGTTGGATTAGTCCAGCTTTTTCCGGACTGGACATACCTGGCCAATTTACCACTTTGTCGGGTAGATGCCAGTACTGGAGCAGCTTGGCTAGAGGTGCAGCTAGTTCTGGAGCACAGGTCTTCAGTTCTGCAGCCGGGATGTTGCCGGGGCCCATAGCCTTTGCTGTATCCAGTGCGCTCTACCATTCTTGATATCACGTGGCGTGAAGCAAATTGGCTGAAGACTGGCTTCTGTGATGGGGGTGACCTCAGGAGCAGGCCGAGATGCATCGTCCACTTGGCACTTGTGGCTGAAGATGGTTGTGAAGGAATCAGACTAGGGTCCTGAATTTAAATAAAGGAAACTACGATGGTATGAGGCGCAAATTGGCTAGGATGGATTGGGGAACATTACTTAAAGGGTTGACGATGGATAGGCAATGGCAAACATTTAAAGATCGCATGGATAAACTACAGAATTTGTTCATCCCTGTTTGGCATAAAAATAAAACAAAAAAGGTGACTCGACCGTGGCTAACAAGGGAAATTAGGGATAGCATAAGATCCAAGGAGAGGGCATATAAATTGGTCAGAAAAAGCAGCAAACCTGAGGATTGGGAGCAGTTTAGGATTCAGCAAAGGAGGTCAAAGGGCTTAATTAAGAGGGGAAAATAGAGTATGAGAGTAAGCTTTCAGGGAACATAAAAACTGACTGTAAAAGCTTCTATAGATATGTGAAGAGAAAAAGATTGGTGAAGTCAAGTGTAGGTCCCTTGCAGTCAGAATCAGGGGAATTTATAATGGGGAACAAAGAAATGGCAGACCAATTAAATACATACTTTGGTTCTGTCTTCACAAAGGAGGACACAAATAACCTCCCAGAGATGTCGGGGAACATAGGGTCTAATGAGAGGGAAGAACTGAATGAAATCAGTATTTGTAGGGAAATGGTGTTAGGGAAATTGACGGGATTGAAGGCCGATAAATCCCCAGGGCCTGATAATCTACATCCTAGGGTACTTAAGGAAGTGGCCCTAGAAATAGTAGATGCATTGCTGGTCATCTTCCAAAATTCTATAGACTCTGGAACAGTTCCCATGGATTGGAGGGTAACTAATGTAACCCCACTATTTAAAAAAGGTGGCAGAGAGAAAACGGGGAATTATAGACCGGTAAGCCTGACATCAGTAGTGGGGAAAATGCTAGAGTCCATTCTAAAAGATGTAACAGCAGAGCACTTGGAAAACAGTGACAGGATCGGACAAAGTCAACATGGATTTACAAAAGGTGAATCATGCTTGACTAATCTACTGGAATTTTTTGAGGATGTAACTGGTAGAATAGATAAGGGAGAACCAGTGGATGTGGTGTATTTGGACTTTCAGAAGGCTTTCGATAAGGTCCCGCATAAGAGATTGGCGTGCAAAGTTAAAGCACATGGGATTGTGGGGGTAAGGTACTGACTTGGATAGAGAACTGGTTGGCAGACAGGGAGCAAAGAGTTGGAATAAACGGGTCTTTTTCCGAGTGGCAGGCAGTGACTAGTGGGGTACCGCAGGGATCAGTGCTAGGACCCCAGTTATTCACAGTATATATTAATGATCTAGACGAGGGTGTAGGGTGTGGTGTGGTAGGGGTCAGCCTCACCTCTAACTCAGCGAGCGGTTCGAATCGCTCCCATGCCCCTGGTTCTGGACCTTGGACTTATTTGGGGGTTGTGAACAAAGATGCAGTAGACAACGGGTTCCGATGAAAGAATTTTGACTTTTATTAAAAGAAAAGGTAACAAACTTAAAACACACTTAACACTTAAACAGGTTGGGGAACACACGGTGCAGGCGAGGGAGAAATACAATATACAAAAACCCTTATCCATCCCAAAAGTCCCACTATCTAGCTACGTCTTGGTTTCAGGAGATCAGGGATAATGCTCTACCAAACAGGGGTTTTGACAGTGCGAAATCCAGCCAGGTAAGTTGATTGCGATTTTGAGGTACTCTCTTTTTGTCCTTTGGGGCCTGCCGTCCCCACGTGGTACCAGTCTGTGAAATCTGCGATGGTGGTCTGGTCGTCGAGTTTTGTTGCGTTGGAGGCTTGTCGGGGCGGTACCTTCTGGGGCTGGACCATGGGTTGAGCGATGCCGACTCGCTCCCAGCCTCCAGTGACCTTGGCTAGTGGCTGCTAGTGCTAGACCGTGTGCTGAGCGATGCCGACTCGCTCCCAGTGGCCTCAGCTCTAGCCCTTGCCTGGCCTAGTCTGTCCTTGCCTCCGATCTTGCCCCGGGTCTGCCCCGGGGCCTTGCTGCTTCTCTCCACCTCCTGCTCGTGTCGTGTGGCTGGTAGTGTCTTGCTGGAACTTGCTGCAACTGGAACAGAGCTGAGAGAGACTTTCTTGGGGGAATTAGGCCCTCAATTATACTGTTCAGACCCTTTGTCTTTTTCGCGCCAAAACCCCTTTCCTAAATCGGTTTCGTGTTGAAGTGATTTAGGTTTCAGTTGAGGCCTGTTCATTCCATTGTCTTAGTTTTGCGGGCTTGTTAAGTTTTGATGGTTTTAACTTGGTGTTAAATTGTCCTGATGGCTTCCGATGTTTCCCATTTAGGCAGGGCCTTTATCTACGTGCCAAATCTTGTCCCTATAGATACCTGGCTGATTGGATTTTGATGAAGTAATGGCTGTACTAGATGTTTTATTGTTTACAGGCTTCTGGCATCATAGATACATAGATACATAGAACAGTACAGCACAGTACAGGCCCTTCGGCCCTCGATGTTGTGCCGAGCATTGTCCGAGACCAAGATCAAGCTATCACACTCCCTATCACTCTGGTGTGCTCCATGTGCTTATCCAATAACCGCTTGAAAGTTCCTAAAGTGTCCGACTCCACTATCACAGCAGGCAGTCCATTCCACACCCCAACCACTCTCTGAGTAAAGAATCTACCTCGGACATCCCTTTTATATCTCCCCCCATGCACCTTATAGTTATGCCCCCTTGTAACAGCTGCCTCTACCCGAGGAAATAGTCTCTGAACATCCACTCTATCTATCCCCCTCATCATCTTATAAACCTCTATTAAGTCGCCTCTCATCCTCCTCCGCTCTAAAGAGAAAAGCCCCAACTCCCTCAATCTTTCCTCATAAGACCTCCCCCCCAAACCAGGCAGCATCCTGGTAAATCTCCTTTGCACTCTTTCCAATGCTTCCACGTCCTTCCTATAGTGAGGTGACCAGAACTGCACACAATATTCCAAATGTGGTCTCACCAAGGTCCTGTACAGTTGCAGCATAACCTCACGGTTCTTAAACTCAAACCCTCTGTTAATAAACGCCAACACACCATAGGCCTTCTTTACTGCTCTATCCACTTGAGTGGCAACCTTCAGAGATCTGTGGATATGAACCCCCAGATCCCTCTGCTCCTCCACGTTCCTCAGAACCCTGCCGTTGACCCTGTAATCCTTATTCAAATTTGCCCTACCAAAATGAATCACCTCGCACTTATCAGGGTTAAATTCCATCTGCCATTTTTTGGCCCAGCTCTGCATCCTATCAATGTCTCTTTGCAGCCGACAACAGCCCTCCACCTCATCCACTGCTCCACCAATCTTGGTGTCATCAGCAAATTTACTGATCCACCCTTCAGTCCCCTCCTCCAAGTCATTGATAAAAATCACAAACAGCAGAGGACCCAGCACCGACCCCTGTGGCACACCGCTGGTAACTGGTCTCCAGTCCGAAAATGTTCCATCCACCACCACCCTCTGCCTTCTATGAGATAGCCAGTTACTTATCCAATCGGCCAAATTTCCCTCTATCCCACAACTCCTTACTTTCTTCATGAGACGACCATGGGGAACCTTATCAAACGCCTTACTAAAATCCATGTATACGACATCAACTGCTCTACCTTCATCTACACACTTAGTTACCTCCTCAAAGAATTCAATCAAATTTGTTAGGCAAGACTTACCCTTCACGAATCCGTGTTGACTATCCCTGATTAAGTTGCCCCTTTCCAAATGGTCATAAATCCTATCCCTCAGGACCTTTTCCATTTTCTTACCAACCACCGAAGTAAGACTAACCGGCCTATAATTACCAGGGTCATTCCTATTTCCTTTCTTGAAGAGAGGAACAACATTCGCCACTCTCCAGTCCTCTGGCACCATTCCCGTGGACAGTGAGGACCCAAAGATCAAAGCCAGAGGCTCTGCAATCTCCTCCCTTGCCTCCCAAAGAATCCTAGGATATATCCCATCTGGCCCAGGGGACTTATCGACCCTCAGGTTCTTCAAAATTGCTAAAACATCTTCCCTCAGAACATCTACCACCTCCAGCCTATCCACCTTTATCACACTCTCATCCTCAAGAACATGGCCCCTCTCCTCGGTGAACACTGATGAAAAGTATTCATTCTTCACCTCTCCTATTTCTTCTGACTCCATGCACAAGTTCCCACTACTGTCCTTGACCGGCCCTACCCTCAGCCTGGTCATTCTTTTATTTCTCACATAAGAGTAAAAGGCCTTGGGGTTTTTCTTGATCCGACCCGCCAAGGACTTCTCATGCCCCCTCCTAGCTCTCCTAAGCTCTTTTTTTAGCTCATTCCTTGCTACCTTGTACCCCTCAATTGACCCAACTAAACCTTGTTTTCTCATCCTTACATACGCTTCCTTTTTCCTCTTGACTAGACATTCAACCTCTTTTGTGAACCATGGTTCTCTCACTCGGCCATTTCCTCCCTGCCTGACAGGGACATACCTATCAAGGACACGCAGTAATTGCTCCATGAAAAAGCTCCACTTTTCGTTTGTGCCTTTCCCTGATAGTTTCTGTTCCCATCTTATACTCCCTAATTCTTGCCTAATCGCATCATAATTACCCCTCCCCCAATTATAAACCCTGCCCTGCCGTATGGCCCTATCCCTCTCCATTGCAATAGTGAAAGTTACTGAATTGTGGTCACTATCTCCAAAGTGCTCTCCCACATACAAATCAAACACTTGGCCCGGTTCATTACCCAGTACCAAATCCAACGTGGCCCCAGCTCTTGTCGGCCTATCCACATATTGTGTCAGGAAACCCTCCTGCACACACTGTGCAAAAACTATCCCATCCGAACTGTTTGACCTATAAAGGTTCCAATCAATATTTGGAAAGTTGAAGTCACCCATGACAACTACTCTGTGACCTCCACACCTATTCATAATCTGCTTTGTAATTTCTTCCTCCACATCTCTATTACTATTTGGGGGCCTGTAGAAAACTCCTAACAACGTGACCGCTCCTTTCCTATTTCTAACTTCAGCCCATATTACCTCAGACGGCAGATCCCCCTCGAACTGCCTTTCTGCCGCTGTTAAACTATCCTTGATTAACAATGCTACACCTTGGGCCTGGGGATATTCAAAAGGTGTCTTGAATTATTCAATTTTGGATGTGTTGTGAGGTTTTGGGTGAGGTTCTTCCTCCTGCCTGGATTGCAGTGCAAACAAATTCCAGACAGCTTGACGCCAAAAGTTGTCCACTGCCTCGCCACACACCTTCGCAAAGGTGTTTTTTTTTCCATAGTCATTTTCAAAAGTCATTTTTCCTCAGGTTTTTTTCTTCCCTGATCTTTTTAATGTCCAAAACTGAGGTTTTTACCTCAAATCACTTCACTTATGTCCCATCATCCCAAATTCGTAGGAACAATACAAAAATCACCCCTTTTAGGGTTCGATACGAGTTTCTGGGGAATTTTGCGAAGCTTACAGGGAACTAGATGTAAATATGTCCAAGTTTGCAGACGATACAAAGTTGGGTGGGTGTGTGTGTTGTGAGGAGGATGCAGAGAAACTCCAGTATGATTTGGACAGGTTGGGTGATTGGGGAGGTGCATGGCAGATGCAGTATAATGTGGATAAATGCGAGGTTATCCACTTTGGTGGCAAAAACAGGAAGGCAGATTATTATCTGAACGGCAATAGATTGGGAAAAGGGGAAGTTCAACGAGACCTGGGGGTCCTTGTGCACCAGTCGTTGAAGGTAAGTATGCAGGTGCAACAGGCGGTTAAGAAGGCAAATGGTATATTGGCCTTCATAGCGAGAGGATTCGAGTACAGGGGCAAGGATGTCTTGCTGCAGTTGTACAGGGCCTTGGTGAGACCACACCTTGAGTATTGTGTGCAGTTTTGGTCACCTTATCTGAGGAAGGATGTTCTTGCCATGGAGGGAGTGCAGCGAAGATTCACCAGACTGATACCTGGGATGGCAGGAATGACGTATGAAGAGAGATTGGGACGATTGGGCTTGTCTTCGCTAGAGTTTAGAAGAATGAGAGGGGATCTCATTGAAACTTATAAAATTCTAACAGGACTAGACAGACTAGATGCAGGAAGGATGTTCCCGATGGCGGGGGAGTCCAGAACCAGGGGTCACAGTCTAAGGATAAGGGGTAAGCCATTTAGGACTGAGATGAGGAGGAATTTCTTCACCCAGAGAGTGGTGAACCTGTGGAATTCTCTACCACAGAAGGCAGTTGAGGCCAATTCATTAAATATATTCAAGAAGGAGTTAGATATATTTCTTAAGGCTAAAGGGATCAAGGGATATGGGGAGAAAGCAGGGACAGGGTACTGAATTTGGATGATCAGCCATGATCTCATTAAATGGCGGAGCATGCTCGAGGGCCGAATGGCCTACTCCTGCTCCTATCTTCTATGTTTCTATGTTTCTATCCCTATGATAGAGTGATTGGAACGCCCACAATCTACTGGGACTGGGTAGGCTTCAGAGGCTAGGCGGAGCTGACACGGGCTCAGTGAATTGCTGAACGGGTGGAGGGCTGCGAGGTGTTTGTTGCTAATCCAGGAGGGGACTAAACCTTGTTTTAAATCCTCCAGGTTGCTGCAGCCCTCGCCCAGCAACCATGCCCCGTATAGCACACACACCTCATTCTGTGCAGCCTGATCCAAAGCATTCCTATCCTCCCGTATGAGTGCATTTACTGTTTTAGCGTGTCTCTCTAGCTCAGCAATGATCTCCTTTAAATGGACCATCATAGCTTGGTGCTCGTGTAGCTCTGAGCCTACCGCTTTGTTTTCTTCCGTTAGTATCTTTCGTAGTTGGGTTTTTAGACCATTTATCTGTGTTTGTAGTTCTATATCGTCCAGGCTGTTTATTACAGAGGATCCTGTATTGTAGATAGTGAAAATATTGTTCCAGGTCCCCCTTCTTTGTCTCCCTGCGCCCATAGTGTGCTCTGCGTGTAGTTTGTACAGCTCTGCTTTGTCTATGTTGGCAAAGTCAAATTCGTAGAATTTCCTAAATATTTCTTTCAGCAGGGCCTGGTATAGCTGTTCTGTCTCCTTAGGACACCATTCAGGTAAGTATACCTCGGTAAGATTTGAGATAACTGAAGCTACTGCCTAGTGTACCCCCTGGTAGAGTACCTTTTCGGTCGGCACTAGCACTAGCCCATTCTCTGGTCCCTTGGTGGTGGTAGGACACCTCTCCATTACTGTCCGTGATGTTGGGGTCGTGGGCAGGGGCTTTCGGGGTCGTGCTACTAGTTCGGTGGCATTGACTGGGATCGGGGAGTGTGGGAGCGCGCACGCATGCAGGCTAGAGTCCCACCCCATCCCCTTCCCTGTGTCTTGCCATTGTCTGGAGAAGATGATGGATATGCCTGTGGGGCAGGCCTTCTCTGATCCCCACATACAGACATAGATTCCCTGTTCCGACTCCCACCAATTATCCCAACACACACTCATACCCCCTTGGGTCCCTGTGATCATCCGGTAGGTGTCGTTCCCCAGTCGTTCCCAGTCAGCTGTACGGTCCCATATGTCCCTGCTCAGCTTCCTGAGCCACCACCACCTATCCAGGGGAATCCATGCCTTGCAGGTGAGACACACACGTTTCCCCTCAGTGACGCTGACCCTTGTAGCAACGACCTGTACCCTGGGGCACGGGATGGAGGCCTCCCCGTAGGTGAACCCGGTCTGGCTGGAGTATTTTGTGGAGTTAGACCCCAGCCACCCTGGCCAGCTTCCCTCATGGAAGTAAATAGCGAGCTCCTCCACACCCGGTTTGCCACCCCCAGCGGTAACGATCGGCGCTCTCTCTCCCGAGCACCCATAAATGTGGGAGTCCTCCACGTCACCTCGGTCACCGATGCTCACCCCTACCAGGGCGAGCAGGAGCAGAACCCTTGTCAAGCCGATTTCCTCTCTGTAGGGACACACAAAACAGATAGCCATGTCCCGAGAAGGTTCTCTGGCCTGACAGGTGACCGAGTCTCGAAAATGTACTTACTTAAGTAAAAATAATTCACTAAAACTAAAACTACCAAAAACTGTAAAACACACCTAAAATACCTAAAAACTCTGTACATCTGCCGCCCGTCTCCGGACGGCCAGGCTAATTCCTGTATGGCCTCTGCCTTGGGCAGCCTCTGAGCAGCCTGTACGCCTGGGCGTAAGGTGGCCTGTACCGCAGGACCCAGAGAGTCCTTCTTAAAACGGCTGAGGGTTTCCCTGAATCCCTGATAATCCGGTGAGTGTCCCCTCCTGTGCTACAGCACACTACCCCCTTTGGTGTGGCTGCTGAGTCCCTGTCCTGTCCTTTGGGTTCCCCGCAGCCTGAGGCCGCAGGCTGGGGATCCCTCTTCTTAGAATGACCACTGACTTTGGGTATTCTCTTTCGGGTTGTGGCCCTTGCTGGGCTGAACCATTGAAACTCTGGTGACCACGGTAGTTTTGGCTGTGGTGTGCGAGGAGACCTTCTCAGGACTCTGGCTACCGGGGGTGCGTCCGAGTCCCACATAATTGGTGGGGTAGCCCCTCCGGTGACACAAGCCACTGCCCCTACCGGTGCGGTCTGTGAGTCTGCCACAGCTGTTGGCTGAGGCTCTCTAACTTTAGGGCGGTTTGCCCTTGCTGGCTGTTCCCCTTTGGATTTAAACAGCTTACACTGGTTAATGTGGAACCACTTGGTGCGGCGGGGCATCTTTATGACGTAGACCATGGGGCTTGCCTTGTCGACAATGCTGTACGGCCCCATGTACAGTGGTTCGAAACTCCCTACCCGGGCAAAATTCCTAACCATGACCTGATCCTCTATCTCCCACTCGTGGTGCTTGCGGGGTTCTAGCAGCAGTCGGATGCTCCGATGCTGTTTTCCCATGTTGCTAGCAGCCTGCCAGTGAACCTGTTTAAGGTGTTCAAACAGATTCCTGACAAAGCTGTCCCGGTTGACCTCACTTAGCTTGACCCTCTGTGAGCACCGGGTCTAGCACATGGGTGGGGATCCACATAATCCTACCAGTCATGAGCTGGTGTGGGGAATACCCCGTGCTTTTTGACTGGCTGGCTCGGATCCCCATTAGGACCAACGGTAAGACTTCTACCCACTTCTTGGGTGAGTCTCCCGTTTCCTTCCGTAGCCTTTCCTTAATGGTACGGTTTAAACGCTCCACAGGACCCGATGACTGCGGGTTGTGGGCGACGTGCCATTTCCCTTCACTGCCGAGTACCCTGAGGGTCTCTTGCATGACCTGCCCGGTAAAATGACTCCCCTGGTCGGACTCCACATACTGCGGTAGGCCCCATCATGAGAATACTTCCCTGACCAGGATCCTAGCCGTACCCAATGCAGTAGCAGTACGGCATGGGAACGCTTCCACCCACTTCGAGAACACATCCACCAGGACTAGGCAGTACTTAAAGCCTCCCTGGGCGGTGGGTAGGGGCCCAAAGTAATCGACCTGGATCGACTGCCATGGTCCCTCTACCCTCCTGATGTGTCCCATAGATACCTTCCTTTTCTGGGGGGTCTGGGTTGTTAGCAGCACACACCAAACAGCCGGCACAAAACTCGCGGACCTCTTCCCTGAGTCCTGGCCACCATCCTGTCTGTTCCACCTGTTGCCAGGTGGTCTCAGGTCCGGGATGTCCCGCTCCTGGACCCTCATGGGCCAGTTGGAGGAATTCCCTTCGGTGCTGCTGCGGCACCACCCACTGCTCCCCCCTGAACAGCATGCCTTCCTTAATGGTGATGGCTGCTGTGTCGTACGGGCCCTCTATCTTTTCCCCTTTTTCCAGGGCGTTCAGGACGGCCTTGAGGACGGTATCCTGGGCTTGGGCCTGCTTTAAGTCTGGGGCCAAGGCTACCCACTGGGTGCCTCCCTTGCTCCGGATTGCGGCTACTGGACCTGTTTGGTACAGATCCCAGAATACCCCTTCCCTGGCCCCCTGTTTGGCCAGCTCGTCTGCCTTACAGTTACTCTCCCACCTGGGTTCTGTCTTTGAATGGGCCTTGACCTTATGGATATAGACCTTCCCTTCCTCCCCCACGGCCGCCATGATTTTCTCCAACAGGGGCTTTATGGTGAGGGGTCTCCCATCAGCGGAGGTATAGCCGCGACGGGACCAGATGGCCAGGTACTCCGTACACGAATTGCATGTGAACATGCTGTCCGAGCAAATCGTGTATGGGGTAGGGAACTTCTCGGGGTGTGTAACCACGTACACTACCGCAGACAGTTCAGCCTGCTGGGCGCTCATGGTGCTGGGGAGTTTAATTGCCAGGGCAATGCCTGCCTCCTGGTCATAAACTCCACACCCGGTGAGTCGCTCGCCAGCAGATACTGTGCTCGAACCGTCCACATAGATTTCGCGGCCAGTGGGGTGTATCCCGGCCTGAAAACCTATGTTGACTTCCCATACCCCTTCAATGGAACACCGGTGGGCAGTCCCTGGGTAGATCATGTTGGCTGCGAGCTTCAGCTCGCAGAGACCTTTCACCCTTAGGTCCATCTGTGAGAGAAGCAGGGTCCAGCGAGCAATACGGGCACTGCTCACTGTCCCATCTTTGATTCTCCCATCTAGGAGCATCTGGGTGGGCGTGTGATGGGTGAGCAGGGTGATGGGAGATGTTCCTGTGAAGATCAATGATCTTTTCACAGCGCAGTGAGTGGCGAGGAGGTGCCTCTCACAGTTGGAATAGCCCTTCTCCACATCGGTGACTATCCTGGAGGAGTAAACCACTGGTCTCAGCCGGTCGTGCCTCTCTTGGAGCAGCACGGCACTGAGACTGTCCCCACTGGCTGCCACCTCCAGGAAAAACTCCCTCTCCCCATCAATGGCCCCTAGAGCCGGCGCGGTCTGCAGATCTTTCTTTAACTTGAGAAATGCTGCCTCGCAACCCTCGTCCCAGGCCCACTCTACACCATTGTGTTGGAGTCGGAGCAGAGGGGCTGCGGTGGCTGCGTAATCCTCAATGAAATCTCTGCAGTACCCGGTTAGCCCTAGAAAGGATCTCACTCCTGTGACTGTGTTGGGGGCTGGTAACTCCTGCACTGCTTCCCTCCTAGCTTTGTCGATGGCCCTTTCCCCAGCGCACACAGTTAGTCCGAGGAATTTTACTTCCTGTTGGCCGATCTGTACCTTCTTTGGGTTCACTTTGAAGCCTTCTTGCCGGAGCAGCTCCAGCAGTTCAGCCAGTAGTGGACTGTGTTCCTCTCCCTCATCGGTGAACAGGAGTAGGTCATCCACATACTGTACCAACTGCCGGGGCCGGCTGAAGCCCTTCAAACAATTCGCCATGCATTGGTGAAAAATGCTAGGGCTGTTGTGGAAGCCCTGAGGTAGGCAGTTCCAGGTGTACTGTTGGCCTTTAAAAGTGAAGGCGAACTTGTACTGGTCCTCTCTTCGTAAAGGGATGGACCAAAACCCGTTGGAAATGTCCAGCACTGTGAAAGTGGTCGCAGATGCTGGGATACTTCCGATGAGGTCGGTGATGGCTGCTACCGTGGGTGCACAGGCGGGGATGTTACGGTTGAGTACCCGATAGTCCACTGTGGCCCTCCAGGAGTTGTCCGGTTTTCTAACCGGCCACAGTGGAGAGTTTATGTGGGTGGCTATCGGTCTCAATACCCCCTGTGTTACTAAAGAAGCCATGGCCTTTTCCATGTCTGCTTCCGCCTCCCTGGGGAAATTGTATTGCTTCTGTGGTCGGGTCATGGGATCCCCGCTGACACTAACCTCGACCCCGTTTACCCTCCCACAATCGTGCTTGTGAGTGGCAAATGCAGCGAGATGTGCTCGCACAAATGCCTGGTATGCCATCGGAGTGTTACTGACCATTTGTTCGAGGTCATAACCTTCCTTTGGTTTCAGGGTGCACAAGGTCCTCTTGCCCTGTTTCCCTGGGATGACTGCCACTTCACTTTCTCTGCCAGTACGTGCTCCCCACGGACAGTGGTTCCTAAGATCCACTAGAATCCTGTGGCCTGTGATAAAGTCGGCCCCCAGGATCCCCGTCCCTTCCCGCTCCCATTTCATCAGGACACAGGTCCACTTGGTGTGGAGTGCTCCTAAATGAATGGACAGCGGGATGGAGAACGAGCCAGCCTGCTTGTTACCTGTAAACCCCACTAAGCTGTACGGGACCCCGTTAGACAGAGGTGAGGCGGCGGGGTTGGCTGAATAGACTATGGTGCTGGAAGCTCCAGTATCTAACAGATAAGTCCCTTTCACCTTCTCCACCTCCATCCTAACGAGTGTTCTCTTCCATGCGTCGTACTCCAGGGGACACAGGTAGACAGGCTGCGTTGGCTCGAGTCATAAGTCTGCGTTAGGGGGGGCAGATGGGGTTAAAGCACCAGTGGCGGTGGCTACTTTCCCCGGGCCGTTTACTAGAGCTCGGATCGCAGCCATGACCGAGTCTAACGTGGGGGGAGAGGTCGGTGCTTCGGTGCTCGGGGCAGGAGCTGGAGAGTTCTTCCCTATGTTATCATTCCACGGATTCCTGCAGTCTTTTCTCCAATGCCAACTCTTCCCGCACCCGAAGCAGTTACGCTTCGTGTCGGAAAGGTTACCCCCTTCCTGGTGCCACTCTTTCTTTTTGCTAGGCCTTATTTCATGTACCTTTCCCTTAGGTGGGTGCTCTTCTGTCCCTCTACCGTTCCGGTAAGCCAGGGTCAGTTGTCTGACCACTGTCTCCTCGGTGACCTGGGGGTCTTTCGGGTCAAACCACAGCTCAGCCTTGGCCCTGATCCGTGGCAAGCTGTTTGCCACTAGGCTTCGGAGCCAGTGGGCCAGCTCATCCTGATTCAGGTGAGCCTGGTCGAGAACTCCATTACAGGCACTCCTGTACACAGGCCACAGTCGGTCTGCGAAAGCCTGTGGGGTCTCCCCTACTAGCTGGGTTGTCTTCTCCACCCGGGAGAAGGGACTACCATCATTCATTCCCATGGCCTCCAGAACTCCCTCTCGGATAGCGGCGTATCCACCCTGCCCTCTTTTACTCTCTGCGGAGAGGGACTGGTAGATTTTGCTATCTAGGAAGAACAGGAGCATCTTTGCCATCTCGGCATCATCACAATCGTTGATGCCCGCTGCCTGTTCCACTTCCATGCAGTGGACCGAGGGGTGAGCTTGCCCAGGTGGCTTATCATAGCCCTAAGCTGTTGGGTGCCGTGCGGAGCCACGAATTGGCTTTCAAGGGGTCCTTGACCCCCACCACCGCCGGGCGGGCCGAACATTTGCTGCCGGACCGGGCACATCGGCCCCGGCTCCAACCTTTCCTGCATTGGTTCGCCCTCCCCTCCCTGCTGCCAAACCGAGTTAAAACCCGGCGCCACAGGTGGTGGTGGTGTGCTCTCCCTGCCAGCCTCACAAATCGCCCGGCCCTCCTGCTGCCCAACCGGGTCGTTCCGAAGGCGCCACAGGTGGCGTCCGAACAGTTTCCCCCTGCCCCTCCAGATCCACCCGGGCCGCACCCGGGCTTAGTAGGCATACCATGCCTTTCACCCTGGACAGAGCAAGGTTCAAATTCTCTATTTGTTTCTGGCAGGGGCCGTGATCTCCCGCCTCATACACCCTAATTCTTGCTATCTTGTAAGCTGCCTGGACGTCTCTCAACCTCTCCTCCTGCTCTCTTACTTGTTTGGCCAAGCGGGCGTTCTCTTCCCGTAACACCAGCTCACTGGTTTTAGCTTCGGTGACCTGACACTGAAAATATTCCTGCCTGTTCCTATGTGTTTCCACTAACTGCATTTTTTCCTGATTTCGGGTGGTTAGTTCATTCAGTAATGTTTCCCCTGCTAGGGCCCTTGCTTGAGACAGCTGAGCAGACTCCTGCAGCTCTGCCTTAAGTCCCTCAACATGTTTGTCTAACAGCTGGATCTGTTGCTGGGAGCAGATCAACCAGATGGCTTTCTCCACAGATTTCTTGTGGTCTTTGCTCTCAGTCCATTTAGCTGCAGCGTCTATTGGACGCTCAGCACGCAACAGACTGAGTACCCATTTCTTGGTTATGTTCACTTTCTCGAACACATAAGAGGAAATCCTCTCTTCCATCTTGGTTCTCTCCTCAAAAACAGTGTCCACTGCATCACATCCCTTTTGCCAAGGTCAGCTTCACCTCTGACTTCTGAGCGGTTCGAATCGTTCCCACTCCCTTGGTTCTAGACCTTGGACTTATTTGGGGGTTGTGACAAAAAGTGCAGCAGACAACTGGTTTTGATGCAAGAACTTTGATCTTTATTGAAGAAAGTAAAACACAACACAAATACTCTTAACATTCTAAAAGTGGGGAACACTTCGGTACAAGCGAGGGAAATAACATTAGAAGAATACTTCACCCCTCCCAATCCCACTTCGCTAGCTAGGTTGGACTCCAGAGGATCAGGGATGATACTCACCAGAATCCTTGACAGTTAGGTTAGTTCGCGGTTTTGGGGTTCACTCTATATGTCGGTTGGTGTCTGCCGTACCCCGTATGCGGTAGAGGACTTCAACTGCGTATCTGGTCAGTCTTCGCGAGTCCGCTGATGTGGTAGGGTGCGTATTGGATTTATCAGGTGAGTACCACTTTTCTTTGGTTAGAAGTAGGGTTTAGAGTTTTTTTAAGGGAAATTCTTACCCAGGGGTAAGTCAGGAGTAGATTGTAGAGTGGAAACTTTGCGGATCTTCGGTTTTTCTTCGAGTTGGTTTTCAGTGGTCGCGGTGGCCCAAATATTGGTACTTGGTGTACGGTTGGTTGTTTCGTGAGGGCCTTGTTGCCACGAGGTGTCCGATGGTCACTGAGGCGGTCGTTCTGGTTTCTTCTCGTGTCAGCCTACTTTGTTGGATGGTCTGGCCTTCGAGCTGTCGACCTCCTGGCTGGACACGGAACGCTGAACGGTGGTGTTGCAGAACTGTGTTGCGGAGAATGCCTCCGTCGATGTCTTCTTGTTCTTCCTTCCTCTTCTTCTTTTTCAGGTTGAGAACGGGCCTTCAATTATACCCATTGAAGCTCCCTTATCTGCGCGCCAAATCAGGTCTTGGTCTTTGTTAGATTTTGGCGGGCTCGATAACGGTAACTGGTTTGTTAAGGTGTGAAGTGGTTCCGGGATTGCCCCATCCTGTCGATTTACCACTTAATCAGAGTTTGTTTATTCTTATGTTTTGGGTTTTTCTTGGCTGGGCCTAGGATTTCTATAGAGTAGGCCGAAGTAATCTGTTTTATGCATGTCTTAATAGGCTCTGTAACTTGGGGTGGAGACTGGTTTTCCTCGGGTTTATTGTTAGGATGCTAATGTCTGATAGGGGGCGATTTAAACTCCCAGCGAGATCATGTGGTTCCCCAGACAGTTTCCATTAGCTCCAATACCCAAACTGTTTTTACAGAGGTTGATCTCACCTTCCTTCACAGCCTTTTCTCCCTTACAAGCCCAGACATGTTTTAAAAATACCAAATCTTGGTTTTTGTTCAAAATGTCCTTCGGTTAGACCCAATGCACTTCACCACCCTGTAATAGCTAGAAAAGAGTCCAAAGTCTTTTTCCTTAGGGATTTTCTTAGTGTTAGGGGATCTGTGAATTTTGAGAATCTTACAGTCCCCCGTCTGATACTTTACTCGCTAGAGTATCATACTGGGTGAGCAAAATTCCTGATCTCCGAGAGCCAACCTTCCCCTGTAGTTTACCTATCTAAGACCCAAAACACACATTTCCCTTTAGGTGTAGTGTTCAGATGCAGACACAGGTAAGAATTCAGTTACTTTCACATCCAAGCACGGAGGGGGTCCAGCACCCCTGCACCACTTGGAAAAACACAGTACATACATAGTAAAAAATAATACACGGTCACAAAAACTTTATGGGGTAAAAATTCAGTTGGTTGCACCTCACGTTAGCGCCTTAAGAGGGCGCTAATGGGGCGCAAAGCCGCTAATGCCCGGGCGCAGCGATGTTTGCGCCGCTCGGGAACTTAACTAGAGATTGTGTGGCGGCGCTAAAACTTACCGCTGCGACCACCTGCGCGCGCAGATTGTGACGTCATTCCATGGTGCAACGCCCTTGTGGCGCCCCGGAGCGGAAATTGAGTGGCGCCCCCTGCCTTACCGCCTGGCGCTTCCAACGACCGGAAGACTGGAACGCTATCAATCGCTGTGGGGCTGGGGGGGGGCGCTATTTAAAGGGGGCCTCTTCCTGTCTTTTTCTGTGGTCGACATTTTTGCACCACTCGTTCTGAGAGAGAGAGAGAGATTCGGAGAGAGAGAAAGAGAGACTTCTACATTGACTCAACGCTTTGTGAGGTAGTTTTGCCTATTGATCCTAACTTCGCTGGTACTTTAGTTGCTGTCCTTCATTACTTTGCTTGCAAAGAGACTATGGGGGCTGCACTGATTGGGGGCGTCGTCCTGCTCCAGCTGAATCGGAGGATACAGAGACGCAGAGAGAGAGTGGCAATGATGGCCAGACGGAGGAGGGCCATCAGGCGTATGTACAGGAGAGCTTACCCTCCCAGGGTATATCGTGAACAGCTCTCCTACATCCATATGTCTGAGGAGCTGTGTTTGCGAAGGCTGCGATTCAGCAAGGAGGTGGTCACTGAGCTCTGCCACCTGCTGCAGCCAGATCTGCAGCCTCAACTGAGGTCCAGGACGTCTCTGTCGGTAGCAGTGAAGGTCACAGTGGCTCTCAACTTTTACGCTACTGGCTCATTTCAAGCTGCTGCTGGGGACCTCGCCAATATCTCCCAGTTCGCGGTGCATTGCTGCATCCGGCAGGTCACAAATGCCCTCTTTAAAAGGAGATGAGAGTTCATCTCTTTCCCCATGACCCCAGACAAGCAGCGTGACCGCGCTCTGGGCTTTGCGAGGGTAGCGGGCTTCCCCATGGTGCAGGGCGCCATTGACTGCACGCATGTGGCTTTGCGTGCTCCGCATGAGAATGCCGAGGAATTCCGGAACAGAAAGGGGTTCCATTCCTTGAATGTCCAGTTGGTCTGTGACCACAGACAGCTGATACTTGCTGTCAATGCCCAGTATCCTGGCAGCTGCCACGATGCTTTTATCCTGCGCCAGACTACTGTGGCAGAACTTTTCGAGGCACCGCATCAGCCAGTTGGTTGGCTTCTCGGGGACAAGGGGTATGCATTGAGCACCTGGCTGATGACACCGCTCCGTACGCCCAACACCCCTGCTGAGCTGCGGTACAATGAGAGCCATCAAGCTACCAGGAACATAATTGAGCGCACAATCGGCGTGCTGAAGCAACGGTTCCGCTGTCTCGACCATTCCGGAAGAGCCCTGCAGTACTCGCCTGAGCGAGTATCGAACTTCGTAGTCGTGTGCTGCATGTTGCATAACATGGCAATCCTCAGGACCCAGCCAATGCCACCAGGCCTTGGAGCACCACCAGAGGAGGAGGAGGAAGAGGAGGAAGAGGACGAGGACGATGATCATCAGCAGCACCAAGGCAGGAGGGCGGCCCACAATGGTCAAACTGCAAGGGCCGTCCGTCAACGGCTAATAGCAAGCCGCTTCTAGGGCCCCTGCCATTGCTAACAACATTAATGAACCCAGCACGCAACCCCTAAGCCGGCCAAGGCACCAATAATTCCAACCACCAACCATGTATATTTTGAATACAGAAACTTATTTATTTTACAAACTCTGTGTGTGTCAATTCCTCATGACAAACTCATAGAAATAAACACAAAAAAACAGTCAATAACATAACTGGTTCTCACAACCTGGAGATAATGTCCAAAACACTAAACAAAAGTTGGACCATGAACCTCGACCTTTAATAAAAAAATGACCAGCATTTTGTCACACCTCCTACTTTTTGCCCTTCGAGGGTGATCTCCTTCCCTTGCGCACTTCCCCCCTTCTAACCCTACTGCTCCTCCGTAATGGGACCTCAGTGGCTGCAGCAAGGCTGGTGGAAGGCTGCTGCTCGTCAGACCCTGACACTGCAGATGCCCCTGAAGGACGGCCTCGACCAGTTCTGGGCCTGGAGGGCCCGGCTGCAGACTGCACCAACTCTGCATGGGCGGCAGCAGTCTGTCCTACAGGCGGTGGCAAGTGCAGTGGAGAAGTGACAGTGTTGGCAGCAGGAATGCTGTCATCGTGAGAGAGGACAGCAACTCCCTGCTCGCCCGATACACTGGCACTCCCACGGGGCAGCACTTCAGCATCCGGAGCAATCTGCCGGAGAACAGATTGCTGGCCTGCTGCGGCGCGGTGACAGCCCCGGGGACATGTGCACGAACCATCGAGGTTGGCAGCAGTCTGTGCTCGCGTGGCCTCAATCTGAGTCTGTATGAGAGCAGTCAGAGATGGGATCACGGCAGCCAGTGACTGAATTGCAGCACTAAGCGTTAGTGTGGCATCCGCCTGTGCTACAGCGAAGTGCTCCACACTCCTTGCCAGTGACTCAATGCATTCGGGCACCCTTCCCACTGCACCCATGAGCTCAGTGTGCATGCCCACCGCCTGGGTGTTCATTTCTGCAATCAGCCGCTCCTCCTCTGCGTCCATTGCAGTAGGAGTGTCTGGCATACTCTCCCTCTGGGGAGAAGGCCCCCGTTCTTCCCTACCCCCCCCCCATGGTGTTGCTGCAGCCCGCTGGGTCCTGGAGCTTCACCCTCATCAGACCCTTCCCCCCTGCTCCCCTCCAGGGAAGGCATGTTCCCAGTGTGGGCATGGGCTTCCTCGGGAGAGGGTGGCACTGATGCTCCGGCTTCCTCTTCCTCCTCAGCTGCAGCATCACTCCCAGTGGCAGCTTCAGGGTCCGTCTCCTCAGCTGGTGAATCACCATCTGAAAGCAGGGAGGTACAAGAGTGGCTTTAGCGTGAGGACAGGGTGGCAGTAAGGGAGGAATAAGTGCAGCGAGTTAGCAAGTTGGATTGAAAGTGTCAAAGGCTGGTGTTGTGAGGGACAAGTGGAAGGACAGAGGACAAAAAGGTGATGACCTTACCATTGCTGTCCAGAACGGGGTCGGCGTCTCCAGTGGCGACGGGACCGATCACCCGGCTTGCCACAATCCTGTGGACGCGCTCCTCAAGATCACTGAGGGGTTGCAGCTGAGGCCGCCCTCCACCTGTCCGTTGCTGCTGTCTCCGATTATGCGCCAGCTTGGCCTGTAAGAAAAAGGACAGCATCTGAGTAAATATACAGCCATGGTCTTGCCTGATGTGCCTCCCATAGGTGAATAGCCCTTACTGTATGCAGCCATGGTCTTGCCTGATGTGCCTCCCATAGGTGAATAGCCCTTACTGTATGCAAAGTGTGGAATGTGTGTGTGTGTTTCATGAAAGGGCCATAGGTGTTGGATGAGTGTTGTGCATTGGGGTTTTAAGACCCTCTGGCCATAGAGTGAGGTTGAGATAGAGGGATGGAGAGGTATTGAGAAAAAGCCACTCACCCTGACGACCCGAGTGAGGTCGTTGAACTTTTTGCGGCATTGAGTATGGGTCCTGGGCACCATGCTCCTGGAGGAGACGCTCTGAGCCACCTCCCTCCACACTCTTCTGAACTCGCGTGGCAAAGGCCTCCTGCCACTCTCAGGGAAGAGCATACATCTTCTGCGCTCCACCGCGCCAACCAGAGCATCCAAGGCCCGCTCGGTGAAGCGATGAGCGCATCCTCTCACCCTCTCCATGCTTGGCAGCAAAATGGATTCACAGGTCTCTCCAGGCCGAGATTCAAGGCTGCAATGAGCAGGGTGTGGCTGGGGAGCAAGTTGGCCCCCCCCGCTTTAAGAAGTGGCCGGCGCCAGTGTGTCTGTGTTCCCTCGCTAACTGGCAGCAGCTGCGCTGCGCTCGCGCACTGAGTTAGCGCCTCACTCCTTGGCCTTTGCGCCTTAAGACAGGTGTGCAGCGCCTGATTTAGCGCTCCACTCACCTCCCGGGGCGGTAAAAGTGAAGTTTCCAGTCAGTGCCGATAATTAGCGCCAGGCGCTAATATTTGCGTCCAGACGATATTTGCGCCCCAAATGGGGCGCGACCTAATTTTTACCCCTATATATTTTAATAAAACAACTAAGGCTTGCCCTAAACCTGGCCATAGGCTTTATTGTAATGCTGGTCCCATGCTTTCTCATGTCGGGATCAGAGCACTCTGTCCTTTCCCTTGCATTTTGTGCACAGTAAGTAGAAAACTATACCAAGCTGGCAGACCACTAAAATGTGGGAAGCCATTCTGATCCAGGAAGGGACCTCTGTATTTTCGAAAATATCCCACCAGGGTGGAATTATGATGCCCAAAATCTCGGCCCCTATCTCAACTGTCTTTTGTTCCAGAGTGTAGAAATGTTTTTGTGATACTTCTACTGCTTTGAGTAGGGCGGTAAGATGTTCGGGTAGAGGGGGAATCTTATAGCTGAGGAATGTGACATCGTTTTGCAGGTTGGTGATGTTTTCCCTGACAGTGAGGTGAACAGTGGAGGGTTCAGGAATGGGGACAATCCGTTCCTGGGCCACTTGAACTTCTGCCTCGGGTTTAAAGCAGAAACTGCTGTCACTCACCGGACACCAAATGTGCTGTCCATGCTGGTGGGGCTTGTGTCAATATGTCCCACCCCCTATGAATGCTGCCTGTGGGGGAACATGGCCTTGTGCCATTACCTCCATGGTACAGTTGATAGGCCGTGCGCCAGCAGCTTTAAAGCTGCACTGTGGTCTAGAATAGGCATTCAAGTGCTGGGGACACAATATTATGTGTGCACCCCGGCTCCGGCACCCGGAGAGGTCAGTACCTGTCATAGCGTGCTCCCACTTTATGACATAAGGTGGGACTGCTGCGAAATGGACGTGTGCACCCCCTTGAATGATCTCAATGTTCTCCACCCTGTATACCGGTGCGGGTCGGGCTGTCCCACCCATGACCGGCATCCTCACTACTATCATAATATGATAGAATTCTTCATTAAGATGGAGAGTGAAGTAGTTGACTCAGAGACTAGGGTCCTGAATTTAAATAAAGGAAACTACGATGGTATGAGGCGCGAATTGGCTAGGATGGACTGGGGAACGTTACTTAAAGGGTTGACGGTGGATAGGCAATGGCAAACATTTAAAGATCGCATGGATGAACTACAGAATTTGTTCATCCCTGTTTGGCATAAAAATAAAACAAAAAAGGTGACTCAACCGTGGCTAACAAGGGAAATTAGGAACAGCATAAGATCCAAGGAGAGGACATATAAATTGGCCAGAAAAAGCAGCAAACCTGAGGATTGGGAACAGTTTAGGATTCAGCAAAGGAGGACAAAGGGATTAATTAAGAGGGGGAAAATAGAGTATGAGAGTAAGCTGGCAGGGAACATAAAAACTGACTGTAAAAGCTTCTATAGATATGTGAAGAGAAAAAGATTGGTGAAGTCAAGCGTAGGTCCCTTGCAGTCAGAATCAGGGGAATTTATAATGGGGAACAAAGAAATGGCAAACCAATTAAATACATACTTTGGTTCTGTCTTCACAAAGGAGGACACAAATAACCTCCCAGAGATGTCGGGGAACATAGGGTCTAATGAGAGGGAGGAACTGAATGAAATCAGTATTTGTAGGGAAATGGTATAAGGGAAATTGATGGGATTGAAGGCCGATAAATCCCCAGGGCCTGATAATCTACATCCTAGGGTACTTAAGGAAGTGGCCCTAGAAATAGTAGATGCATTGCTGGTCATCTTCCAAAATTCTATAGACTCTGGAACAGTTCCCATGGATTGGAGGGTAGCTAATGTAACCCCACTATTTAAAAAGGGTGGTAGAGAGAAAACGGGGAATTACAGACCGGTAAGCCTGACATCGGTAGTGGGGAAAATGCTAGAGTCCATTATAAAAGATGTAATAGCAGAGCACTTGGAAAACAGTGACAGGATCGGACAAAGTCAACATGGATTTACAAAAGGTAAATCATGCTTGACTAATCTACAGGGTGTAACTGGTAGAATAGATAAGGGAGAACCAGTAGATGTGGTGTATTTGGACTTTCAGAAGGCTTTCGATAAGGTCCCGCATAAGAGATTAGAGTGCAAAGTTAAAGCACATGGGATTGGTGGGGGTAAGGTACTGACTTGGATAGAAAACTGGTTGGCAGACAGAAAGCAAAGAGTTGCAATAAACGGGTCTTTTTCCGAGTGGCAGGCAGTGACTAGTGGGGTACTTCAGGGATCGGTGCTAGGACCCCAGCTATTCACAATATATATTAATGATCTAGACGAGGGAACTAGATGTAATATCTCCAAGTTTGCAGACGACACAAAGCTGGGTGGGCGTGTGTGCTGTGAGGAGGTTGCAGAGAAACTCCAGTATGATTTGGACAGGTTGGGGGATTGGGCAGATGCATGGCAGATGCATGGATAAATGCGAGGATATCCACTTTGGTGGCAAAAACAGGAAGGCACATTATCTGAACGGCAATAGATTGGGAAAAGGGGAAGAGTAACGAGACCTGGGTGTCCTTGTGCACCAGTCGCTGAAGGTACGCATGCAGGTGCAGCAGGCGGTTAAGAAGGCAAATGGAATGTTGGCCTTCATAGCAATTCGAGTACAGGAGCAAGGATGTCTTGCTGCAGTTGTACAGGGCCTTGGTGATACCACACCTTGAGTATTGTGTGCAGTTTTGGTCGCCTTATCTGAGGAAGGATACTCTTGCCATGGAGGGAGTGCAGCGAAGATTCACCAGACTGATACCTGGGATGGCAGGAATGACGTATGAAGAGAGATTGGGTCGATTAGGCTTATATTCGCTAGAGTTTAGAAGAATGAGAGGGGATCTCATTGAAACTTATAAATTTCTAACAGGACTAGACAGACTAGATGCAGGAAGGCTGTTCCCGATGGCGGGGGAGTCCAGAACCAAGGGTCACAGTCTAAGGATAAGGGGTAAGCCATTTAGGACTGAGAGGAGGAGGAATTTCTTCACCCAGAGAGTGGTGAACCTGTGGAATTCTCTACCACAGAAGGCAGTTGAAGCCAACTCATTAAATATCTTCAAAAAGGAGTTAGATATATTTCTTAAGGCTAAGGGGATCGAGGGATATGGGGAGAAAGCAGGGACAGGGTACTGAATTTGGATGATCAGCCATGATCGCATTGAATGGCGGAGCAGGCTCGAGGCGCCCAATGGCCTACTCCTGCTCCTATTTTCTATGTTTCTATGTTTCTATGACAGTCACTCTCACCTCACCTCTGGAATTCAGCTCTTTTGTCCATGTTTGGACCAAGGCTGTAATGCGGTCGGGAGCCAAGTGGTCCTGACGGAAACTAAACTGGTCATCGGTGAGCTGGTTATTTGTGCTTTGTTAGTGCCGCTTGATAGCATTGTCGATGACAGCTTCCATCACTTTGCTGATGATGGAGAGATGGCTGAAGGGATGGTAATGGGCTGTTGGATTAGTCCAGCTTTTTGTGGACTGTACAAACCTGGCCAATTTATCACTTTGTCGGGGACATGCCAGTACAGGAACAGCTTGGATAGTGGTGCAGCTAGTTCTGAACACAGGTCTTCAGCTCTGCAGCCGCGATGTTGTCAGAACCCATAGACTTTGCTGTATCCAGTGCGCTGTACCGTTCTTGATATCACGTGGAGTGAAGTGAATTAGCTGAAGACTGGCTTCTGTGATGGTGGGACCTCAGGAGCAGGCCGAGATGTATCATTCACTTGGCACTTGTGAGTGAAGATGGTTGCGAAGGCTTCAGCCTTGTCTTTTTCACTCACGTGATGTGCTCCACCATCATTGAGGATGTGGATGTTCAAGGAGCCTCCTCCTCCCGTTACTTGTTTAATTGTCCATCACCATTCCCGACTGGATGTGACAGGACTGCAGAGCTTTGATCTGATCCATTGGGTGTGGGATCGCTTAGCTCTGTCTATAGCACGCTGCCTCCGCTGTTTAACATGCATATAGTCCTGTGTTGTAGCTTCACCAAGTTGGTTTCTGATTTTCAGATACACCTGGTGCAGCTCCTGGAATGCTCTTCAACACTCCTTATTGAACCAGGGCTGGTTTGATGGTAATGGTAGAATGAGGGATATGCCGGGCCATGAGTTTACAGATTATGGTGGAATACAATTCTGTTGCTGCTGATGGCCCAGAGCGCCTCATGGATGCCCAGTTTTGAGCTGCTAGATGTGTTCTTAATCTATCCCATTTAGCACGGTGGTAGGGCCACACAACATGATGAAGGGGTGTCCTCAGTGACTCAGTAGTACCATGATTGACCGAGCTGGCTGAGTCCTGAAGGACATAGCAGCCAGACTGGTTCACGGCAGGTGGTGAGAGAACAAACACGAGCCACTACCGAGCCACACTTGGTGATGGACATTGAAGTCCCCCACCCAGAGTACATTCTGTGCACCAGCAGCCACAGTGCGCCGGATGAGGAAGGAATAAATGTTTAAGATGGTGGATGGGGAGCTGATTAAGCAGCCTGCTTTCCCCTGGATTGTGTCGAGGTTTGTGAGTGTTGTTGGAGCTGCAACCGTCCAGGCAAGTGGAGAATATTCCATTACACTCCTGACTTGTGCCTTGTAGGGGGTGGAAAGGCTTTGGGGAGTCAGGAGGTGGTGAGTCACTTGCCCAGAATACCCAGCGTCTGACTAGCTCTTGTAGCCACAGTATTTATTTGGCTGATCTAGTTAAGTTTTTGGTCAATGGTGACCCCCAGGATGTTGATGGTGGGAATTCAACGATGGTAATACCATTGAATGTCATGGGGAGCTGGTTAGACTCTCTCTTGTTGGAGATGGTCATTGTCTGGCACTTGTGTGGCACAAATGTTACTTGCCACTTATCATCCCCAACCTGAATGTTGTCCAGGTCTTGCTGCCCGTGGACACAGACAGCCTCATTGGGCCAAAAATTCGGCACTTGCCGGGTGAGTACGCGCTGTGTACGCACCCGTAAGCTCCTGAAGTGCCGGTTTACTGCATGCACTGCACGTGCGCGGGAAACCGGAACTTCCGGTCTCGTGAAGGGATGGGTTCAGAGGTGAACCGCGTGCACGGGAGAGGCTGCGCGCACGCAGCGAACTTAGGGTTTTTTTCAGGTTTCTCCGGGAAGGTAAGTATGGAAGAAGCTGCGCTTTTAAAAAGGAAGCGCAGGACCTGTTTTTAACAAGGTAAGTGGTTAATTAATTACAATTAAAAAAAATTTCAACAGGTTTATCTTTTTTAGATACTTTAAAGAAAGGTAAGTTTATTTTTAGCACTGTTAAAAAGTATTTTAATTTTTTCAAAAATTTAAATTTTTGTTTAAAGTAGTTAATTTATTCAACATATAGTTATTTTAAAAATGTGATGGGTTTTTTTTCAATTTATTTGAAGTTTAGGTGTTGTTTTGGGGCTGATTTCAATTCATAGATTTGAGAGGTCTTCCTGTCAAATCTATGAATGAAAGATGGTCTGCTGCCATTGGCTCTCCATGGCCCACGTGATCCCAAGGGACGCATCGCACTAACTACGCCCCTGAGATACACAAGCACTGCGCGCCGGCAGCTGCAGGAGGCCCAGGAGCTGAAGTCCCCGTGGGCTCAGAGGTCAACGGCAGGCACGGTAGGTAGGTGCGCGCGCGGTCATTGCACCCACGGGAAGCCAGGGAGCCTAATTTCTGGGCCAATATCTGACGAATTGCGAATGTAACTGTGTAACTGCTGCAGCGATGACCTGGAGCTGAGATGATTGGCCTACAATAACCACAGGCATCTTCCTTTGTGCTAGATATGACACCATCCAGTGGAGAGTTTTCACCCGATCACCATTGACTTCAGTTTTACTCGGGCTCCTTGGTGCCACACTCGGTCAAATCCTCAATCTGTGTCCCTGATAATCCTCAATCTGTGTCCTTGATAATCCTCAATCTGTGTCCCTGATAATCCTCAATCTGTGCCCCTGTTAATCCTAACATAGAAGATAGGAGCAGGAGTAGGCTATTCGGCCCCTCTAGCCTGCTCCGCCATTCAATGTGATCATGGCTGATCATCCAAATTCAGATCCCTGTCCCTGCTTTCTCCCCATATCCCTTGATCCCTTTAGCCTTTAGAAGTATATCCAGCTCCTTCTTGAATATATTTAATGAATTGGCCTCTACTGCCTTCTGTGGTAGAGAATTCCACAGGTTCACCACTCTCTGGGTGAAGAAATTCCTCCTCATTTCTGTCCTCAATGGCTTACCCCTTATGCTTAGACTGTGACCCCTGGTTCTGGACTCCCCGACCATCGGGAACATCCTTCCTGCATCTAGTCTGTCTAGTCCTTTCAGAATTTTATAAGTTTCAATGAGATCCCCTCTCATTCTTCTAAACTCCAGTGAGTATAAGCCCAATCGACCCAATCTCTCCTCATACGTCATTCCTGCCATCCCAGGTATCAGCCTGGTGAATCTTCGCTGAACTCCTTCCATGGCAAGAACCTCCTTCCTCAGATAAGGTGACCAAAACTGCACACAATACTCAAGGTTTGGTCTCACCAAGGCCCTGTACAACTGCAGTAAGAGATCCTTGTTCCTGTACTCAAACCCTTTCGCTACGAAGGCCAACATACCATTTGCCTTCTTAACCGCCTGCTGCACCTGCATGCTTACCTTCAGCAACTGGTGCACAAGGACACCCAGGTCTCGTTGCACTTCCCCTTCTCCCAATCTATTGCCATTCAGATAATAATCTGCCTTCCTGTTTTTGACACCAAAGTGGATAACCTCGCATTTATCCACGTTATATTGCATCTGCCATGCTTTGCCTAATCACCCAACCTGTCCAAATCATCCTGGAGTTTCTCGGCATCCTCCTCACAGCACACACACCCACCCAGCTTTGTGTCATCTGCAAATTTGGAGATATTACATCTAGTTCCCTTGTCTAGATCATTAATATATATTGTGAATAGCTGGGGTCCAAGGACTGATCCCTGCGGTACCCCACTAGTCACTGCCTGCCACTCGGAAAAAGACCCGTTTATTCCAACTCTTTGCTTTCTGTCTGCCAACCAGTTCGCTATCCAAGTCAATACCTTGCCCCCAGTCTCATGTGCCTTAACTTTACACGCTAATCTCTTATGCGGGACCTTATCGAAAGCCTTTTGAAAGTCCAAATACACCACATCCACCGGTTCTCCCTTATCTATTTTACCAGTTACATCCTCAAAAAATTCCAGTAGTTTAGTCAAGCACGATTTACCTTTTGTAAATCCATGTTGACTTTGTCCGATCCTGTCACTGTTTTCCAAGTGCTCTGCTATTACATCTTTTATAATGGAATCTAGCATTTTCCCCACTACCGATGTCAGGCTTACCGGTCTGTAATTCCCCATTTTCTCTCTACCACCTTTTTTGAATAGTGGGGTAACATTAGCTACCCTCCAATCCCTGGGTATTGTTCCAGATTCCATCGAATGTTGGAAGATGATCAGCAATGCATCTACTATTTCTAGGGCCACTTCCTTAAGTACCCTAGGATGTAGATTATCAGGCCCTGGGGATTTATCGGCCTTCAATACCGCCAATCCTCAATCTGTGTCCCTGTTAATCCTCAATCTGTGTCCTGATAATCCTCAATCTGTGTCTCTGATAATCTTCAACCTGTGTCCCTGTTAATCCTCAATCTGTGTCCTGATAATCCTCAATCTGTGTCCCTGATAATCCTCCATCTGTGTCTCTGATAATCTTCAATCTGTGTCCCTGTTAATCCTCAATCTGTGTCCTGATAATCCTCAATCTGTGTCTCTGATAATCTTCAATCTGTGCCCTTGACAATCCTCAATCTGTGTCCCCGATAATCCTCAATCTGTGTCCCTGATAATCCTCAATCTGTGTCCCCGATAATCCTCAATCTTTGTCCCTGATAATCCTCAATCTGTGTCCCTGATAATCCTCAATCTGTGTCCCTGATAATCTTCAATCTGTGTCTCTGATAATCCTCAATCTGTGTCCCTGATAATCTTCAATCTGTGCCCCTGATAATCCTCAATCTGTGTCCCCCATAATCCTCAATCTGTGTCTCTGATAATCCTCAATCTGTGTCCTTGATAATCCTCAATCTGTGTCCCCGATAATCCTCAATCTGTGTCCCTGATAATCCTCAATCTGTGTCCCTGATAATCCTCAATCTGTGCCCTTGATAATCCTCAATCTGTGTCCCCGATAATCCTCAATCTGTGTCCCTGATAATCCTCAATCTGTGTCCCTGATAATCCTCAATTTTTGTCCCTGATAATCCTCAATCTGTGTCCCTGATAATCCTCAATCTGTGTCCCTGATAATCTTCAATCTGTGTCTCTGATAATCCTCAATCTGTGTCCCTGATAATCTTCAATCTGTGCCCCTGATAATCCTCAATCTGTGTCCCCCATAATCCTCAATCTGTGTCTCTGATAATCCTCAATCTGTGTCCCTGATAATCCTCAATCTGTGTCCCCGATAATCCTCAATCTGTGTCCCTGATAATCCTCAATCTGTGTCCCTGATAATCCTCAATCTGTGCCCTTGATAATCCTCAATCTGTGTCCTGATAATCTTCAATCTGTGCCCCTGATAATCCTCAATCTGTGTCCCTGATAATCCTCAATCTGTGTCCCTGATAATCCTCAATCTGTGTCCCTGATACTCCTCAATCTATGTCCCTGATAATCCTCAATCTGTGTCGCTGATAATCCTCAATTTGTGCCCCTGATAATCGTCAATCTGTGTCTCTGATAATCCTCAATCTGTGTCCCTGATAATCCTCAATCTGTGTCCCTGATAATCCTCAATCTGTGTCCCTGATAATCCTCAATCTGTGTCCCTGATAATCCTCAATTTGTGTCCTGATGATTCTCAATCTTTGTCCCTGATGATTTTCAATCTGTGTCGCTGATGATTTTCAATCTGTGTCCTGATAATCCTCAATCTGTGTCCCTGATAATCCTCAATCTGAGCCCCTGATAATCCTCAATCTGTGTCACTGATAATCCTCAATCTGTGTCCCTGATAATCCTCAATCTGTGTCCCTGTTAATCCTCAATCTGTGTCCTGATAATCCTCAATCTGTGTCTCTGATAATCTTCAATCTGTGCCCTTGACAATCTTCAATCTGTGTCCCCGATAATCCTCAATCTTTGTCCTTGATAATCCTCAATCTGTGTCCCTGATAATCCTCAATCTGTGTCGCTGATAATCTTCAATCTGTGTCTCTGATAATCCTCAATCTGTGTCCCTGATAATCTTCAATCTGTGTCTCTGATAATCCTCAATCTGTGTCCCTGATAATCCTCAATCTGTGTCCCCGATAATCCTCAATCTGTGTCCCTGATAATCCTCAATCTGTGTCCCTGATAATCCTCAATCTGTGTCCCTGTTAATCCTCAATCTGTGTCCCTGATAATCCTCAATTTGTGTCCCTGTTAATCCTCAATCTGTGTCCCTGATAATCCTCAATCTGTGTCCCCAATAATCCACAATCTATGTCCGTAATAATCATGAATCTGTGTCCTGATAATCCTCAATCTGTGTCCCTGATAATCCTCAATCTGTGTCGCTGTTAATCCTCAGTCTGTGTCCCTGATAATCCTCTATTTGTGTCCCTGATAATCCTCAATCTGTGTCCCTGATAATCCTCAATGTGTCCCTGTTAATCCTCAATCTGCGTCCCTGTTAATCCTCAGCTCTGTCCCTGATAATCCTCAATCTGCGTCCCTGTTAATCCTCAATCTGTGCCCCTGATAATCCTCAATCTGTGTCTCTGTTAATCCTCAATCTGTGTCCCTGATAATTCTCAATCTGTGTCCCTGTTAATCCTCAATCTGTGCCCCTGATAATCCTAACATAGAAACATAGAAGATAGGAGCAGGAGTAGGCTATTCGGCCCCTCTAGCCTGCTCCGCCAGTCAATGCGATCATGGCTGATCATCCAAATTCAGATCCCTGTCCCTGCTTTCTCCCCATATCCCTTGATCCCTTTAGCCTTTAGAAGTATATCCAGCTCCTTCTTGAATATATTTAATGAATTGGCCTCTACTGCCTTCTGTGGTAGAGAATTCCACAGGTTCACCACTCTCTGGGTGAAGAAATTCCTCTTCATTTCTGTCCTCAATGGCTTACCCCTTATGCTTAGACTGTGACCCCTGGTTCTGGACTCCCCGACCATCGGGAACATCCTTCCTGCATCTAGTCTGTCTAGTCCTTTCAGAATTTTATAAGTTTCAATGAGATCCCCTCTCATTCTTCTAAACTCCAGTGAGTATAAGCCCAATCGACCCAATCTCTCCTCATACGTCATTCCTGCCATCCCAGGTATCAGCCTGGTGAATCTTCGCTGAACTCCTTCCATGGCAAGAACCTCCTTCCTCAGATAAGGCGACCAAAACTGCACACAATACTCAAGGTTTGGTCTCACCAAGGCCCTGTACAACTGCAGTAAGAGATCCTTGTTCCTGTACTCAAACCCTCTCGCTACGAAGGCCAACATACCATTTGCCTTCTTAACCGCCTGCTGCACCTGCATGCTTACCTTCAGCAACTGGTGCACAAGGACACCCAGGTCTCGTTGCACTTCCCCTTCTCCCAATCTATTGCCATTCAGATAATAATCTGCCTTCCTGTTTTTGACACCAAAGTGGATAACCTCGCATTTATCCACGTTATATCGCATCTGCCATGCTTTGCCTAATCACCCAACCTGTCCAAATCATCCTGGAGTTTCTCGGCATCCTCCTCACAGCACACACGCCCACCCAGCTTTGTGTCATCTGCAAATTTGGAGATATTACATCTAGTTCCCTTGTCTAGATCATTAATATATATTGTGAATAGCTGGGGTCCAAGGACTGATCCCTGCGGTACCCCACTAGTCACTGCCTGCCACTCGGAAAAAGACCCGTTTATTCCAACTCTTTGCTTTCTGTCTGCCAACCAGTTCGCTATGCAAGTCAATACCTTGCCCCCAGTCCCATGTGCCTTAACTTTACACGCTAATCTCTTATGCGGGACCTTATCGAAAGCCTTTTGAAAGTCCAAATACACCACATCCACTGGTTCTCCCTTATCTATTTTACCAGTTACATCCTCAAAAAATTCCAGTAGTTTAGTCAAGCACGATTTACCTTTTGTAAATCCATGTTGACTTTGTCTGATCCTGTCACTGTTTTCCAAGTGCTCTGCTATTACATCTTTTATAATGGAATCTAGCATTTTTCCCACTACCGATGTCAGCCTTACCGGTCTGTAATTCCCCATTTTCTCTCTACCACCTTTTTTGAATAGTGGGGTAACATTAGCTACCCTCCAATCCCTGGGTATTGTTCCAGATTCCATCGAATGTTGGAAGATGATCAGCAAAGCATCTACTATTTCTAGGGCCACTTCCTTAAGTACCCTAGGATGTAGATTATCAGGCCCTGGGGATTTATCGGCCTTCAATACCGCCAATCCTCAATCTGTGTCCCTGTTAATCTTCAACCTGTGTCCCTGTTAATCCTCAATCTGTGTCCTGACAATCCTCAATCTGTGTCCCCGATAATCCTCAATCTGTGTCCCTGATAATCCTCAATCTGTGTCCCCGATAATCCTCAATCTTTGTCCCTGATAATCCTCAATCTGTGTCCTTGATAATCCTCAATCTGTGTCCCTGATAATCTTCAATCTGTGTCTCTGATAATCCTCAATCTGTGTCCCTGATAATCTTCAATCTGTGCCCCTGATAATCCTCAATCTGTGTCCCCGATAATCCTCAATCTGTGTCTCTGATAATCCTCAATCTGTGTCCCTGATAATCCTCAATCTTGTCCCCGATAATCCTCAATCTGTGTCCCTGATAATCCTCAATCTGTGTCCCTGATAATCCTCAATCTGTGTCCCTGTTAATCCTCAATCTGTGTCCCTGATAATCCTCAATTTGTGTCCCTGTTAATCCTCAATCTGTGTCCCTGATAATCCTCAATCTGTGTCCCCAATAATCCACAATCTATGTCCCTAATAATCATGAATCTGTGTCCTGATAATCCTCAATCTGTGTCCCTGATAATCCTCAATCTGTGTTACTGTTAATCCCCAGTCTGTGTCCCTGATAATCCTCTATTTGTGTCCCTGATAATCCTCAATCTGTGTCCCTGATAATCCTCAATGTGTCCCTGTTAATCCTCAATCTGTGTCCCTGTTAATCCTCAGCTCTGTCCCTGTTAATCCTCAATCTGTGTCCTGATAATCCTCAATCTGTGTCGCTGATAATCCTCAATCTGTGTCTCTGATAATCTTCAATCTGTGTCCCTGTTAATCCTCAATCTGTGTCCTGATAATCCTCAATCTGTGTCTCTGATAATCTTCAATTTGTGCCCTTGACAATCCTCAATCTGTGTCCCCGATAATCCTCAATCTGTGTCCCTGATAATCCTCAATCTGTGTCCCCGATAATCCTCAATCTTTGTCCCTGATAATCCTCAATCTGTGTCCCTGATAATCCTCAATCTGTGTCCCTGATAATCTTCAATCTGTATCTCTGATAATCCTCAATCTGTGTCCCTGATAATCTTCAATCTGTGCCCCTGATAATCCTCAATCTGTGTCCCCGATAATCCTCAATCTGTGTCTCTGATAATCTTCAATCTGTGCCCCTGATAATCCTCAATCTGTGTCCTGATAATCCTCAATCTGTGTCGCTGATAATCCTCAATCTGTGTCTCTGATAATCTTCAATCTGTGTCCCTGTTAATCCTCAATCTGTGTCCTGATAATCCTCAATCTGTGTCTCTGATAATCTTCAATTTGTGCCCTTGACAATCCTCAATCTGTGTCCCCGATAATCCTCAATCTGTGTCCCTGATAATCCTCAATCTGTGTCCCCGATAATCCTCAATCTTTGTCCCTGATAATCCTCAATCTGTGTCCCTGATAATCCTCAATCTGTGTCCCTGATAATCTTCAATCTGTATCTCTGATAATCCTCAATCTGTGTCCCTGATAATCTTCAATCTGTGCCCCTGATAATCCTCAATCTGTGTCCCCGATAATCCTCAATCTGTGTCTCTGATAATCCTCAATCTGTGTCCCTGATAATCCTCAATCTGTGTCCCCGATAATCCTCAATCTGTGTCCCTGATAATCCTCAATCTGTGTCCCTGATAATCCTCAATCTGTGCCCTTGATAATCCTCAATCTGTGTCCTGATAATCTTCAATCTGTGCCCCGATAATCCTCAATCTGTGTCCCTGATAATCCTCAATCTGTGTCCCTGATAATCCTCAATCTGTGTCCCTGATAATCCTCAATCTGTGTCCCTGATAATCCTCAATTTGTGCCCCTGATAATCGTCAATCTGTGTCTCTGATAATCCTCAATCTGTGTCCCTGATAATCCTCAATCTGTGTCCCTGATAATCCTCAATCTGTGTCCCTAATAATCCTCAATCTGTGTCCCTGATAATCCTCAATCTGTGTCCTGATGATTCTCAATCTTTGTCCTGATGATTTTCAATCTGTGTCGCTGATGATTTTCAATCTGTGTCCTGATAATCCTCAATCTGTGTCCCTGATAATCCTCAATCTGAGCCCCTGATAATCCTCAATCTGTGTCACTGATAATCCTCAATCTGTGTCTCTGATAATCCTGGCTGGAGAGATGGTGCAAGAGGGAGCGCTTTAGAATCCAGGGGCATTGGGTCCGGTTCTGGGGGAGGTGGGACCTGTACAGGCCAGATGGGTTGCACCTCAACAGAGCTGGAACCAATATCCCCGCCGGGAAGTTTGCTAATGCTGTTGGGGAGAGTTTAAACTAAGTTGGCAGGGGGATGGGCACCAGGATGTAGCATTAGAAAGGATAAGCATGTGCACAAAAGATTGGGAGAGATGGATAGCACTGAAGTAAGAAATAGTAAGGTATTAGGTGGGGTCAGACTAAAACAGAACACAGGATGGTCTAGGATAGGTTTACAGCGCATGTACGAAGCATAGTAAACAAGGTTGGTGAGCTGCAGGCGCAAATAGTCACATGGGAATATGATATCGTGGCAATAACGGAGACCTGGCTCAAAAAAGGGCAGGATTGGGTATTAAATATTCCTGGATATAAGTTGTTCAGGAAAGATAGGGAAGGAATGATAGGAGGTGGTGTGGGAATATTGGTTAAGGAGAATATTACAGTGCTGGAGAGAGAGGATGTCCTGGAGGGGTCAAGGACAGAATCTATGTGGCTAGAGTTAAGAAATAATAGAGGCGCCATTACACTACTAGGTGTATTCTATAGACCACCAAATAGTGGGAAAAATATGGAGGAGCAAATTTGCAGAGAAATTATAAAGAGATGCAAGAACTATAGAGTAGTGATAATGAGGGACTTTAACTATCCTAATATAGACTGGGATAGTTATAGTTTAAAGGGCAGAAAGGGGGAAGAAATTCTGAAGTGTGTTCAGGAGAACTTTCTTGATCAGTATGTTTCTGGCCAAACGAGGAAGGAGGCATTGCTGAATCTGGTTCTGAGGAATGAGGTGGGTCAAGTGGAGCAAGTGTCAGTAGGTGAACATTTAGGGAACAGTGATCATAGTATCATAAGGTTTAGATTAGCTATGGAAAAGGACAGGGAGCAATCTAGAGTAAAAATACTTAATTGGAGGAAGGCCAATTTCAGTGGGATGAGAATGGATCTGGCCCGGGTAAATTAGAATCAAAGATTGGCAGGCAAAACTGTAATGGAACAATGGGCTGCCTTTAAAGAAGAAATAGTTTGGGTACAGTCGGGGTACATTCCCACTAGGGGGAAAGGTAGGGCAACTAAAGTCAGAGCTCCCTGGATGATGAAAGAGATAGAGAGTAAGATGAAGCAGAAAAAGAGCGCGTATGACAGATGTCAGGTCAAGAATACATTTGAAAATCAGGCTAAATATAGAAAGTTCAGAGGAAAAGTGAAAAAGAAAATAAGAAGGGCAAAGAGAGGGTATGAGAATAGAACGGCAGCTAACATAAAAGGTAATCCAAAAGTCTTCTATAGAAACATAGAAACATAGAAGATAGGAGCAGGAGTAGGCCATTCGGCCCCTCGAGCCTGCTCCGCCATTCGATGAGATCATGGCTGATCATCCAAACTCAGTACCCTGTACCTGCCTTCTCCCCATATCCCTTGATACCTTTAGCTTTAAGAAATATATCTAACTCATCCGTGAATATATTTAATGATTCGCCTCAACTACCTTCTGTGGTAGAGAATTCCACAGGTTCACCACTCTCTGGGTGAAGAAATTCTTCCTAATTTCTGTCCTAAATGGTTTACCCGTTATCCGTAGATTATGACCCCTGGTTCTGGACTCTCCGACCATCGGGAACATTCTTCCTGCATCTAGTTTGTCCAGACCTGTCAGAATTTTATATGTTTCGATGAGATCCCCTCTCATTCTTCTATACTCCAGTGAGTATAAGCCCAATCGACCCAATCTCTCCTCATATGTCATTCCTGCCATCCCAGGTATCAGCCTTGTGAATCTTCGCTGAACTCCTTCCATGGTAAGAACATCCTTCCTCAGATAAGGCGACCAAAACTGCACACAGTACTCAAGGTGTGGTCTCATCAAGGCCCTGTACAACTGCAGCAGGACATCCCTGTTCCTATACTCAAACCCTTTCGCTGTGAAGGCCAACATACCATTTGCCTTCTTCACCGCCTGCTGCACCTGCATGCTTACTTTCAGCGACTGGTGCACAAGGACACCCAGGTCTCGTTGCACTTCCCCTTCTCCCAATCTATTGCCATTCAGATAATAGTCTGCCTTTCTGTTTTTGACACCAAAGTGGATAACCTCGCACTTATCCACGTTATATTGCATCTGCCACGCTTCTGCCCACTCACCCAACCTGTCTATAGGCATATAAATAGTAAACAGGTAGTAAGAGCAGGGGCGGGGCCATTTAGGGACCAAAAGGGAGACCTATGCATGGAGGCAGAGGGTATGGCTGAGGTGCTAAATGAATACTTTGCATCTGTCTTCACCAAGGAAGAAGATGCTGCCATATACATAGTGAAGGAGGAGGTAGAGGAGATACTGGATGGGATAAAAATTGATAGAGAGGAGGTACTAGAAAGGCCGGCTTCACTTAAAGTAGATAAGTCACCAGGACCAGATGGAATGTATCCTAGGACGCTGAGGGAAATGAAGGAAGAAATCATGGAGGTCCTGGTCATGATCTTCCAATCCTCCTTAGAAATGGGTGGTGCCAGAGGACTGGAAAATTGCAAATGTTACACCCTTGTTCAAAAAAGGGTGTAAAGATAAACCCAGCAACGGCAGGCCAGTCAGTTTAACCTTGGTAGTGGGGAAGCTTTTAGAAACAATAATTAGGGACAAAATTAACAGTCACTTGGACAAGTGTAGATTAATTAAGGAAAGCCAGCACAGATTTGTTAAAGGCAAATCATGTTTAACCAACTTGATCGATTTTTTTGATGAGATAACAGAGAGGGTTGATGAGGGCAATGCGGTTGACGTGGTGTACATGGATTTCCAAAAGGCATTCGACAAAGCGCCACATAATAGGCTTGCCAGCAAAGTTGAAACCCATGGAATAAAAGGGACAGTAGCAGCATGGATACGGAATTGGCTAAGTGACAAGAAACAGAGAGTAGTGGTGAACGGTTGTTTTTCAGACTGGAGGAAGGTATACAGTGGTGTTCCCCAGGGGTCAGTTCTAGGACCACTGTTTTTCTTGATACATATTAATGACTTGGATGTGGGTGTACAGGGCACAATTTCAAAATTTGCCAATGACACAAAACTTGGAAGTATAGTGAACAGTGAGGAGGATAGTGATAGACTTCAAGAGGACATAGGCTGGTGAAATGGGCGGATATGTGGCAGATGAAATTTAACGCAGAAAAGTGCGAAGTGATACATTTTGGTAGGAAGAACGAGGAGAGGCAATATAAACTAAAGGGTACAATCTTAAAGGGGGTGAATGAACAGAGAGACCTGGGGGTATATGTGCACAAATCGTTGAAGGTGGCAGGGCAGGTTGAGAAAGAGGTTAAAAAAGCATACGGAATCCTGGGCTTCATAAATAGAGGCATAGGGCTGGATTTTGTGAATGGAGGCGGGTTGGAGACAGGACAGCTACTTGTCATGTCAATGTCCTGCCTCCATCCTCGCCTGACCAACCAGAGGGATTTTCCCCTGGTTGACCTTGTTAAGCCTGCCCTGCGGGCTCAGCAGGCCAATTAGGGAGGAAGTCACTGACAGATCACGTCAACGTCAGACATGCTATCTGTCAAGACTTCTTGAAAGAAGAAATGTCAGCGTTTGACAGCTCTATGAAGCTGTCAAACACTGACATTCTCTTTAGTTTGATGAGTCCTTCTGTTGAGGACTCATCAAACCTTTCAAATTTGCAAATTTCACATGGCTCTTGGAATGGAGGTTCCAACAGCCATTCTGTGAAATTGACAAGCAGGATGTCGGCTCTCCCGATCCACCGCGGCTAAAGGCTGTAGGAAGAAAACAAGGTAAGTGAACAGTTTTTAACACTTCTCACTCACCTTCCATACTTACCACTCCACAGTTGCACCCATCACTCACCTCCACACCTTACTTCCAGGTGCCTCCGACCCCCGCAGACCTCCTCCACGTCTCCTCCAACCCGGCGGGGTTCTCCGAGGTCGGGAAGCCTTCACCTGAGAAGGTAAAATGGCACTAATCCTTTTTTCTGCCTGTAAACTACCTGTTAAAAGGATTAAATGCCTTTTCCGCCTCCAGGAAACGGGACCCGAAGCTGCACATCTTCCCGCCTCCTGGCAAAAGGGCACGGAGGCGGGATGGGGGCGGTTTTGCCATCCGCCCCCACTTTCTCCGAGTTTACCGGCTGTCCCGCCTCCATGCCCGCCTCCTCGGGGCTTGGAAAATCCAGCCCATAGAGTACAAAAGCAAGGAAGTTATGATGAATGTTTATAAAACACTGGTTCGGCCTCAACTGGAGTATTGAGTCCAATTCTGGGCACCGCACTTTAGGAAGGATGTGAAGGCCTTAGAGAGGGTGCAGAAAAGATTTACAATAATGGTTCCAGGGATGAGGGACTTCAGTTACGTGGATAGACTGGAGAAGCTGGGGTTGTTCTCCTTAGAGCAGAGAAGGTTGAGAGGTGATTTGATAGAAGTGTTCATAATCATGAGGGGTCTAGACAGAGTAGATAGAGAGAAACTGTTCCCATTGGCGGAAGGGTTGAGAACCAGAGGACACAGATTTAAGATGATTGGCAGAAAGGCGACTTGAGGAAAAACTTTTTTACGCAGCGAGTGGTAAGGACCTGGAATGCACTGCCTGAAAGGGTGGTGGAGGTAGATTCGATCATGGCTTTCAAAAGGGGATTAGATAAGTACCTGAAGGAAAAAAATGTGCAGGGCTATGGGGAAAGGGCGGGGGGAGTGGGACTAGCTGAAGTGCTCTTGCAGAGAGCTGGCACGGGTTCGACGGGCCGAATGGCCTCCTCCTGTGCTGTAACCATTCTTTGATTCTATGATTTTATGAAGAGGAGGAAAACGCAGAAGAGGAAGATGCAGAAGAGAAGAGGAGAAAGCAGAAGAGGAGGAAGCAGAAGGAAGGATGCAACCCAGACAGCCCTTTTCTGGCCAGGATATCCAAGATAGAATCATTCGCCTACAGTACCAGTGACCACCACAATTCCCCATTCAACATTTGTCTCACACCTTACCTTCCCTCTGCTATTGACCATCACAGTGTCCTCTTGGCCACTATGCTGAAATTAAAGCCACCACAAAACAAACTTTCCAACCCAACTTTATACATCCATCCATCCAATGTGACATCAAGAAATAAACTCAGCACCCTTATACATTCCCTTCATGACTGTCTTGTGGGTGTCTTTGCCTATCCTAATGATGTCACGCAGTACTACCCCAGTGTCTGCAGCATGGCTGGTGGAAGGCTGCTGACTTTCAGTGGGGGACACTGCAGATGGCCTTGCAGCATGACCTCGAGGAGCTGGTGGCTGGGAGTGTGAAATCGAGTGATGGTGTTTCTTCTTCTTCTTCTTCTTCTTCTTCTTCTTCTTCTTCTTCTTCTTCTTCTTCACTCTCCTCTCCCTCTTCTTGGTCAACCACTAGCTGGGCAGGCTGCATTTCTTGGGTGTGTGAAATGAGGAAGGCACAAGGGTGGAGTTGTGGTGAGGGGAGGACAGGATAGCCAGAGGTGCATGCAAGAAGGAGGATAACGTATGAGAATAGCAGCATCTTGTATCCTTTCAGCCCTGCCGCTGGCCAAGGACTCAGCCATGCCCCTGCCAAGAATGGCCAGCACCGTCTCCTCCAGGAGGTGAGGTGAGGCTATGAATGGGAGATGTGCCTTGTGATTGGTGCATATTATTGGTAGGTGAGTGATTAGGGGTGGGGGTTGTGCATTGAGCAGTGTGAGGCTAGTGGTGCAGTTGGTAGAAGACGGCTTTTGAAGATGCATTCACTGACCTTGACCAGTGGTCTGAGGTCATGAAGCTTCTTTGGGCATTGGAGCCAGGTGATGGGAGCAACCTTGATGGCAGTGACGGCCTCGGTGATCTACTCCCACATTGTTCTTTCTGGAGGGCCTCCTGGCCCCTGTGGGTAGAGGGTCACTCTTGCAGTGTTGACCCCCTGCACAAAGCTGGAGTGCTGCGTGCGAGACCCTGGGTGCCCCTTCACTGGCTTGTTGAGCCATTTGTGTTGGTGCTGAGGCATTTTTCCTATTTTTTGAGGTTAGGAAGGAAATTCAGCTTTAAGAGCTGAATATTCACATTTGGGACTTCTTTTTAATGTTAAATATATTTTAAAAGGCAGAAAGGGCTGACAACTGCATTGATTCACTTCATTTTAATTTGTTTTGGTTCAGTGCATGGCCCCTTTAATTCTCAGGCCTCTTATTGTCCACAAATACTTGCTAGCTCCACAGCCTCGTTTCCAGAGGCTGTGCAAGGCTCGAACGCCACACCTGCACATGAACTTTGGGTTGGATGCCTCCAGTAACCCCACCAGGATGGCACTGCAGGCGAGTAAGCATTGCGCCAACAATCTCTGTCCCTCCAGATGAATTTTGCTCCGTTAGCGTTGAGGCCATTTTCAGCGGCTGTTAACTCCAGTGACACCGGCAGCTTTGCTCGCTAACACAAATTTCTCCCCCATGTTTGCTGTGAGTCCTGTCTTAAGTCGCGCCCTGCCTCCAACTCACTGACTGACAGAGTGGTGTCAATAGACACTCCGCTCATTAATATTTGAACAATCAGGCAGCCCGCCCACATAACCTGCATAATTTCCAGCGTCTTCCCTGACTCAACTTAAAGCGAGGATGGACCTCTTAAAGCGAGGTTGCATCCCGACTTGTATTTTTCATTAAACAACTCTGAAAGACTTGCTGGCTGCAGAAATTAGTAGAAGGGCTGCTCCCTGCCTTTCTGATGCTGACGTCTCTGTTGTCAAATGCCCCTGGCTCATGTTCCGGTGACCTAATGGCCACGTGTGGACAATCAATCCCACTTTCCACACGAGGAAAGCCAGCCCCTGCTGCAAAGCCCCGAGCTCTGACCTGGTGACTGCTGAGGTCAGTGGGGAAGGTGCTGTACTGCTCGGCCCTGGAAAAGAGGCTGTCAGTCACCTGCGGAATGCAGCTGTGAACTGCAGACTGTGAAACATGACTGGTGTCCTGTCTAGCAGCATGAAAGGAGCCAGTGGTGTAAAAATTACAGGCTGTGGTGACTTTGAGGGCCACTGGCATGGTATGTCCCCCTGGTCCAGCAGGCAGCAGGTTGTGTTGCAGGAAGCTGCAGAGGTCTGAGACAGCCTGGCCGGAGAAACGCAGCCTCCTCCTGCACTGTTGTGCAAATAGACCCAAGAAGCTGACTCGGTCTGTAGACTCTGTGTGCAGGGTCTGGCCTCCTGCGCACAGTTGAGAGATAAATGTTGGCCAGGAGACCTCTCTGCTCTTCTTTGAGTTCTCCCATAGGATCTTTTACGCCCACCTGACCAGGCAGGTAAGACCTCGGTTTGAACATCTTGTCTAAAAGATGGCACCTCTGACAGTGCAGTACTCCCTCTGTACTGCACTGATGTCTCAGCATGGATTTTGTGCTCAAGTCTCTGGTGTGGGACTTGAACCTATGACCTTCTGACTCAGAGGTGAGAGTGCTACCACTGAATCACGACTGACACCCAATATGATTGAAACAGTGAACAATACAGAGATTTCCATTATGGATAAACCCTGTGGGGAATCCCACCGCACTTCACCAAAAGCCATTTCCCACGGGCAGGAACAGGCTCTAAGATTCTGAAGCTCTTTTCCTTATTAATATTTTTCAAAGGGCTCAAAGCGCTTAAGAAACCCGAAGCCTTTTCCCATTCCCATTCCTGCTTAGCGGGAGCCCAGCTTCGGTAGTGTAAGTACAGGGACGCAGGGACTGTGGCTGAGGATCATTGTGGGCAGCTGGGGGTCTGGGATGCTGTCAGGGTCGGGGGTGCAGCAGGCAGGGCCTGGGCCTTATACAAGACCCAGTTAGAGTGGGACTACCTGGGCACATTGGAGCAGGAAACGAGAAAGGAGCAAATTGTAGCTGGTGAGACCTGCTGGTGGAGTTCAGCCTGTTGTCCTTCCTGGGAACTGGGAGCACCAAGGCTGGAGTTGATCACGTGACCCAGTCATCCAATCAGCGATAAGTATAATGAATACTGCAGCGCCACCTAGTTGTCAGCTCAGAAAACTGAATCAGTGCTCAGTGTAATAAATAGGAAGATTGAAGCGTGACAGGAATTGTGTGACAGGAAGCAAGAGTAATACTTACAGGAAGTGTGTGAACATGGAAGACTTTGAATATATTCCTGATGTGGTTAACACTGGATGAATGTTGTGTTATTAACATCTTTTGCTGTATCTCTTTTTCCCTCTAATATCTTTTTAATCTGTTTCAGTAAATTCCTCTACTCCCAGCACCCCCTTTTCCCTGCATTCCTGTACGGTTTGTTGATATTTCTTATTCCCATTTTCATTGCCTCGTTGACTCATTCTGGGGACTTTGTTCAGTTTACAGTTATTTTTAGAAATCTATATTTATCTTCAATAATCTACATTAGCGCAGGTTTAAATCAGTTCCAATTTCCTTTTACAGATTTCTTTCAGTAATATTTCCCAGTTAATTTCTTTCAGTTCATCTCATCCCTTTAAAGTTTGTCTTTTTAAAACCAAAAAGGCACAGAATGTTAATTTTACAAAGTCTGTGCCGCCTTCTCCCCGATGCAGTATTGAGTGAAGAGGTGGGTCGGAAGCTACAGTGGGACAGGAAGGCTGCTATAAACTAGACTCACACAGCATCAAACACACAGCTCAAGATGCAATTACATTTATTATTGGCTGAGAGACTAAGTCAGTACAGTCACCACAGGCAGTGACTGCGGCTACAAACAAATCGAGGCACTGAATCCACTCCTGGAAAGGATCCGTGGACCATCGCCAGATTCTTCTAACTTCAGCCCAGTTTGTAGGAGCAAACGAAAGGACTTTGGTAATCACATGGTGCATCATTCCATTCACCTGGCGAAAGAAAAATTGAATCGAACATTTACCCATCAGTGTGTCAGGCAGCAATTTGTCGAATTGTTTCATCCTTTCTCTTTTGGGACAGTCAGTGTCTGTGATCCATTAATTTTACCTGTTTCTTGATCCATGAGTTCACCTTGTAAATAAAGTGAGGCACTTCCTGTTGTGTTGCCGTGTGCACTCAGTCAGTGTGTGTCTCACTGAAATCTGGAAACCTCACCATATTCAGGGAGGGTTTGGAGAGTTCCTGACTGAAGATGCTGAGCTCACCCTGGGCTGGGTTTCCCTGTGTGGGGTGGACAGCAAGGCCTCACCACCAGGGCTGAACAGTCACCTTCCCCACTGCACGGACTTCACACGATTCGAGCCAAGGCTGTGATTTCTGGAGTTAGAATCTCTGTGTCCGGATTATATCATTGTAAATCTGGGAACTGAACCCCCTCTAACTGTAGTGTTACCCCCAGTGTACATTCTTCTAACTGCAGTGTTACACCGAGTATACATTCCTCTATCTAGAAGGAGGCCATTTGGCCCATCGTGCCTGTGCCGGCTCTTTGAAAGAGTTATCCAATTTAGTCTGAACAGCCCAGCATTTTCCCCAGAACCCTTCAAATTAGTCCTCTTCAAGTACATGTCCAATTGCCCTTTGAAAGTTCCTATGGAATCTGATTCCACCACCCTTTCAGGTAGTACATTCCTGCTGTTAACAACCCTCAGTGTGAAGCAATTTCTCCTCATTCCCTCTCTAATTATTGTGCCAATTATTTTAAATCTATGACCTTTGGTTACCGACCCACTTGCCAGAGGAAACAGTTTCTCCCTACTTGCTCTATCACAACCCCTCATAATTTTGAATACCTCTATTATGTCTCCCCTTAACCTGCTCTGCTCTAAGGAGAACCATCCCTGCTTCTCCAATCTCTCCACATAACTGAAGTCCCTCATCCCTCGTGTCATTCTGGTAAAACTCCTCTGCACCCTCTCCAGGGCCTTGGCATCCTAAACTGTGGTGCCCAGAATTGTACACAATACTCCAGCTGAGACCTAAGCAGAAATTTGTAAAAGTTCAGCATGACTTCCTTGTTTTGGTATTCAATGCCCCTATTTATAAAGCCAAATACCCCATATGATTTCTTACCTGCCTTATCAAGTTGCCCTGCCACCTTCAATGATTTGTGAATATGCAACCTCCAGGTCCCTCTGCTCTTGCACCCCCTCAAAATCTGCTATGTGTCTGCCCAGTATGTCTATGTCCTCCTGAAGTGTACTACTTTCCTGATCAATATTTACTACGTTGTCAAGTTTTGTATCATCCGCAAACTTCGAAATGATACTCCCTATACCCAAGTCTAGGTCATTTAATATATAACAAAAAAAGCAATGGTCCTAATACTGACCCCTGGGGAACCCCACTGCATACTTCTATCCAGTCAGATAACCATTCGTTCACCACTACTCTCTGCCTCCTATCCCTCAACCAATTACGTACCCAAGTTACCACCGTCCCTTTAATGCCATGTGCTTTTATTTTCCGAATATGTTCTGTTATGAGGTACTTTATCAAATGCCTTTTGAAAGTCCATATATACAATATCTACTGCACTATCTTCATTAACCCACTCTGCTACTTCATTAAAGAACTCAATCAGGTTAGACACAATTTGCCTTTAACAAATCTGTGCTGGCTGTCCCTTATTAACCAATGCTTCTCCAAGTGAGAATTAATTTTGTCCTTGAAAATTGTCTCTCGTAGTTTCCCCACCACTGACGTTAGGCTGATTGACCTGTAGTTAGCAGGTTTATTCCTCTCCCCTTTTATGAACAGGGGTGTAACATTTGCAATCCTCCAGTCCTTTGGCACCAGTCCCACATCCAAAGAGGATTGAAAGATTGTGCTCAGAGTTCCCACCCTCTCTCCACCCTAGATTCCCTCAGCCACCTCGGATGCATCCCATCTGGACCAGGTGACTTGTTAACTTTGAGTTACAACAACGTATTTAGCATCTCCTTTCTATCTATTTTTATCCTATCCAATATCTACTCCACCCTCCTCTGCTGCAACATTAACTTCATCCTCCTCTTTTGTGAAGTCAGATATAAAGTACTCACTCAGTACCTCAGTCATGCCCTCTGTCTCCACAAGAAGATTTCCTTTTTTGTCCCTAATCGGCTCCATCATTCCTTTCACTATCCTTTTACCATTACTATCTCTGCCTTGAAGGCTTGCCATTGCTCATTTATTGTTTTCCTGGATAATCTTTGTTTCCAGTCCACCTGTGCTAGATCCCTTCTCAAATTAGTTCTCTTTCAGTTGGGTATTTTCACCTATGATTTTTTTTTGCCCCTTTCCATAACTTCTTTAAACCTAATTATATTATGATCACTATTACCCAGATGCTCTCCCACAGAAACACCCTTCACTTGCCCCACTTCATGCCCCAGAACTAGATTCAGCACTGCTTCAATCCTTGCTGGGCTAGAAACATACAGATGAAGAAAGTTCTCTTGTACACATTTTAGGAATTCTTCACCTTCCTTGCCCTTTACTCTGTTTCCCCCCCCCCAGTCTATAGTTTGAAGTCCCCTACCATTACTGCTCTATTATTTTTAAATTTCACTGAAATCATAGGATCATAGAATGGTTACAGCACGGAAGAAGGCCATTCGGCCCATCGAGTCCATGCCGACTCTCAGCTAGTCCCACTCCCCCGCCCTTTCCCCGTAACCCTGCATTTTCTTTTCTTTCAGGTACTTATCCAACTCCCTTTTGAAAGTTGTGATTGAGTCTGCCTCCACCACCCTTTCAGGCAGTGTATTCCAGATCATAACCACTCGCTGCGTAAATTTTTTTTTTCTTATGTCGCCTTTGGTTCTTTTGCCAATCACCTTAAATCTGTGTCCTCTGGTTCTCGACCCTTCTGCCAATGGAAACAGTTTCTCTCTATCTACTCTGTCCAGACCTCTCATGATTTTGAACACCTCTATCAAATCTCCTCTCAATCTTCTCTGCTCTAAGTAGAACAACCCCAGATTCTCCAGTTTATCCACGTAACTGAAGTCCCTCATCCCTTGAATCATTCTCGTAAATCTTTTCTGCTCCCTCTCTAAGGCCTTCACATCCTTCCTAAAGTGCGGTGCCCAGAATTGGACATAATACTCCAGTTGAGGCTGAACCAGTATTTTATACAGGTTCATCATAATATCCATACTTTTGTACTTTATACCTCTATTCATGAAGCCCAGGATCCCGTAAGCTTTTTTAACTGCTTTCTCAACCATCCCTGCCATTCAACAATTTGTGCACATATACCCCTAGGTCTCTCGGTTCATGCATCCCCTTTAGGATTGTACCCTTTAGTTTATATTTCCTCTCCTCATTCTACCAAAATGTATCACTTCACATTTTTCTGCATTAAATTTCATCTGCCACGTGTCCACCCATTCCGCCAGCCTGTTTATGTCCTCTTGAAGTCTATCACTATTTTCCTCACGGTTCACTATACTTCCAAGTTTTGTGTCATTGGCAAATTTTGAAATTGTGCCCTGTACACCCACGTCCAAGTCATTAATATATATCAAGAAACGCAGTGGTCCTAGAACCGACCCCTGGTGAACACCACTGTATATCTTCCTCCAGTCCGAAAAACAGTTTGTCGAACGCCTTTTGGAAATCCATGTCAAAAGCATTGCCCTCATCAACTCTCTCATTAAAAAACTCGATCAAGTTGGATAACACGATTTGCCTTTAACAAATCTGTGCTGGCTTTCCTTAATTAATCCACACTTGTCCAAGTGACTGTTAATTTTGTCCCTGATTATTGTTTCTAAAAGCTTCCCCCACTACCGAGGTTAAACTAACTGGTCTGTAGTTGCTGGGTTTAGCCTTGCACCCTTTTTTGAACAAGCGTGTAACATTTGCAATTCTCCAGTTGTCAACAGATTTACTGCTCTTCTCACTAGTTGGGGGTCTATAGTAAATGCCTATCAACATAACAGCTCCTTTTCTCTTCCTTAAATCTATCCAAATAGATTCAGTCTTTGACCCTCTGGTATATTATCCCTCTGTAGAACTGTAATTTTATCCTTGATCAGTACTTCCACCCCCTTCTCCACTCCTGTCTTTTTCACTTCCCTATCCCTCCTGAATATACTATAGCCAGGAATGTTTAGTTCCCATTCCTGCCCATGTTTAAGCCAGGTCTCCATTATAGCCACTATATCATAACCCCATGTGGCAATTTGTGCCTGTAGCTCATCAACATTATTTATAACTCTCCTCACATTAACACACATGCATTCCAATACCATGCTAGACTGCTTTGCTTTTTATCTCCATCTACTTCCTGTTTTCCGGCTCCAACATTGGACGGGGCTTTGCGCAGAGCTTGAAGCCCAGGATTTCAAGAATGGAAATGATGGACAACTCCAGGAGAGACCTTGTGGACCCAGCCATGATATTGCATGTGACGGGCGACGTCATGGCTTCCATTGCAGCAGAGGCGGAAGCAACTCAACGTCTGAGTGCTGCAGTGGAAGCACAGACTGCTGCCATTGTTGCTGGGTTTACGAGTGTCAAAAGGGGCTTGCAGGGTGTTGCAGCAGGCCAGCAATCTGTCCTCCAACAGATGGCTAGGAATGCTGAGGCGCTGTGACAGAGTGGAAGTGGGTCTGTGGAGCAAGAACCTGCTGTCCTCTCTCAGGATGACAGCATTCCTACTCCCACCACTGCCACTCTGCCATTGCCCTTGCCACTGCCTGTCAGCCAGCCAGCTCAGACTGCTGCCGCCCATGCCGAGGTGGTGCAGTCTACAGCCAGGCCTTCTAGGTCCACAGCTGATCGAGGTCATCCTGCAAGGACATCTGTACTCTCCCCCACTCTCCCTCAGCAGCCTTCCACCAGCCATGCTACAGCCACTGGGGGAGCACTGCGTAGGAGCACTAGAGTAGATAAAGCTACACAAACAACAGGCACTAAGGGATTGCACAAGGGTAATTAGTTGATATTGTAATGTTGATTGGATTCTGATAAATTTATGATTTCTGTTTGGAATGTGTGTTTTGTGGTGTCTCTCATTTCAGCTTTGTGCCCAGGAGGACGCTGTGATGTTCCGTGACAGAGGGATGTTATGATGGGGATGTGGTGAGCAACGTGGATCTGTGGTTTCATTCACTGGAATCGGAGTCTGATGAGGTGTTCACGGACAGCCCATCTGGAATGGAGATTTGCTGCCTGCCTCCTTCCTTCCTCCTCTTATTCGTCCTCTTCCTTTTCCTCCTCTTCCTCCTGAGGTGGTCCCGCAATCCCTGGTGGCAAGGGACCAATGTTGTGAAGCGCTGGGCATGGTCGTACAACAACTACACATTAAGTGAGTGGTAGCCTTTGCAGTTACGGAACATCTCAAGGTTGGTATGCGGTGCCCGCAAAGCCACATATGTGCAGACGATGGTGCCCTGCACCATGGGGAAGCCCACTATCTTGGCAAAGCCAGATGCACGCTCATCCTGCTTCTCTCTGTTTGGAGAGAAGACAATGTAATCCCTTGTAAAGCATCTGTAACCTCCCGGATGCAGCGATGGACAGGAGTTGTTAGCTATTTCTCCTGCAGCAGACTGGAAAGATCTGCTGGCAAAGGAATTGAGGGCCACAGTGACTTTGAGTGCCACTGGGAGAGCCGTGGTCACCGTGCTCTCAAGCTGCAGGTCTGGTTGCAGGAGGTGGCACAGCTCTGTGACCACCTCCTTGGTGAAGCGGAGCCTCCTCATACACTGATCCTCGCTTATGTGGAGGTAGGAGAAGTGCTGTCGGAAGACCCTAGGTTGGTAAAGCCTCCTGTTGGGAGCCCACCTCCTCCTCCCTCTGCGCGCATCTTCTCTTCTTCGCAGCCTCCGCTCCCTCTCCCGAACATACTCGAGCGCGAGGGGGACCGCAAATAGAGCCCCCATGACTGTGAGCAAGTGTTGTGAGCAGAAACCTGTAAATGAGAATGAAGGCATTCTCCACTTGCACCCACACATCCTTGTCACCTCAGGAACTTGAAGCAAGTTTAGAAAGCTGCAAGAGTTGCAGAAGGTTACAGAGTGCCTGTAAAACTGAGAAACCATGTCAGCTACAAGTTGTTGATGATCCTTTTAAATATCGCTGCTGGAGGCTCCTTTCTGCTGCTGAACGCTTGGTCAGCTGGTCGTCATAAGAACATAAGAAGATAAGAAATAGGAGCTGGAGTCGGCCATTTGGCCCTTCGAGCCTGCTCCACCATTCAATAAGATCATGGCTTATCTTCTACCTCATCTCCACTTTCCTGCACTATCCCCATAGCCCTTGAGTCTCTTAGTATCCAAAAATCTATCGATCTCTGTCTTGAATATACTCAACGACTGAGCCTCCACAGCCCTCTGGGGTAGAGAATTCTAAAGATTCACCACCCTCTGAGTGAAAAAATTTCTCCTCATCTCAGTCCAAAATGGCCGACCCCTTATTCTGAGACTGTGACCCCTGGTTCTAGACTCCCCAGCCAGGGGAAACATCCTCCCAGCATCTACCCTGTCAAGTCTTGTAAGAATTTTGTATGTTTCAATGAGATCACCTCCATACTTCTAAACTCTAGAGAGTACAGGCCTAGTCTACTCAATCTCTCCTCATAGGACAATCCCCCCATCCCAGGAACCAGTCTGGTGAACCTTCATTGCACTCCCTCTATGGCAAGTATATCCTTCCTTAGGTAAGGAGTCCAAAACTGTACACAATACTCGAGGGGGGGAATTTTGCCAGCCCTGGGGAGGCGGGTATGGAGGCGGGACTGCCGGGAAAATGGCAGAAACTGGGAGCGGGAACCAAACCCACTCCCAACCCGCCTCCATGCCATCTTCCCGGGAGGCGGGTCCCCAACTCGCGCAGGGACCCGTCTCCTCAAGGCGGGAAGGGGATTACAGCCAGCTAACAGGTAGTCAACAGGCAGTTAAGAGGCTTATCCCCATTTTAACCCTGCAAGCGCGGGCTTCCCGACATCGGGAAACCCCGCCAGGGACAGCGAGGTGAGCAGTGGGTCTGCGGAGGTAGAGGGATTGAAAAGTCCACTGTGGAAGTGAGTGATGGGTGCAAGTGTGGAGAGGTAAGTATGACATGTGAGTGTAAAGTGTTAGAAAAAGTTTACTTACCTTTGTTTCTTCCTGCAGGCTTCAACCCTTGGGGATCTGGAGGTGCCTCATCTCAACGTCAGAGATGACAGAATGGCTGCTGCATTCTCAGTACAAGGGCTCACCTTAGAACAGAGATTGTCAGTGTTTGACAGCTTCTCAAAGCTGTCCAACGCTGACAATTCATCTGTCAAAAATTTTTGACAGATGAAACATCATATATTGGCGACCTCTGTCACCGGCTTTCCCTTAATTGGCCAGCTAAGCCTGCGGGCTTAACAAGGTCAATAAAGGGAAAATAGCGTGGGTTGGCCGGACGTCGTTGGGGGCGGGACTGAAACCCGACAACCAGCAGTCCCACCCCCAACGCGCCCCCATTGGCAAAATCCAGCCCCATGTGTGGTCTCACCATGGTCCTATATAATTGCAGTAAGACATCTTGGGGGAGAAATTCAGTATCGCCCCGTTTGGGGCGCGATTATCGGCCGGGCGCAAAGTTTAGCGCCTGGCGCTAATTATCGCCTCCGACTGCAAACTTGGCTTTTATCGCCCCTGGAGGTGATTGGAGCGCTAAATCAGGTGCTACACACCTGTCTTAAGGCGCAAAGGCCGAGGAGCGAGGCGCTACCTCAGAGCGCTGGCGAAGCTCATGTGATGTCAGTCAGCAATGGAACACAGACACACTGGCGCCGGCCAGTTCTTAAAGGAGAGGGTCGATCTTGCTCTCCATCCACACCCTTCTCATTGCAGCCTTGAATCTCGGCCTGGAGAGACCTGTACATCAATTCTGCTGGAAAGAACAATGGAGAGGACCAGGGAAAGAGCTCAGAGTGCAGCCCCTATATTCTCTTCTAAATCGATGCAAGAAAGATCAAACCAGAAAGAACCTGCAAAGTGCTGCTCAGTACCCAAAACTCCTCAACACAGCATTGAATCTCTCCAGAAGTCTCTCTCTCCCTCTCACTCAGAATGTGTGGTGCAAAAATTTTGCCGACAAAAAAAGGCAGGAAGCGGTCGCCTTTAAATAGTGCTCCCCAGTCCCTTCCAGACTGCAAAACGCTCCCCTCAGCCTGTCGTTGCTAACGGCAGGCGGTAAGACAGGGGGCACCACTCAATATCCGGTCCAGGGCGCTACCGGGGCGTTGCACTCTCGACTGACGTCACGATCGGCCGGCGCAGGAGATCGTGGCGGTAGTGTTTAGCACCGCCGTAAAATATCGAGTTAATTTCGTGAGCGGCGCAAACATCACCACGCACGGGCGCTAGTTGCTTTGCGCCCCATTAGCGCCCTCTTAAGGCGCTAACGGGAGGCGCAATCCAACCGAATTTTTCCCCCCTTTACTCTTATACTCAAATCCACTTGTAATAAAGGCCAACATACCATTTGCTTTCCTAATTGCTTGCTGTACCTGCATGTTAACTTTCAGTGATTCGTGCACAAGGACACCCAGGTCCCTCTGAACACCAACATTTCTCAATCTCTCACCATTTAAAAAATACTCTGCTTTTCTATTTTTCCTACCAAACTGGATAACTTTACAGTTCTCCACATTATATTCCATTTGCCATGTTCTTGCCCACTCACTTAGCCTGTCTATATCCCCTTGAAGCCTCCTCGCATCCTCCTCCCACCCAGCTTTGTATCATCAGCAAATTTGGATATATTACATTTGGTCCCCTCATCCAAATCATTGATGTAGATTTTGAATAGCTGAGGCCCAAGCACTGATCCTTGCGGTACCCCACTAGTTACAGCCTGCCAACCCGAAAATGACCCGTTTATTCCTACTCTCTGTTTTCTGTCCGTTAACCAATCCTCAATCCATGCTAGTATATTACCCCCATTCCCATGAGCCCTAATTTTGTTTAATAGCCTCTTGTGTGGCACCTTATCGAATGCCTTCTGAAAATCCAAATACATCACATCCACTGGTTCCCCTTATTTATTTTGCTAGTTACAACCTCAAAAAGTCTAACAGATTCATCAAACACAATTTTCCTTTCATAAATCTGTGTTAACTCTGCCCAATCCGATTATTATTTTCTAAGTGCCCTGTTACCACGTCCTTAATAATAGATTCTAGCATTTTCCCTACTACTGATATCAGGCTAACTGGTCTGTAGTTCCCGGTTTATCTCTCCCTCCTTTCTTAAATAGTGGGATTATATTTGCCACCTTCAAATCCGTGGGAACCGTTCTAGAATCTATGGAACTTTGGAAAATGACAACTAATGCATCCACTATCTCTATAGCCACCTCTTTCAAAACCCTAGGTTGCAGGTCATCAGGTCCAGGAGATTTATCAGCTTTCAGTCCCATTCATTTCTCCAGTACTATTTTTTTATTAATACTAATTTCTTTCAGTTCCTCATTCTCTCTAGAGCCTTGGTTCTCCATTATTTCCAGGAAGGTTTTTGCGTCTTACTTCCGTGAGGACAGACACAAAGTATTTGTTTAATTTCTCTTCCATTTCCTTATTCCCCATTATAATTTCTCCTGTCTCAGCCTGTAAGGGACCTACATTTACTTTCACTAATCTTTTCCTTTTTACATAACTATAAAAGCATTTACAGTCTGTTTTTATGTCTCTCACTAGTTTACTCTCATATTCTATTTTCCCTTTCTTTATCAATTTCTTGGTCCTCCTTTGATGAATTCTAAAGTCCTTCCAATCCTCAGGCTTACTACTCTTTTTGGCAACATTATAAGCCTCTTCCTTTGATCTAATACTATCTTTAACTTCTCTTGTTAGCCACGGTTGGACCACTTTTCCTGTGGGGTTTTTGTGCCTTAAAGGAACATGTATTTGTTGTAAATTATGTATTAATTCTTTAAATGCTAGCCATTGCTTCTCTACCATCATACCTTTTAATGTAGTTTCCCAATCTACCTTAGCCAACTCACCTCTCATACCTATGTAGTTTGCTTTGTTTAGATTTAAGACCCTAGTTTCAGATTTAACTAAATCACTTTCAAACTCAATATAAAATTCTATCATATTATGGTCACTCTTCCCTAAAGGCCCCTTTACTACAAGGTTATTAATTAACCCTTTCTCATTGCACAATACTGGATCTAAAACAGCCTGTTCCCTAGTTGGTTCCTCAACATACTAATCTAGAAAACTATCTTGCATACATTCCATGAATTCGTGCTCCACACTATTACTGCAAATTTGGTTTGCCCAGTCTATATGTAGATTAAAGTCCCCCATGATTACTGTATTACCCTTGTTACATGCGCCTCTAATTTCCTGATTTATACTCTGCCCTAGATTACAACTACTCTTTGGGGGGCCTATAAACAACTCCCACCAATGCTTTCTGCCCCTTACTGTTTCTTAGCTCCACCCAAATTGATTCTACTTCTTGATTTTCAGAGCTAAGATCCTTCTCTCCACTGTCTATATCCCATCCTTTATTATCAGGGCTACCATGCCTCCTTTTCCATTTTGCCTATCTCTTCTAAAAGTTAAGTATCCTGGAATATTTAGTTCCCAACCTTGGCCACTTTGCAACCGCATCTCCATTATGGCGATTAGATCAAACCTGCTAATTTCTATCTGTGCTATTAATTCAACTATTTAGTTGCGAATGCTTTGCGCATTCAGATATAGTGCCTTTAGCTTTGACTTATTTCTATTTTTCCCTGATGTCAACTTAGTCACTGATGCCTTATTCCTTTTGTTACTCTCTCTGTCCCTTCCTGACTCACTCTGCTTATTTTTACACAAAACTCTACTCTGCTCTGCCTTGACATTTCTCTCATTGCTTTTAAATTTAGATTGAGAGGGCAATGGCAAAAATGGCAGATCATGTGTCAAGTGAGCGTTGCACACTCATTGACGTCACGATCTGCCTCATTTACATTTCTGCAGCGAGCGCTGCCGACATGCCTAAAATGGCAGCCGCCGGGGAAGCCGCTGGAAGTGGACGGAAGCGAGGCAGCCCCCACTTTTTCTGCTAGTTTAAACTAACTAACCACCAAATACTCATCCGAAACACTTACCTGTAAATCCTCGGGCTGCATCCTCCACGCTGGTTGTGACGTCACTTCTTCATTTTTTCACTCTGGGGTTGTTTTGCGATGCTCTCTGTCGCTCTCTCTCCGCGCCTGCACTGTACTTATGTTCCTCCATCCTCCCACAATGCTCTCTGCTTATCTGATCTATCTATTTGTCTGGAATTAATTTTCAATAAAACACTGTTTCCTAACACTTGTGTGAACTTACCGTGATTAAATTGCACACATTTGTCCATCCCATGATGGGTATCGGGCTGCTGTGCAAACCAGTTTGTGAAATCAAATGAAGATCCATCAGTCCAAAGAAAAGCCCCCTCCTGAGGGAGAGAAATAATGTCATCATTTAAAAATGAATATTTCTGTCACAATAAACAATTTGTGATATCGTAACTCAGACAACATTACCTTGTGGATGTCACTCAAACCAAACCAAGTCAGAGGAGATGATCTGTCTTTTGCCGCTATCAAATTTCCAATAAACTCGTTCTGCTCTTTTGAATGTATCGAGGTAAGATGGCTGCCTGGAAACTGGGCTTGGCAGTACAGCTTTAAATAAAAATAAAACAGACCATTTGTTGTTTAACACCTTTTTACATTGTCTATAATCAGTTCTGTTGCTCCAGGTAATATGTTAAATGTTGAAACATTCTCTGTTATAGAATCATAGGCCTAGAAATTCAATAAGGCCTGAAGTCAGGCGGTGGTATCCCGGGGTGAGAATTACTCGTGCCTGTTTAAAAATTGCTGCCAGCACTTTGTTTTAGTGCTGTTGCTGATTTGAATGATTTTAGCGCACAGCCCAGTGACAAACGCTCTGCTTCAGGCTGTGCGCTCAGCAGGAGGCCCAATATTGCGTCCCTGTAGCATCCCTGGAGTGAGGCTGCATTCTCTTAAAGCAAGGTTGTCATTTTAGAAAGCAGTCTCAAGCCCTTAAAGATGAACTGCCTTCTGAAAAAACAATTAAAAATCCTTCAAAATAGACAGACGCTAGCCCTTAAAGCTCAATTGCCTTCTGAAAAAAAATTAAAATCATTGCAAACTAGGCAGTCTTCAGCTCTTAAAGCTGAACTGCATTCTGCACATAAAAAATGGTAAAAGTGCTTTAGCACTAATACAAATGGCTCAACAGGCCAAAGCAAGGGCACTCAGGGACTCGCACGCAGCACTGCAGCTTTGTTCAGGGGGTCAACAGTGGATGGGAGGTCCTCTACACACAGGGGACCAGGATGCCCTCCAGAAAGAATGAGTGGGACCAGATCTCCAAAGCCATCACTGCCAGCAGTGTTATCTCCAGTACCTGGCTCTAGTGCCCAAAGAAGTTTCATGACCTCAGACAAGTGGTCAAGGTCAGCGAATGCATCTTCAAAAGCCGTCTCCTACCAACTGCACCACTAGCCTCACATACTGCTCAATGCACGACCCGTCCCCCACCACCCATCACTCACTTACCAACAATGTTTATCAAACACGAGACACACCTCACACTCCTAGTTTCACCTCACCCCCTTGGAGGAGATGGTGCTGGCCATTCTTGTCAGGGGCATGGTTGAGCCCTTGGCCAGCGGCAGGGCTGAAAGAATATAAGATGCTGGTATCCTCATACATTACCCTCTTTCTCACATCCCAATTCGCCCTCACCCCACAATATCTTCTGAGGTACAAGCTGCGCATGGTAAAAGCATGCACCTCTTCCTTTCCCGCTCTCCCGCCCAACTCTACCCTTATGCCTTCCTCATTTCAGACGCCTAAGAAACCCAGCCTGCCCAGCCAGTGGTTGACCAAGAAGAGGGAGATGAGAGTGAAGAAGAAGAAACACCGTCACTCGATTTCACACTCCCAGCCACCAGCTCCTTGAGGTCGTCCTGCAAAGCCACCTTCAGTGTCCCGCACTAAAAGTCAGCAGCTTTACATCAGCCATGCTGCAGCCACTGGGGTAGCACAGTGCGGCAGCACTAGGATAGACAAAGGCAGACGCAAGGCAGTCACTAAGGGAATGCACAAGGGTGATTATTTGATTTAAGATGTAATATTTAATGCATATATGGATAAAGTTGGATTGGAAAGTTTGCTTTGTGGTGGCTTTTGCTTCAGCATTGTGGCCAAGAGGATGCTGTGATGGTCAGTAACAGAGGGAAGGTAAGGTGTGGGACAAATGTTGAAAGGGGAATTGGGGTTGTGGTCACTGGTACCGCAGTCGGATGATTCGATCCTAGATATCATGGCCATAAAGGGGCTGTCTGGGTTGCCTCCTTTCTTCTGCTTCCTCCTCTTCTGCTTCCTCCTCCTCTGCGAGCAGCTTGTCTCTTTTGCTGCCTCTGCTCCATCTCCATGTAATGTTGCGGCCCAAGGGGGACTGCAACTAATGACCCGAGGACTGGGAGCAAGAGTTCTCAGAGACCTTCCTTTAACATCCAAAGCCTTGCAAGCATCCAACAACACTCGCTGCACCACCTGGATACTTTAACAACTTTTTTAATGTTTTGCACCAAGCCACTACTCCAATAAAATATTAAAATAACCACTCCAATAGCTGAAATCGAAACTTACCTGAAAGATGTGTGTGTCCCTTTAAGAAGCGCTGACAGCATCTCTGTACAACTGCTGCGCGCACATTCTTCTGTGCGTGGTTAGGAGAGGGCGTTATGTCGTGCAGCAACATCCAAAATCGCAGTCGTCCATCAATTCAGGCATTGCACACCGATTGACGTCACAATCTGCACATTTACATGGGAGAGGCGAGCGCAGGCAACGGCAGCACTGCTGACCTCTCCAAAATGGCGGCCGCCGTGATCTGTGCCGGAAGTGAGGCGACCGCCATTTTTTCAAAGAAAACTGGCCTTAACGGCCGGCGCTACTACATGAAATTTCGCAGCCTTAGAATCATTCAGCAGAGAAGGAGTCCATTTGGCCCATTGTGCCTCTGCAGGCTCTTTGAAAGAGCTATCCAAATATACGGACTGCCCTGGCCTTTTCCCATAGCCCTGCAAATTTTCCTTTACAAGTATTTAGCTAACTCACTTTCAAAAGTTACTATTGAATCTTCCACCACCCTTTCAAGGCGTGCATTCCAGATCATAACAACTCACTGCACAAAAAACAATTATCCTCATCTCACTTCTGGTTCTTTTGTCAATTACCTTAAATCTGTATCCTTTGGTTCCAACCCTTCTGTAACTGGAAACAGTTCATCCCTATACTCTATCAAAAACCCTCAAGACTTTGAAAATCTCTATTAAATCTCCCCTGACCCTTCTCTGCTCAAAGGAGAACATCCCAGTTTCTCTAGTCTCTCCACATTACTGAAGTCACTCATCCCTGGTAACCATTCTGGTAAATCTCCTCTGCACAACTTCTTCAAGGCTTTGACATCCTTCCTAAAGTGTCCCAGAATGGGACACAATACTCTAGTAGAGGCTGAACCAGCGATTTATAAGGGTTTAGCATAAATTCCTTGCTTCCGTACTCTATGGCCATGATTTTCCCTACCTGTGTGGCTCCGGTGCCATCCGCTTCCGTGGCGGGCCGCAAGCCCGTTGCTACCTGCATCCCGCTGCTAAAAATACATTTCCAATAATGGGGCTTGTTAAGCCTGCCCAGCGCATTACCCGGCCCGATGAAATGGAGCGGGTCTGGTGACGTCATCGATGATGCTTTTGGTGCCGGTATATTTAAAGGAGCCATGGCCACATTGCATTTGAAGGTTCATCTAGGAGTGTGGGTGCTCGCTTTCTCCCTTCGGTGCATTGAAGAAGAACACAGATGAGTTCCCAGAGGCAGCGGGCTGCACCCAGGTTCTCCGATGACTCCCTCCATGTGCTTGTGGAGGGAGTCTGAGCACACAGGGAGGTCCTCTTCCCTGCCAGTGGCCGCAAGAGACCTCCCCAAGAGACCAAGAGAGCCTGACTCCAGATAGCGGAGGAGGTGAACAGCAGGGCTGTGGTGAGGAGGACCTGGGTGCAGTGCCGCAAACTCTTCAATGATCTCATTAGATCAGGAAAGGTGAGTACAAAGCCACACTCACCTTCATCCTGCTCTGCCTATCATCACATCCGCATCACTCTGCCTTCCCAGCCCTACTCCTGCACATTGTTACTCACACCAACTTACCTTGCACCTCCACCCATCCCTCTCTCTCTATCTGCATTATCACATCCCCATCTTGCTAACCACCCCTCACACTCACCCTCATCCTAGTGCAATCATACCAACTAACAACACACAAGGAGGCAACTTGGTATTGCCACCCCACTCCATCGCAGTCACCCTCTACACATGTAACCCTTCCATTCCTTCCACTCATTCCATCACTCTAACTCAACCTTCTCTGCTTTCCTTCCTTGCAGGAAAAGAGAGCCCACAACACGAGGGAGAGACAGAGAACGAGAGGAGGCCCTCCATCACTTGTGACCCTCACCAGTGCAGAGGAGACTGCCCTGGAGGTCTCTGGAGTGGGCGACCAGCTGGCAGTGGGGGACAGAGAGAGGGGCTCATCACAACAACCTGGTGACAGAATCAGTTTCCATACAGCTACATGGCATTCATCAGTCATTCATATGGGGGCTGATGTCAGGAAGCATTGAATGCTCATCATGTGCATAATGGTATCTGTATGCAATCTACATATGATATATCGAACTGATCTCTTTACTCACCCACAGGTCCAACAAGAGTCCCCCCACCAATGTCCAGGAGGAAGAAGAGGGTGCAGCGTCACCTGAGATAAGCCCACCGAGCACCAGCGCAGATATGCACACCTCAGTGGGTCCTTTGCGAGATAGAATAGTGTTGTCTACTGGTGTCTCACACAGCACAAGTGAGCATCAGCAGATGGTGGAGACAGGGTCAGCAGTGGAGACTCCTCATTGGAGGGTGTAGGAGTCTCCTAGCTCTGCTCAGCTGCATGCAGACGCTGAGCCTCGGGGGCCATCCAGAAAGAGGGCAATCCTGGAACTGCAGGAACAAGTGCAGGAGGCTCTGACAGGTTTTGCGAGCATGGTGACTGCGAGTGTTCAAACAATCGAGGAGTCCTTCTCCAACATGAGCACCACCGTGGCGCAGGCAATCGCAACGGTAGGTTCCTCCATGGATAGGATGGCCGCCTGCATGGAGGACCTAAAGCACCAGTCGCACATGATCTCTATGCAAAATAGATGGGCATCTATGGAGGATAGATGGCTATCTATGGACATCCTTTCGAGGAGGGATGTCAGTGTAGACGTGGGTCGTCATGGCCCCACTGATGTGCAGCAAGGAGCTCTTCAGCTCCTTGCTAGCAGGGAAGTGCAGGTGGCCCATAAGAGGGATGATGGTGGGAAGGGACATGCAATTGGGAGTTCCTCTCCAAGTGCTCACACTTCTCCTTTGCCAACCCCTTGGTCAGAGCCCCAGATGCCTCCCCAGAAAGCATGGCCGAGTCTCAGTGTCGGGAGCGGAGAGAGCAGCAGCACAATGAGTAGTTAAACTCACTTTCGTGGGCTTTTTTGCAGAGGCCAGTGTCGGGAGCGGAGAGAGCAGCAGCACAGTGAGTATTTAAACTCACTTTCACGGGCTTTTTTTCAGAGGCTTACCAATCTCACAGACCGGCGGCGGCGTTCCAGAGCCACATCACAATTCAAAAAGTGACGCGGACAAGAGGAAGATGCTGATTGGGTGAGTATGGCCAGGTGAGTATTTATACTACTCTGTAGTTTGACAGTTAAGGTTAATAGTTTATAAAGTTTAGTAGGTCCTAATTTTTGTGGTTATAGTTTCTAAGGTCTCTGTTGTGTAGCAGGGAGTGCTAGTATACAAGGGCCCTTGAGTATATCATTTAATTGTAGTGTAATTTGTGGTATTGAATTGAGTTAATTTAAATTAATTAAAGGATAAGTCATGGCAGCACAGCTCAGCCCCGTGGGAGGGGGTGGATCCAGTTGTCGTGGTCCATGTTGGTACAAATGACGTAGATAGAACAAGGAAGCCAGTTCTGTTAAAGGAGTATGAGCAGCTAGGGGTCAAATTAAAAAACAGAACCTCAAGGGTAATAATCTCTGGATTATTACCTGAGCCACGAGCGAATTTGGCTAGGACAAATAAAGTTAGAGAGTTAAATGAGTGGCTCAAAGACTGGTGTGGGAGAAATGGGTTTTGCTTCCTGGGACACTGGCACCAGTACTGGGGCAGGAGGGAGCTGTTCCGTTGGGACGGGCTTCACTTGGCCAGTGCTGGGACTAGAGTCCTGGCGGATCATATAACTAGGGCTGTAGAGAGGGCTTTAAACTAACTAGTGGGGGGGAGGTTCCTAGAGAGCAAATAATAAAAATGACAACAGAGAAGGTCATAGACTTAGGTAGCAGTGGGGAAATTAAAAACCAGAGTGTGTCAGGAAGGGGCAGAAGGTATGGAGTAAAATGAAAAGTAATAAAAAGGGCAAAAGCAGTAACTAAGTGTCACAAAACATATTTGAAAGTTCTCTATCTGAATGCACGTAGCATTCGTAACAAAATAGACGAGTTAATGGCACAAATAACTACATATGGGTATGATCTTGTGGCCATTACAGAAACATGGCTGCAGGGTGACAATGCCTGGGAATTAAACATACCAGGTTATTTAATGATCAGGAAGGACAGGCAGGAAGGAAGGGGAGGTGGGGTGGCTATGTTAATAAAGGAAGGAATCACTGTAATACAGAGAAATGATATTGGGTCAAAAGATCAGGATAATGAAACAGTTTGGGTGGAGATAAGGAATAATAAGGGGAAAAAAACACTAGTGGGCATAGTCTATAGGCCTCCGAACAGTTGCAACTCTGTTGGACGGAGTATCAATCAGGAAATAGTTGAGGCTTGTAATAAGGGAGCAGCTATAATTATGGGGGATTTTAACTATCATATTAATTGGACAAATCAAATTGGGCAGGGCTGCCTTGAGGATGAGTTCATTGAGTGTATTAGGGATGGGTTTCTTGAGCAGTATGTAACTGAACCGACCAGGGGGCAAGCAACCTTAGATCTGGTCCTGTGTAACGAGACAGGATTAATTAAAAATGTCCTAGTAAAGGATCCCCTTGGAATGAGTAACCATAACATGGTTGAATTCCATATTCAATTAGAGGGTGAGAAGGTTGGATCTCAAACAAGCGTGCTAAGCTTGAATAAAGGAGACTATGAAGGTATGCGAGTAGAATTGAGTAGAGTGGATTGGGAAAATAGATTAAAGGGTAAGACGATACATGATCAGTGGTGTACATTTAAGGAGTTATTTAACAACTTCCAAAAAATATATATTCCACTGAGAAGAAAAGGGTATAAAAGAAAAGACAGTCATCCGTGGCTAAGTAAAGAAATTAAAGATAGTATTCGACTAAAAACAAGGCCTTATAAGGTAGCCAAATCTAGTGGGAGGATAGAGGATTGGGAAAACATTAAAAGACAGCAAAAAATAACAACAAGTTTGATTAAGAAAGGGAAGATAGATTATGAAAGGAAATTAGCAAAAAATATAAAAACAGATAGTAAGAGTTTTTATAGTTATATAAAAAGAAAAAGGGTGGCTAAAGTAAATGTTGGTCCCTTAGAGGATGAGACCGGGAAATTAACGGTGGGAAATATGGAGATGGCAAATACACTGAATGAATATATTGTATCAGTCTTTACAGTAGAGGACACTAAGAATATCCCAACACTGGACAAACAGGGGGCTATGGGGGGGAGGAGCTAAACACGATCAAAATCACTAAGGAAGTGGTACTCGGTAAAATAATGGGACTCAAGGTGGATAAATCACCTGGACCTGATGGCTTACATCCTAGGGTCTTGAGGGAAGTGGCGGTAGGGATTGTGGATGCATTGGTAATAATTTTCCAAAACTCCCTGGACTCAGCAAAGATCCCGGCAGACTGGAAAACTGCTAATGTAACACCCTTATTTAAAAAGAACATAAGAACATAAGAACATAAGAAATAGGAGCAGGAGTAGGCCAATCGGCCCCTCGAGCCTGCTCCGCCATTCAATAAGATCATGGCTGATCTGATCCTAACCTCAAATCTAAAGAACACAAGAAGTAGGAGCAGGACCCAGCCACTCAGCCCCTGGGCCCGCTCCGCCACCCACAGGGCCCTGACCGATCCGAACTCAGCCTCATGTCCAATTTCCTGCCCGCTCACCGTAACCCCTAATTCCCTTTACCTCTAGGAAACTATCTATTTCTGTTTTAAATTTATTTAATGATGTAGCTTCCACAGCTTCCTGGGGCAGCAAATTCCACAGACCCACTACCCTCTGAGTGAAGAAGTTTCTCCTCATCTCAGTTTTGAAAGAGCAGCCCCTTATTCTAAGATTATGCCCCCTAGTTCTAGTTTCACCCATCCTTGGGAACATCCTTACCGCATCCACCCGATCAAGCCCCTTCACAATCTTATATGTTTCAATAAGATCGCCTCTCATTCTTCTGAACTCCAATGAGTAGAGTCCCAATCTACTCAACCTCTCCTCGTATGTTCACCCCCTCATCCCCGGGATTAACCGAGTGAACCTTCTTTGGACTGCCTCGAGAGCAAGTATGTCTTTTCTTAAGTATGGACACCAAAACTGTATGCAGTATTCCAGGTGCGGTCTCACCAATACCTTATATAACTGCAGCAATACCTCCCTGTTTTTATAATCTATCCCCTTAGCAATAAAAGCCAACATTCCGTTGGCCTTCTTGATCACCTGCTGCGCCTGCATACTAACTTTTTGATTTTCTTGCACGAGGACCCCCAGATCCCTTTGTACTGCAGTACTTTCCAGTTTCTCGCCATTAAGATAATAACTTGCTCTCTGATTTTTCCTGCCAAAGTGCATAACCTCACACTTTCCAGTATTGTATTGCATCTGCCAAATCTCCGCCCACTCACCCAGCCTGTCTATATCCCCTTGTAGGTTTTTTATGTCCTCCTCACTTTCTACTTTCCCTCCCATCTTTGTATCATCTGCAAACTTTGATATGTTACACTCGGTCCCCTCCTCCAAATCATTAATATAGATTGTAAAGAGTTGGGGACCCAGCACCGACCCCTGCGGAACACCACTGGCTACTGGTTGCCAGTCCGAGAATGAAACATTTATCCCAACTCTCTGCTTCCTGTTAGATAACCAATCCTCCACCCATGCCAGAATATTACCCCCAATCCAGTAATTTTTTTATCTTGAGCAATAATCTTTTATGTGGAACCTTGTCGAATGCCTTCTGGAAGTCTAAATACACTACGTCCACTGGTTCTCCTTTATCCACCCTGTACGTTATGTCCTCAAAGAACTCAAGCAAATTTGTCAGACATGACTTCCCCTTCATAAAGCCATGCTGACTTTGTCCTATTAAATTATGTTTATCTAAATGTTCCGTTCCTGTCTCCTTAATAATAGACTCCAAAATTTTACCCACCACAGATGTTAGGCTAACTGGTCTATAATTTCCAGCCTTCTGCCTACTACCCTTTTTAAATAAGGGTGTTACATTAGCAGTTTCCAATCTGCCGGGACCTTTGCTGAGTCCAGGGAATTTTGGAAAATTATTACCAAAGCATCCACAATCCCTACTGCCACTTCCCTCAAGACCCTAGGATGTAAGCCATCAGGTCCAGGGGATTTATCCGCCTTGAGTCCCATTATTTTACTGAGTACCAATTCCTTAGTGATTTTAATCGTATTTAGCTCCTCCCCCCCCCCCCCTAGAGTCCCCTGTTTGTCCAGTGTTGGGATATTCTTAGTGTCCTCTACCGTAAAGACTGAAACAAAATATTTGTTCAGCATTTTTGCCATCTCCATGTTTCCCACCATTAATTTCCCGGTCTCATCCTCTAAGGGACCTACGTTTGCCTTAGCCACCCTTTTTCTTTTTATATAACTATAGAAACTCTTGCTATCTGTTTTTATATTTTTTGCTAATTTATTTTCATAATCTATCTTCCCTTTCTTAATCAATCCTTTTTGCTGTCTTTTGAAGACTTCCCAATCTTCTATCCTCCCACTAAGTTTGGCTACCTTATATGTCCTTGTTTTTAGTCGGATACTATCCTTAATTTCTTTACTTAGCCACGGATGGCTGTCATTTCTTTTATACCCTTTTTTCCTCAGTGGAATATATATTTTTTGAAAGTTGTAAAATAACTCCTTAAATGAACACCACTGCTCATGTACCGTCTTACCCTTTAATCTATTTTCCCAGTCCACTTTAATCAATTCCGCTCTCATACCATCATAGTCTCCTGTATTCAAGCTCAGTACGCTTGTTTGAGAACCAACCTTCTCACCCTCTAATTGGATATGGAATTCAACCATGTTATGGTCACTCATTCCAAGGGGATCCTTAACTAGGACATTATTAATTAATCCTGACACATTACACAGGACCAGGTCCAAGGTTGCTTGCCCCCTTGTAGGATCAGTTATATACTGCTCAAGAAATCCATCCCTAATACACTCAATAAACTCTTCCTCAAGGCTGCCCTGCCCAATTTGATTTGTCCAGTTAATATGATAGTTAAAATCCCCCATAATTATAGCTGTTCCCTTATTACATGCCCCAACTATTTCCTGATTAATACTTCTTCCAGCAGAGTTGCAACTATTAGGAGGCCTATATACTACTCCCACTAGTGTTTTTTCCCCCTTATTATTCCTTATCTCCACCCAAACTGTTTCATTATCCTGATCCTTTGACCCAATATCATTTCTCTGTAGTACAGTGATTCCTTCCTTTATTAATATAGCCACCACACCTCCCCTTCCTTCCTGTCTGTCCTTCCTGATTGTTAAATACCCTGGCATATTTAGTTCCCAGTCGTTGTCACCCTGCAGCCATGTTTCTGTAATGGCTACAAGATCATACCCATACGTAGTTATTTGTGCCGTTAACTCGTCCATTTTGTTACGAATGCTACGTGCATGCTACTGCAAAAGGGCAGTAGACAGAAGGCTGGAAACTATAGACCGGTTAGCCTAACATCTGTGGTGGGTAAAATTTTGGAGTCCATTATTAAGGAGACAGTAATGGGACATTTGGATAATCATAATTTAATAGGACAAAGTCAGCATGGTTTTATGAAGGGGAAATCATGTTTGACAAATTTGCTGGAGTTCTTTGAGGAAGTAACATACAGGGTGGATAAAGGGGAACCAGTGGATGTGGTGTATTTAGACTTCCAAAAGGCATTTGACAAGGTGCCACACAAAAGATTATTGCTTAAGATAAAAAATCATGGGATTGGGGGTAATATTCTGGCATGGATAGAGGATTGGCTATCCAGCAGAAGGCAGAGAGTTGGGATAAATGGTTCATTCTCAGACTGGCAATCATTAACTAGTGGTGTTCCGCAGGGGTCAGTGCTGGGTCCCCAACTCTTTACAATCTATATTAACGATTTGGAGGAGGGGACCGAGTGTAGCATATCAAAGTTTGCAGATGATACTAAGATGGGAGGGAAAGTAGTGAGTGAGGAGGACATAAAAAACTGCAAGGGGACATAGACAGGCTAAGTAAGTGGGCAGAGATTTGGCAGATGGAATACAATACTGGAAAGTGTGAGGTTATGCACTTTGGTAGGAAAAATAGTAGAGCAAGTTATTATCTTAATGGCAAGAAACTGGAAAGTACTGAAGTACAAAGGGATCTGGGGGTCCTGGTGCACGAAACTCAAAAGGTTAGTATGCAGGTGCAGCAAGTGATTAAGAAGGCCAATGGAATGTTGGCTTTCATTGCTAGGGGGATAGAATATAAAAATAGGGAGGTATTGCTTCAGTTGTACAAGGTATTGGTGAGACCGCACCTGGAATACTGCATACAGTTTTGGTGTCCATACTTAAGAAAAGACATACTTGCTCTTGAGTCAGTACAAAGAAGGTTCACTCGGTTAATCCCGGGGATGAGGGGATGGACATATGAGGAGAGGTTGGGTAGATTGGGACTCTACTCATTGGAGTTCAGAAGAATGAGAGGCGATCTTATTGAAACATATAAGATTGTGAAGGGCTTACATAGATACATAGATACATAGAAGATAGGAGCAGGAGTAGGCCATCCGGCCCTTCGAGCCTGCTCCGCCATTTAATGAGATCATGGCTGATCCTCCAATTCAGTATCCCGTCCCCGCCTTCTCTCCGTAACCCTTAACCCCTTTTGCCTGTAGAAATATATCTAATTCCCTCTTAAATATATTTAATGAGCTGGCGTACACTGACCTCTGTGGCAATGAGTTCCACAGGTTCACCACCCTCTGAGTGAAGAAATTCCCCCTCATTTCTGTCCTAAATGGTTTAGCCCTTATCCTTAAATTATGTCCTCTAGTTCTGTTCTCACCCGCCAAGGGAAACATTCCTTCTGCATCTAGTCTGTCTAGACCTGTCAGAATTTTATACACTTCTATGAGGTCCCCTCTCAATCTTCTAAACTCCAGTGTGTACATCCCTAAACTACATAGTCTCTCCTCATAGGTCAATCCCGCCATTCCTGGTATCAGCCTGGTGAATCGCCGCTGCACCCCCTCCATGGCAAGAACATCTTTCCTCAGATGAGGCGACCAAAACTGTACACAGTACTCGAGGTGTGGTCTCACCAGTGCCCTGTACAGCTGCAGCAAGGTATCCCTGTTCCTGTATTCCAACCCTTTTGCTATGAAGGCCAGCATACTGTTTGCCTTCTTGACCGCCTGTTGCACCTGCATGCTCGCCTTCAGTGACTGGTGTACAAGAACACCCAGGTCTCTCTGTACTTCCCCCTCTCCCAATTTATTGCCATTTAAATAATAATTTGCCCTCCCGTTCCTGCACCCAACATAAGAACATAAGAACATAAGAAATAGGAGCAGGAGTAGGCCAATCGGCCCCTCGAGCCTGCTCCGCCATTCAATAAGATCATGGCTGATCTGATCCTAACCGCCAATCTACTATCTATCACAGAACCATCTCCTGCATCTAACAGAATTGCACACACGAAATAGGAGCAGAATCAGGCTACACAGTCCCTGGGCCCGCTCCACTACCCACAGGGCCATGACCGATCCGAACCTAGACTCATGTCCAAATTCCTGCCCGCTCCCCGTAACCCTTAATGCCCTTTACTTCTAGGAAACTGTCTATTTCTGTTTTAAATTTAATTAATGTTGTAGCTTCTACAGCTTTTTGTGGCAGCATATTCCATGGACCTACCACCCTCTGAGTGAAGTAGTTCCTCCTCATCTCCGTTTTGAAAGAGCAGCCCCTTATTCTAAGACTATGTCCCCTAGTTCTCGTCTCACCCGTCATCGGGAACATCCTCCCCGCATCCACCCGATCCAACCCCTTCACAATCTTATATGTTTCAATAAGATCGCCTCTCATTCTTCTGAACTCCAATGAGTAGAGTCCCAATCTACCCAACCTCTCCTCATATGACCACCCCCTCATCCCCGGGATTAACCGAGTGAACCTTTTTTGCACTGCCTCGAGAGCAAGGATGTCTTTCCTTAAGTAAGGACACCAAAACTGTATGCAGTATTCCAGGTGCGGTCTCACCAATACCTTGTACAACTGAAGCAATACCTCCCTATTTTTATATTCTATCCCCCTAGCAATGAAAGCCAACATTCCATTTGCCTTCTTAATCACTTGCTGCACCTGCATACTAACCTTTTGAGTTTCGTGCACCAGGACCCCCAGATCCCTTTGCACTTCAGTACTCTCCAGTTTCTTGCCATTAAGATAATAAATTGCTCTTGGATTTTTCCTGCCAAAGTGCATCACCTCACACTTTCCAGTGTTGTATTCCATCTGCCAAATCTCTGCCCACTTACTTAGCCTGTCTATGTCCCCTTGCAGGTTTTTTATGTCCTCCTCACTCACTACTTTCCCTCCCATCTTTGTATCATCTGCAAATTTTGATATGTTACACTTGGTCCCTTCCTCCAAATCGTTAATATAGATTGTGAAGAGTTGGGGACCCAGCACTGACCCCTGTGGAACACCACTAGTTACTGATTGCCAGTCTGAGAATGAACCATTTATCCCAACTCTTTGCTTTCTGTTAGATAGCCAATCCTCTATCCATGCCAGAATATTACCCCCAATCCCGTGATTTTTTACCTTAAGCAATAATCTTTTGTGTGGCACCTTGTCAAATGCCTTTTGGAAGTCTAAATACACTACGTCCACTGGTTCCCCTTTATCCACTCTATATGTTACTTCCTCAAAGAACTCCAGCAAATTTGTCAAACATGACTTCCCCTTCGTAAAACCATGCTGACTTTGTCCTATTAAATTATGATTATCCAAATGTCCTGTTACTGTTTCCTTAATAATGGACTCCAAAATTTTACCTACCACAGATGTTAGGCTAACCGGTCTATAGTTACCAGCCTTCTGTCTACTGCCCTTTTTAAATAAGGGTGTTACATTAGCAGTTTTCCAGTCTGCCGGGACCTTAGCGGAATCCAGGGAGTTTTGAAAAATTATTACCAATGCATCTACAATCCCTACCGCCACTTCCTTCAAGACTCTAGGATGTAAGCCATCAGGTCCAGGTGATTTATCCGCCTTGAGTCCCATTATTTTACCGAGTACCACTTCCTTAGTGATTTTGATCGTGTTTAGCTCCTCTCCCCCTATAGCCCCCTGTTTGTCCAGTGTTGGGATATTCTTAGTGTCCTCTACTGTAAAGACTGATACAAAATATTCATTCAGTGTTTTTGCCATCTCCATATTTCCCACCATTAATTTCCCGGTCTCATCCTCTAAGGGACCAACATTTACTTTAGCCACCCTTTTTCTTTTTATATAACTATAAAAACTCTTACTATCTGTTTTTATATTTTTTGCTAATTTACTTTCATAATCTATCTTCCCTTTCTTAATCAATCTTTTTGTTATTTTTTGCTGCCTTTTAAAGTTTTCCCCAATCCTCTGTCCTCCCACTAGATTTCGCTACCTTATATGCCCTTGTTTTTAGTCGAATACTATCCTTAATTTCTTTACTTAGCCACGGATGACTGTCCTTTCTTTTACACCCTTTTCTTTTCAGTGGAATATATTTTTTTTGGAAGTTGTAAAATAACTCCTTGAATGTACACCACTGATCATGTGTCGTCTTACCCTTTAATCTATTTTCCCAATCCACTCTACTCAATTCCGCTCGCATACCTTCATAGTCTCCTTTATTCAAGCTTAGCACGCTTGTTTGAGATCCAACCTTCTCACCCTCTAATTGAATATGGAATTCAACCATGTTATGGTCACTCATTCCAAGGGGATCCTTTACTAGGACATTTTTAATTAATCCTGTCTCGTTACACAGGACCAGATCTAAGGTTGCTTGCCCCCTGGTCGGTTCAGTTACATACTGCTCAAGAAACCCATCCCTAATACACTCAATGAACTCATCCTCAAGGCAGCCCTGCCCCATTTGATTTGTCCAATTAATATGATAGTTAAAATCCCCCATAATTATAGATGTTCCCTTATTACATGCCTCAACTATTTCCTGATTGATACTCCGTCCAATAGAGTTGCAACTGTTCGGAGGCCTATAGACTACGCCCACTAATGTTTTTTTCCCCTTATTATTCCTTATCTCCACCCAAACTGTTTCATTATCATGATTTTTTTGACCCAATATCATTACTCTGTATTACAGTGATTCCTTCCTTTATTAACATAGCCACCCCACCTCCCCTTCCTTCCTGCCTGTCCTTCCTGATCGTTAAATAACCTGGTATGTTTAATTCCCAGGCATTGTCACCCTGCAGCCATGTTTCTGTAATGGCCACAATATCATAACCATATGTAGTTATTTGTGCCATTAACTCGTCTATTTTGTTACGAATGCTACGTGCATTCAGATAGAGAACTTTCAAATATGCTTTGTGGCACTTAGTTCCTGCTTTTTCACTTTTTACCAGTTTACCTTTTACTCCACACACTCTGACCCTTCCTGCCACGCTCTGATTTGTGATTCCCCTACTGCTACCTATGTCTATGACCCTCTCTGTTGTCATTTTTATTTTTTGCTCTCTTGAAACCTCCCCCCCACTAATTAGTTTAAAGCCCTCTCCACAGCCCTAGTTATTCGATTCGCCAGGACACTAGTCCCAGCACTGGCCAAGTGAAGTCCGTCCCAACGGAACAGCTCTCTCCTGCCCCAGTACTGGTGCCAGTGTCCCAAGAAGCAAAACCCATTTTTCCCACACCAGTCTTTGAGCCACGCATTCAACTCCCTGATTTTATTTACCCTAGCCAAATTTGCTCGTGGCTCAGGTAGTAATCCAGAGATTATTACCCTCGAGGTTCTGCTTTTTAATTTGGCCCCTAGCTGCTCAAACTCCCTCAGCAGAACCTCTTTCCTTGTCCTATCTATGTCATTGGTACCAACATGGACCACGACAACTGGATCCTCCCCCTCCCACTCCAAGTTTCTCTCCAGCCCAGAGGAGATGTCCTTAACCCTGGCACCGGGCAGGCAACACAGCCTTCGGGACTCTCGCTCTTGGCTGCAAAGAACCCTATCTATCCCCCTAATGATACTATCCCCTACCACTACAACATTTATTTTTACTCCCCCCACTTGAATGGCCCCCCTTACCACGGTGCTGTGGCCAGGTTGCTCATCCTCCCTGCAGTCCCCGCTCCTATCCACACAGGGAGTAAGAGCCTCGAACCTGTTGGACAAGAGCAAGGGCTGCGGCTCCTCCAACACTACCTCCTGGATCCCTGTACCTGCCTCACTCGTAGTCACACCTTCCTGTCCCTGACCACGGGCTACTTCTGAATTAGTTACTCTAATTGGTGTGACTACCTCCTGAAACACGGAGTCCAGGTAACTCTCCCCCTCCCTGATGTGTCGCAGTGTTTGAAGCTCGGACTCCAGCTCATCAACACGGAGCCGGAGTTCCTCGAGCAGCCAACACTTACTGCAAATGTGTTCACCGTGAACATCAATGGTGTCCACCAGCTCCCACATATTGCAGCAGTAACACATCACCTGCTCTCCCATTCTATGTAATTAATTAAAAATGTATTATTTACCCTTCAGTTAATTTATGCCAGCAGTCTCTGCTACACCACAGATACCCGAGAAACACATTATAGTGCATCTGCCATTTATCCGCCCAATCACCCAGTCTGTCCAAATCGCTCTGGAGCTTCCTGGTCTCCTCCTCTGAGCCCACCCCCCCTCCTAGTTTAGTGTCGTCTGCAAATTTGGAAATGCTGCATCCGACTCCCTGATCCAGGTCATTAATGTAAATTGTGAACAGCTGGGGACCCAGGACAGATCCCTGCGGTACCCCACTTGTTACTGCCTGCCATTCAGAAAATGAGCCGTTTATTCCAACTCTCTGTTTTCTATCTGACAGCCAGTTCTCTATCCACGTCAATACTTTCCCCTTTATCCCATGAGCTTCAATTTTCCATGCTAATCTTTTATGTGGGACCTTGTCGAAGGCCTTTTGGAAGTCCAGGTACACCACATCTACTGGCTCTCCCCCATCTATTTTACCAGTTACTCCCTCAAAAAATTCCAATAGATTAGTCAAGCACGATTTACCCTTTGTAAATCCATGTTGACTCTGTCCTATCCTGTCCCCATTTGCTAAGTGCTCCGCTATTTCATCCTTAATGATGGACTCCAGCATTTTGCCCACAACTGATGTAAGGCTTACAGGTCTGTAATTACCTGCTTTTTCCCTACCCCCCTTTTTGAATAGTGGGGTAACGTTAGCTACCCTCCAATCCATGGGCACTGTTCCCGAGTCTAATGAATTCTGAAAAATCATACTTAGTGCATCCGCTATCTCTAGGGCCACCTCCTTCAGTACCCTAGGATGCATGTTATCAGGCCCTGGGGATTTGTCCGCCTTCAATCCCTTTAGCTTCCTTAACACCATATCCTTAGAGATATTGATTTGCGTCAGTTCCTCCTTTGCCAATGTCCCTATTTTTCCCGATATCCCAGGGAGGTTTTTTGTGTCTTCCTTCGTAAAGACTGACCCAAAGTATGCATTTAGTTGGTCTGCCATTTCCTTATTTCCCGTTATATATTCCCCCGTATCTGACTGCAATGGACCAACTTTGGTTTTCACCAGTCTTTTCCTCTTGATATACTTATAAAAGTTTTTGGAGTTAGTTTTTATATTTTCCGCCAGCTTGCTTTCGTAAGCTATTTTGCCCCTCTTGATTAAGCCCTTTGTCCTCCTTTGCTCTATCTTAAACTGTTCCCAATCTTCCGCTCTGGCGCTTTTTTTGGCTATTTTATACGCCCTATCTTTGGATTTTATGCTGTCTCTAATTTCCCCTGTTATCCACGGTTGAGTCACCTTTTTAGATTTCCTTTTATGCCAGATTGGTATAAACAATTTTTGCAATTTTGTCATTCTATCTTTAAATGCTTGCCATTGTTTATCTACCTCCAGTCCTCCCAGGAACGTTGTCCAATCAGACCTACTCAGTTCCCGTCTAATGGCATCATAATTCCCCTTGTTTAAATTCAGGACCTTAGTCTCTGAGTCAATTTCTTCGCTCTCCATTTCGAGTGAGAAATCGATCATGTTATGATCGCTCTGACCCAAGGGTCCCCGTACAACAAGATTACTAATTAGTCCCTTCTCATTGCACAGTACCCAGTCCAATATAGCCTGTTCCCGAGTTGGTTCCTCGACATATTGATCCAGATAACCATCCCTTAAACACTCAAGGAATTCCTCCTCCTCATTATTTTTACTGGATCGGGTGGATGCGGGGAGGATGTTCCCGATGATGGGTGAAACTAGAACTAGGGGGCATAGTCTTAGAATAAGGGGCTGCTCTTTCAAAACTGAGATGAGAAGGAACTACTTCACTCAGAGGGTGGTAGGTCCATGGAATATGCTGCCCCAAAAAGCTGTAGAAGCTACATCATTACATAAATTTAAAACAGAAATAGACAGTTTCCTAGAAGTAAAGGGAATTAAGGGTTACGGGGAGCGGGCAGGAATTTGGACATGAGTCTAGGTTCGGATCGGTCATGGCCCTGTGGGTAGCGTAGCGGGCCCAGGGGCCGTGTAACCTGATCCTGCTCCTATTTCGTGTGTCCAATTCTGTTAGGTTCAGGAGATGGTTCTGTGATAGTAGATTGGTGGTTAGGATCAGATCAGCCATGATCTTATTGAATGGCGGAGCAGGCTCGAGGGGCCAATTGGCCTACTCCTGCTCCTATTTCTTATGTTCTTATGTTCTTATGTTCTTATGCTCCTCCTGCGCTATGTGGGAAATCAGGGACACTTCCTGTGTCCCTGTTGACCATGTGTGCGGGAAGTGTATCCAGCTGCAGCTACTGGCAGACCGCATTGCGGCGCTGGAGCTGCGAATGGATGCATACTGGAGCATTCACGATGCTGAGGACATCGTGGATAGCACTTTTAGGGAGTTGGTCACACCGCAGGTAAAGGCTGCACAGGCAGGAAGGGAATGGGTGACCACCAGGCAGAGTAGTAGGCGCAGGCAGGTAGTGCAGGGGTCCCCTGTGGACATCCCCCTCTCAAACAGATATACCACTTTGCATATTGTTGAGGGGGATGGCTTATCAGGGGAAGGCAGCAGCAACCAACTTCCTGGCACCATGGGTGGTTCTGCTGCACAGGACAGGAGGAAAAAGAGCGGGACACCTATAGTGATAGGGGATTCTATTGTAAGGGGAATAGATAGGCGTTTATGCGGCCGCAAACGAGACTCCAGAATGGTATGTTGCCTCCCTGGTGCAAGGGTCAAGGATGTCTCGGAGCGGCTGCAGGGCATTCTGGAGGGGGAGGGTGAACAGCCAGTTGTCGTGGTGCATATAGGTACCAACGCTATAGGTAAAAAACGGGATGAGGTCCTAAAAGCTGAATATAGGGAGTTAGGAGGTAAATTAAAAAATAGGACCTCAAAGGTAGTAATCTCAGGATTGCTACCGGTGCCACGTGCTAGTCAGAGTAGAAATAGAAGGATATTTCAGATGAATACGTGGCTAGAGGAATGGTGCAAGGGGGAGGGATTCAAATTCCTGGGATATTGCAACCGGTTCTGGGGGAGGTGGGACCAGTACAAACTGGACGGTTTGCACCTGGGCAGGACCGGGACCGATGTCCTCGGGGGAGTGTTTGCTAGTGCTGTTGGGGAGGGTTTAAACTAAAATGGCAGGGGGTTGGGAACCTGTGCAGGGAAACAGAGGAAAGGGAAGCAAGGATCGAAGCAAAAGACAGGAAGGAGAAAAGCAAAAGTGGAAGGCAGAGAAATCAAGGGTGTAAATCAAACAGGGCTACAGTAAATAATAATTCTAAAAGGACTAAGTGTTAAAAAAACAAGCCTGAAGGCTTTGTGTCTTAATGCGAGGAGCATTCGTAATAAGGTGGATGAATTAGCTGCGCAAATAGAGGTAAACGGATATGATATAATTGGGATTACGGAGACATGGCTCCAGGGTGACCAAGGCTGGGAATTCAACATCCAGGGGTATTCAATATTCAGGAAGGACAGGCAAAAAGGAAAAGAAGGTGGGGTAGCATTGCTGGTTAAAGGGGAGATTAACACAATAGTAAGGAAGGATATCAGCTCTGATGATGTGGAATCTGTATGGGTAGAGCTGAGAAATACCATGGGGCAGAAAACGTTAGTGGGAGTTGTATACAGACCCCCAAACAGTAATGCTGAAGTTGGGAATGGCATTAAACGGGAAATTAGAGATGCGTGCAATAAGGGCACAGCAGTTTTCATGGGTGACTTTAATCTACATATAGATTGGGCTAACCAAATTAGTAACAATACTGTGGAGGAGGAATTCCTAGAGTGTATACGGGATGGTTTCCTGGACCAATATGTCAAGGAACCAACTAGAGATTAGGCCATCTTAGACTGGGTATTATGTAATGAGAAAGGATAATTAGCAATCTTGTTGTGCGAGGCCCCTTGGAGAGGAGCGATGATAATATGATAGAATTCTTCATTAAGATGGAGAGTGAAGTAGTTGACTCAGAGACTAGGGTCCTGAATTTAACTACGATGGTATGAGACACGAGTTGGCTAGGATGGATTGGGGAGCGTTACTTAAAGGGTTGACGATGGATAGGTAATGGCAAACATTTAAAGATCGCATGGATGAACTACAGAATTTGTTCATCCCTGTTTGGCATAAAAATAAAACAAAAAAGGGGACTCAACCGTGGCTAACAAGGGAAATTAGGGATAGCAGAAGATCCAAGGAGAGGACATATAAATTGGCCAGAAAAGGCAGAAAACCTGAGGATTGGGAGCAGTTTAGGATTCAGCAAAGGAGGACAAAGGGATTAATTACGAGGGGGAAAATAGAATATGAGAGTAAGCTTTCAGGGAACATAAAAACTAACTGTAAAAGCTTCTATAGATATGTGAAGAGAAAAAGATTGGTGAAGTCAAGTGTAGGTCCCTTGCAGTCAGAATCAGGGGAATTTATAATGGGGAACAAAGAAATGGCTGATGAATTAAATACATACTTTGGTTCTGTCTTCAGAAAGGAGGACACAAATAAACTCCCAGAGATGTCGGGGAACATAGGGTCTAATGAGAGGGAGGAATTGAATGAAATCAGTATTTGTAGGGAAATGGTGGCAGGGAAATTGATGGGATTGAAGGCCGATAAATCTCCAGGGCCTGATAATCTACATCCTAGGGTACTTAAGGGAGTGGCCCTAGAAATAGTAGATGCATTGCTGGTCATCTTCCAAAATTCTATAGACTCTGGAACAGTTCCCATGGATTGGAGGGTAGCTAATGTAACCCCACTATTTAAAAAAGGTGGGAGAGAAAAAACGGGGAATTATAGACCGGTAAGCCTGACATCGGTAGTGGGCAAAATGCTAGAGTCCATTATAAAAGATGTAATAGCAGAGCACTTGGAAAACAGTGACAGGATCAGACAAAGTCAACATGGATTTACAAAAGGTAAATCATGCCTGACTAATCTACTGGAATTTTTTGAGGATGTAACTGGTAGAATAGATAAGGGAGAACCAGTGGATGTGGTGTATTTGGACTTTCAGAAGGCTTTCGATAAGGTCCCGCATAAGAGATTAGCGTGCAAAGTTAAAGCACATGGGATTGGGGGTAAGGTACTGATTTGGATAGAGAACTGGTTGGCAGACAGGACGCAAAGAGTTGGAATAAACGGATCTTTTTCCGAGTGGCAGGCAGTGACTAGTGGGGTACCGCAGGGATCGGTGCTAGTACCCCAGCTATTCACAATATATATTAATGATCTAGACGAGGGAACTAGATGTAATATCTCTAAGTTTGCAGATGACACAAAGCTGGGTGGACGTGTGTGCTGTGAGAAGGATGCAGAGAAAAACCAGTATGATTTGGACAGGTTGGGTGATTGGGCAGATGCATGGCAGATGCAGTATAATGTGGATAAATGCAAGGTTATCCACTTTGGTGGCAAAAACAGGAAGACAGATTATTATCTGAACGGCAATAGATTGGGAAAAGGGGAAGTGCAACGAGATCTGGGAGACCTTGTGCACCAGTCGCTGAAGGTAAGCATGCAGGTGCAGCAGGCGGTTAAGAAGGCAAATGGTATGTTGGCCTTCATAGCGAGAGGATTCGAGTACAGGAGCAAGGATGTCTTGCTGCAGTTGTACAAGGCCTTGGTGAGACCACACCTTGAGTATTGTATGCAGTTTTGGTCGCCTGATCTGAGGAAGGATGTTCTTGCCATGGAGGGAGTGCAGCGAAGATTTACCAGACTGATACCTGGGATGGCAGGAATGACGTAAGAAGAGAGATTGGGTCGATTAGGCTTATACTCACTGGAGTTTAGAAGAATGATAGGGGATCTCATTGAAACTTATAAAATTCTAAAAGGACTAGACAGACTAGAAGCAGGAAGGATGTTCCCGATGGCGGTGGAGTCCAGATCCAGAGGTCACAGTCTAAGGATAAGGGGTAAGCCATTTAGGACTGAGATGAGGAGGAATTTCTTCACCCAGAGAGTGGTGAACCTGTGGAATTCTCTACCACAGAAGGCAGTTGAGGCCAATTCATTAAATATATTCAAGAGGGAGTTAGATATATTTCTTAAGGCTAAAGGGATCAAGGGTTACGGAGAGAAGGCAGGGACAGGGTACGGAATTTGGATGATCAGCCATGATCTCATTAAATGGCGGAGCAGGCTCGAGGGGCCGAATGGCCTACTCCTGCTCCTATCTTCTAAACTTCTATGCTTCTATACCCCTGCACAGTCGCAGGTGTAGCAGACTTTGGCGGGGTCCTCACAGGTTCCAAAACCCAGAGGACGACCACCAAAAGCATCTAAGCAAGCACACCAGGTAAGTGAGGAGGCTGCCTCTCCCTCAGCTGAAGCCACAGGGGTACCACCACGTAGAAGCACATGGAAGTGAAAGAAGCCACACAAGTAGAGTCACAAGGGTAGTCACTTGGGTGTTTTCTTGAATGTTATTGTTAAGTTTCCATTGAAATAATCTTTTGTATAAAATAATTTATTTTCAAAACTTTGCGGTCCGTGACAAATTTGTGTGCGCAATTGGAAGTGGCAGAGTGAACAGTCAGGGCTACCTTAAGTTCCAGCAATGGTGGTGACTGTGAAAAGAATGGACTGGCCATTGTAGGGATGCTTTATGGTATGGATGTGGGGTGTAGCCAACCTGGTGACACATGTGGCAGCCACATGGCTGTGCTGCGTAAAGTTAAGTAAATCTGGCCATGATGAGGCCATCCCTAGCCTCACGGGCAGTATGTGCATCTGGACTGCTGGCTCCTCCAGATCTTCCTCATCCTCATCTTCCACCTGATGCTTCTCCTCCTCCTCCTCCTCTGAAGAGGCTGTGCACTCTGTGCCGTGTTCCTCATGCAGCGCTAATCCCCGCTGCAGCGCAATGTTGTGCAGGGCGCAGCAGACCACGACAATTCTGGAGACCCTGGCTGGTGTGTACTGAAGGGCTCCTCCAGATTTGTCAAGGCATCTGAATCGCATTTTGAGCATGCCTATTGTCTGCTCTATGACACATCTGGTGGAGATGTGGCTTTCGTTATAATGTTCCTCAGCCTCATTACTTGTCCTCCTCAAAGGTGTCATGAGCCATGTCTTCATTGGCTCCAAGCAGCCAGCCAGTAAGTCTGTTTGGAGGAGCGAAGAGCTGAGGGAAGGTGGACTGACAAGGAACTTGGCACACACATGCATGATGATTTTCCTATGGTTGCAGACGAGCTGCACATTGAGGGAGTGGAAGCCCTTGCGGTTTACAAAGACTCCTGGGTTATGATGGGGTGCCCTGATGGTCACGTGTGCAGTCAATGACGCTCTGCACACCGTGGGAAGCCAGCCAGAGCAACAAAGCTGAGTACTCGCTCAGTAACACTGGCTTCATCAGTGGCAAAGTTGATATAATTGGCTGTCAAACAGGGCATCGGTGACCTGTGTGATGCATCTGTGGGCAGCCGACTGCGAGATGCTGCAAATGTCTGCTGCAGATCCCTGGAAGGAGCCTGATGCGAAGAAGTTGAGGGCACTGGTGACTTTGACAGCCACTGGTAAGGCGTGTCCACCAGCTCCTCTGTGCTGCAGGTCTTGCTCGAGCAATGTGCAAATGTCTGTGATGACCTGGCGTAATAGCCTTAGCCTCCTTTGGCACTGCTGCTCAGTCATGATGAGGAAGCTCATCCTCTGCCTGTAAACCTTATGCTGGGGTTATCGCCTCCGGCGTGGTGCAGCCCTGCGCTGATGCCCTCTGCCCTGTGCAGCATCAGGGCATTGAGGAGAAGGTTGGTGGTGTTGTTGTTGCTGCTGGTGTTAAGGCCCATCGTGGTCAGATTCTGAGGACCAAGGTGAAACAGTATAAATGGTACCCATGCTGATGGAATAGATGGCAGGTGAAGTTAAGATCACAGAAGCAATCTGTCACTGTTGAGAGAGATAGTTCCAATGAGGTGACACTGGATGGAGAGTTTGCTCCAAACACTTACAGCCTGCATAAAGCTCAATCTGTCTTCCAAATGGAGTAAGCAACAGCTTCTGCGCTTGGAAAGTGAACAGCTGTGAGGTGGGAGCTTTTATTGTACATTTCAAGCTGTCAACTAATCAGCTGATCCAATGGCCATTCAACTCCCGCCTCAGGTTAACAGATGTGGTTCCCGAGCAGTGTGAACCCCATGGGCGAGCAGTTAAAGTTAAAACCATTATTAAGGGTCTGTCAACAAGCCAATAATTGCTTTAATTGGGTTGCTCACCTCTGCGGGTCAGGTCCGATCCGAGATCACAGACACACCATTGGGAAAGGCGCGTTGCAGTGGGATGACAGATTTCCCACCCAACCCGCCACCAATCCCGCCCGCTGACCCCCTGGAAAATTCTGGCCGATGTCTCTATTTTTAAAACTAAGGAGCCCGTATGCCTTTTTAACAGTCTTATCAACTTGTCCTGGTAACTTCAAAGATTTGTGTTTGCAAAAGATTTGTGTGTCTGTTCCTGCGCCCCATTCAATATCGTACCATTTAGTTTATATTGCCTCTCATTATTCCTTCCAAAAAGTATCATTTCACATTTCGCCTCAATAAATTTCAACTGCCATGTGTCTGCCAATTTCACCTGTCTGTCATCTTGAAGTCTGCTGCTATCTTCCTCGCCTGAGGGACACCACTGTATATTTCCTTCCAGACTGAAAAACGAGGGTTCACCACTACTGTCTGCTTTCTGTCCCTTAGCCAATTTCATATCCATGCTGCCACTGACACTTTAATCCCATGGGATTCAATTTTGCTAACAAGTCTCTCATGTTGCACTTTATCAAGTACCTTTTGTAAGTTCATATACACAACATCAACTGCACTACCCTCATTAACCCTCTCCGATACTTCATAGAAACATACATAGAAACATAGAAGATAGGAGCAGGAGTAGGCCATTCGGCCCCTCGAGCCTGCTCCGCCATTTAATGAGATCATGGCTGATCATCCGAATTCAGTACCCTGTCCCTGCTTTCTCCCAATATCCCTTGATCCCTTTAGCCTTAAGAAATATATCTAACTCCCTCTTGAATATATTTAATGAATTGGCCTCAACTGCCTTCTGTGGTAGAGAATTCCACAGGTTCACCACTCTCTGGGTGAAGAAATTCCTCCTCATCTCAGTCCTAAATGGCTTACCCCTTATCCTTAGACTGTGACCCCTGGTTCTGGACTCCCCCGCCATCGGGAACATCCTTCCTGCATCTAGTCTGTCTAGTCCTGTTAGAATTTTATAAGTTTCAATGAGATCCCCTCTCATTCTTCTAAACTCTAGCGAATACAAGCCCAGTCGTCCCAATCTCTCTTCATACGTCATTCCTGCCATCCCAGGTATCAGTCTGGTGAATCTTCGTTGCACTCCCTCTATGGCAAGAACATCCTTCCTCAGATAAGGCGACCAAAACTGCACACAATACTCAAGGTGTGGTCTCATCAAGGCCCTGTACAACTGCAGCAAGACATCCTTGCTCCTGTACTCGAATCCTCTCGCTATGAAGGCCAACATACCATTTGCCTTCTTAACCGCCTGCTGCACCTGCATGCTTACCTTCAACGACTGGTGCACAAGGACACCCAGGTCTCGTTGCACTTCATCTTTTCCCAATCTATTGCCGTTCAGATAATAATCTGCCCTCCTGTTTTTGCCACCAAAGTGGATAACCTCGCATTTATCCACATTATACTGCATCTGCCATGCATCTGCCCAATCACCCAACCTGTCCAAATCATACTGGAGTTTCTCGGCATCCTCCTCACCACACACACGCCCACCTAGCTTTGTGTCATCTGCAAACTTGGAGATATTACATCTAGTTCCCTCGTCTAGATCATTAATATATATTGTGAATAGCTGGGGTCGTAGCACCGATCCCTGCGGAACCCCACTAGTCACTGCCTGCCACTCGGAAAAAGACCCGTTTATTCCAACTCTTTGCTTCCTGTCTGCCAACCAGATCTCTATCCAAGTCAGTACCTTACCCCCAATCCCATGTGCTTTAACTTTGCACGCTAATCTCTTATGCGGGACCTTATCGAAAGCCTTCTGAAAGTCCAAATACACCACATCTACTGGTTCTCCCTTATCTATTCTACCAGTTACATCCTCAAAAAATTCCAGTAGATTAGTCAAGCACGATTTACCTTTTGTAAATCCATGTTGACTTTGTCCGATCCTGTCACTGTTTTCCAAGTGCTCTGCTATTACATCTTTTATAATGGACTCTAGCATTTTCCCCACTACCGATGTCAGGCTTACCGGTCTATAATTCCCCATTTTCTCTCTCCCACCTTTTTTAAATAGTGGGGTTACATTAGCTACCCTCCAATCCATGGGAACTGTTCCAGAGTCTATAGAATTTTGGAAGATGACCAGCAATGCATCTACTATTTCTAGGGCCACTTCCTCAAGTACCCTAGGATGTAGATTATCAGGCCCTGGGGATTTATCGGCCTTCAATCCCGTCAACTTCCCTACCACCATTTCCCTACAAATACTGATTTCATTCAATTCTTCCCTCTCATTAGACCCTATGTTCCCCGACATCTCTGGGAGGTTATTTGTGCCCTCCTTTGTGAAGACAGAACCAAAGTATGTATTTAATTGGCCTGCCATTTCTTTGTTCCCCATTATAAATTCCCCTGATTCTGATTGCAAGGGACCTACGCTTGACTTCACCAATCTTTTTCTCTTCACATATCTATAGAAGCTTTTACAGTCAGTTTTTATGTTCCCTGAAAGCTTACTCTCATACTCTATTTCCCCTTCTTAATTAATCCCTTTGTCCTCCTTTGCTGAATCCTAAACTGTTCCCAATCCTCAGGTTTGCTGCTTTTTCTGGCCAATTTATATGTCCTCTCCTTGGATCTTATGCTATCCCTAATTTCCCTTGTTAGCCACATCAAAGACCTTAATCAAGTGTGTCATACACGATTTGCCTTTGACAAATCCATTACTGCCCCAATGAAAGTGACCTGGTAGACATTACTGAGCATTCAGTGAAAGTGACCTGGTTCGACCATTTAACAAAAGTTTCCAGTCAAAGACTAACCAAATATTTGATATATCTTGAAGGCTTTTGAAAATGTCTGAACACTCAGCTGAACGGTTACAGTGTTGGGTGTTTATCACTATTTGCCCTTTCAGTGGTCTGACAGCAGATCCTTTAAAGGGATCTTGTCATCTTTGATCTGAAGAGCAGGATCTGGAGACCAATCCTGTCCCCACCAAACTTCCACACAATGCATTTTGCAGAAGGTTTCACTGGATGGTGATCAGGACCAGGGATTCGCACTGATTTTACTCTTTTCTAATCCACAGACACTCAGACCAGTTGTAACTCCCTCATCACTGTCCATGGATGAACCTGGGACCCTCCTTGTTTGTAGGGTTCAATGTCACAGTTCAGTGCCCTCAGTGTTTAATGTAGAATACAATGTAGACCATATTACCCACTGATGGAACACGCTGAGTCAATCAGAACCGTCCAGATATAAACAAGAAGGTTCTTTCATTCTCTGTGTCTGGTCATATTTAGAAACACTGACAAACAAACCCAATAACTTACAATAGAGAATCCAGGGACTTACCTCAGCTTCTATCCAAGTCTTTTTGTAAGAAAAGAACTTGTAACAGAAGGACAAATAATGAAAGTGAAACCAGCTGTCGGGACAAAGTCCTTTCCCAAGGGTGTCACGTTTTTCAAGGTCCTGATCCTGATCAGTCTCTGTCTCTGGTTGCCTGTTCTCCAATGTTCCATTCAGAGCAACATGAGCTGCAGTTCAAGGGAATTAGATTGAAACAAGCTGCAATCATCACAACAGCAATCCCCAAACATTCACAATTTATTTCTGATTCAAGGCTTCATGGAATTATAGAATGATACAGCACAGAAGGAGGTCATACGCCTATTGTGCCTGTGCCGGCTCTTTAAAAGAGCTATCCAATTAGTCCCACCCCCCTGCTATTTCCCCATAGCGCTGCAACTGTTTCCTTTTCAAGTATTTATCCAATTCCCTTTTGAAAGTTACTGTTGAATCTGCTTCCACCAGCCTTTCAGGCAATGTATTCCAGAGCAGAACATTCTGGAGGGGGAGGGGGAACAGCCAGTTGTCGTGATACATGTTGGTACCAACGACGTAGCTAAAAAAAGGGAAGAGGTCCTACAAGTAGAATTTAGGGAGTTAGGAGCCAAGCTAAAAAGTAGGACCTCGAAGGTAGTAATCTCTGGATTACTACCAGTGCCACGTGCTAGTAAGAGTACAGAGAACAGGATAGTTAGGCTAAATACGTGGCTTGAGCAGTGGTGTAAGAGGGAGGGTTTTAAATTTTTGAGGCATTGGAACCAGCTTTGTGGTAGGTGTGACCTATACAAAAGGGACGGTCTACACCTGTGCAAAGATGGAACTGATGTTCTCGGGGTAATTTTTGATAAAGCAGTTCGGGAGCATTTAAACTAGTATGGCAGGGGGCTAGAAACCTATGTAGTGAAATAGAGGAAAGTGAAAGGCAGACAGAAATAAATGGTAAAAGGGTGAGGAACAAAAAACAAAGGGCCAAACTAATTCATAAAAAATGTGAGCATAAAAAAAGCCTGAGGGTTTTATACCTTAATGCGAGAAGCATCAGGAACAAGGTAGATGAATTAGCTGTGGAAATAGAGGTTAATAATTATGATCTAATTGGGATTACGGAAACATGGTTGCAGGATGAGCAGGGCTGGGAGCTTAACATACAGGGGTATTCAGTATTTAGGAAGGATCGACAAAAAAGAAAGGGAGGAGGGGTAGCATTGCTGGTAAAAGAGGGGATAAATGCAATTGAAAAGAAGGATATTAACTCAGTTAATACAGAATCTATATGGGTGGAGCTAAGAAATAGCGAGGGGCGAAAAACATTAATAGGAGTGGTATATAGGCCTCCAAATAGTAAAATAGAGGTTGGGGAGGGTATCACGAGGGAAATTAGAGAAGCGTGCAATAAGAGCACAGCTGTCATCATAGGTGACTTTAACTTACATATAGATTGGACTAGCCTAATCAGTAAAAATAATGAGGAGGAGGAATTCCTTGAGTGTTTAAGGGATGGTTATCTGGATCAATATGTCGAGGAACCAACTCGGGAACAGACTATATTGGACTGGGTACTGTGCAATGAGAAGGGACTAATTAGTAATCTTGTTGTACGGGGACCCTTGGGTCAGAGCGATCATAACATGATCGATTTCTCACTCGAAATGGAGAGCGAAGAAATTGACTCAGAGACTAAGGTCCTGAATTTAAACAAGGGGAATTATGATGCCATTAGACGGGAACTGAGTAGGTCTGATTGGACAACGTTCCTGGGAGGACTGGAGGTAGATAAACAATGGCAAGCATTTAAAGATAGAATGACAAAATTGCAAAAATTGTTTATACCAATCTGGCATAAAAGGAAATCTAAAAAGGTGACTCAACCGTGGATAACAGGGGAAATTAGGGACAGCATAAAATCCAAAGATAGGGCGTATAAAATAGCCAAAAAAAGCGCCAGAGTGGAAGATTGGGAACAGTTTAAGATAGAGCAAAGGAGGACAAAGGGCTTAATAAAGAGGGGCAAAATAGCTTACGAAAGCAAGCTGGCGGAAAATATAAAAACTAACTCCAAAAGCTTTTATAAGTATATCAAGAGGAAAAGACTGGTGAAAACCAAAGTTGGTCCATTGCAGTCAGATACGGGGGAATATATAACGGGAAATAAGGAAATGGCAGACCAACTAAATGCATACTTTGGGTCAGTCTTTACGAAGGAAGACACAAAAAACCTCCCTGGGATATCGGGAAAAATAGGGACATTGGCAAAGGAGGAACTGACGCAAATCAATATCTCTAAGGATATGGTGTTAAGGAAGCTAAAGGGATTGAAGGCGGACAAATCCCCAGGGCCTGATAACATGCATCCTAGGGTACTGAAGGAGGTGGCCCTAGAGATAGCGGATGCACTAAGTATGATTTTTCAGAATTCATTAGACTCGGGAACAGTGCCCATGGATTGGAGGGTAGCTAACGTTACCCCACTATTCAAAAAGGGGGGTAGGGAAAAAGCAGGTAATTACAGACCTGTAAGCCTTACATCAGTTGTGGGCAAAATGCTGGAGTCCATCATTAAGGATGAAAATAGCGGAGCACTTAGCAAATGGGGACAGGATAGGACAGAGTCAACATGGATATACAAAGGGTAAATCGTGCTTGACTAATCTATTGGAATTTTTTGAGGGAGTAACTGGTAAAATAGATGGGGGAGAGCCAGTAGATGTGGTGTACCTGGACTTCCAAAAGGCCTTCGACAAGGTCCCACATAAAAGATTAGCATGGAAAATTGAAGCTCATGGGATAAAGGGGAAAGTATTGACGTGGATAGAGAACTGGCTGTCAGATAGAAAACAGAGAGTTGGAATAAACGGCTCATTTTCTGAATGGCAGGCAGTAACAAGTGGGGTACCGCAGGGATCTGTCCTGGGTCCCCAGCTGTTCACAATTTACATTAATGACCTGGATCAGGGAGTCGGATGCAGCATTTCCAAATTTGCAGACGACACTAAACTAGGAGGGGGGGTGGGCTCAGAGGAGGAGACCAGGAAGCTCCAGAGCGATTTGGACAGACTGGGTGATTGGGCGGATAAATGGCAGATGCACTATAATGTAGACAAGTGCGAAGTTATCCACCTTGGGTGCAGGAACGGGAGGGCAAATTATTATTTAAATGGCAATAAATTGGGAGAGGGGGAAGTACAGAGAGACCTGGGTGTTCTTGTACACCAGTCACTGAAGGCGAGCATGCAGGTGCAACAGGCGGTCAAGAAGGCAAACGGTATGCTGGCCTTCATAGCAAAAGGGTTGGAATACAGGAACAGGGATACCTTGCTGCAGCTGTACAGGGCACTGGTGAGACCACACCTCGAGTACTATGTACAGTTTTGGTCGCCTCATCTGAGGAAAGATGTTCTTGCCATGGAGGGGGTGCAGCGGCGATTCACCAGGCTGATACCAGGAATGGCGGGATTGACCTATGAGGAGAGACTATGTAGTTTAGGGATGTACACACTGGAGTTTAGAAGATTGAGAGGGGACCTCATAGAAGTGTATAAAATTCTGACAGGTCTAGACAGACTAGATGCAGAAGGAATATTTCCCTTGGCGGGTGAGAACAGAACTAGAGGACATAATTTAAGGATAAGGGCTAAACCATTTAGGACAGAAATGAGGGGGAATTTCTTCACTCAGAGGGTGGTGAACCTGTGGAACTCATTGCCACAGAGGGCAGTGTACGCCAGCTCATTAAATATATTTAAGAGGGAATTAGATATATTTCTACAGGCAAAAGGGGTTAAGGGTTACGGAGAGAAGGCGGGGACGGGATACTGAATTGGAGGATCAGCCATGATCTCATTAAATGGCGGAGCAGGCTCGAAGGGCCGGATGGCCTACTCCTGCTCCTATCTTCTATGTATCTATGTATCTATAACAACTCGCTGTGTAAAAAACATTCTCCTCATCTCCCCTCTGGTTCTTTTACCAATTACCTGAAATCTGTGTCCTCTGGTTTCCGACCCTTCTGTGACTGGAATCAGTTTCTCATAATTTACTCTTATCAAACTTTGTATTTTAGATAAATCTGAACCCAGTGACAATGTTTTCAATGTTCCATTTAAAAGTCTGTTCAGGCTGATCAGTGTTGTCCTAGTTCAACCATGGTCTGTTTATTAGTGGGTGTTTGGGCTCTGCAGGGATCTGAAACAGCTGGAGATCTGCTCATATAGTCTATGGAATCACCTGGACCGGACTGGATGCCACCTTTAACTCCAACAACTGCAAGGCTGTTATTTAGTTTCGAACAAGCACCTGGGGGCCAGGGGGATATTTCCTGCTGTTTAATGGCAACAAATGTGAGAGAGATGGAAACTGAAGACGCTGAATCCCCTCTCCCCAGTTATCTCCTTCTCTGCACTGCTTCCCGTTTACAACCAAAAAAAGGGCAGCGAGCATGATAACATTATAACAACTTTCATTCTTGGAAATTCAGTTGTTACTTGTCAAGGTCTCATAAATGAGCTTTCAGACAGTGAAATGTCAGTTTTCCACTGGGGGAAATGAAAACAATCTGCTGGGAATTAATCCACCCAATAGCTGGAGATCCTTCAACAATGGAGCAGCTCAACTCATTGGTAGAGAATCTGTTCCACATGAAATCAGTGACGAGTGTTATATTAACTGGGTCAGTGTTACTGTTGGTGGGAGGGAGAGGCCCAGGAGCTCAGGATCCACAGAGACTAGGACCACATCCACTACCATCAGCCCTTTAAACACTGCTACCCCATCAACTACCATCGGCCCTTTAAACACTGCTCCCCCATCAACTACCATCGGCCCTTTAAGAACTGGAGTACGGTAGCATAGTGGTTATGTTACTGGACTAGTAATCCACAGGCCTGGATGAATGATCCAGTGATCTGAGTTCAAATCTCACCACGGCAACTAGGGAATTGAAATTCAGTTAATTGAATAAATCCGGAATAAAAAGCTAGTATCAATAATGGTGACCATGAAACTACCGGATTGTTGTAAAAACCCATCAGGTTCACTAATGTCCATCAGGGAAGGAAATCTGCCATCCTTACCTGGGTCTGGGCCTATATGTGACTCCAGACCCATAGCAATGTGGTTGATTCTTAACTGCCCTCTGAAATGGCAGCTCACCACCACCTTCTTAAGGGCAATTATGGATGGGCAATAAATGCTGGCCTTACCAGTGACGCCCACATCCCGAGAATGAATTAAAAAAAGTGCTAACCTTGGGTTATTATACACTACACCCCCACCTGCCCCCAGGATTATTAAACGGTACAGCCTTCCCCTGGGGCTATTAAACAGTATCAGCCAAACCCCCCAGGTTTATTTAACACAGTTATCTCCCTGGGTTATTAAAACTACACTCTCCCCAGAGTTATTAGACACGATCCCCCCCGCCCCCCCGGGTTATTTGACACTATCTCCCCCCCCACCCCAGGGTTATTAGATACTATCCCCACCCCCGGGGTTATTAGACAGTATCCCCCCCCCCCCCAGGGTTAGTAGACACTATTCCCCACCCCCGGGGTTATTAGACACTATCTCCCCCCCCACCCCCCCGGGGTTATTAGACACTATCCCCCCACCCCCCCCCCGGTTATTAGACACTATTCCCCCCCCCTCCCCGGGGTTATTAGACACTATCTCCCCCGGGGTTATTCGACACTATCCCCCCCCCCCCCCGGGTTATTGGACACTATTCCCCCCCCCGGGGTTATTAGACACTATTCCCCCCCACCCCCACCGGGGTTATTAGACACTATCTCTCCCCCCCGGGGTTATTAGACACTACCCCCCCACCCCCCCCCCCCCCCCCCCCCCGGTTATTAGACACTATTCCCCCCCCCCCTCCCCGGGGTTATTAGACACTATCCCCCCCCCCCCCGCCCCCCCCCCCCCCCCCGGGTTATTGGACGCTATTCCCCCCCCCGGGGTTATTAGACACTATCTTCCCCCCCCCCCCGGGGTTATTAGACACTATCCCCCCACCCCGCCCCCCCCGGGTTATTGGACACTATTCCCCCCCCCGGGGTTATTGGACACTATCTCCCCCCCCCCCCCCCGGGGTTAGTAGACACTATACCCCCCCCCCCCCGGGCTTATTAGACACTATCTCCCCCCCCCCCCCGGGGTTATTACACACTATACCCCCCCCCCCCGGGCTTATTAGACACTATTCCCCCCCCACCCCTACCGGGGTTATTAGACACTATCTCCCCCCTCCGCCCCCCCCGGGTTATTGGACACTATTCCCCCCCCCCGGGGTTATTAGACACAATACCCCCCCCCCGGGCTTATTAGACACTATTCCCCCCCCCCCCCGGGGTTATTAGACACTATCTGCCCCCCCCCCCGGGGTTATTAGACACTATCCCCCCGGGGTTATTAGACACTATCCCCCCTCCCCCCCCAGGGTTATTAGACACAATCCCCCCCCCCCCCCCCGGGGTTATTACACTCTATCCCCCCCCCCCCGAGGTTATTACACTCTATCCCCCCACCCCCCCACCCCCGGGGGTTATTACACTCTATCCCCCCCACCCGGAGTTATTACACTCTATCTCCCCCCCACCACCCCCGGGTTATTACACTCTATCCCCCCCACCCGAGTTATTACACTCTATCTCCCCCCCACCACCCCCGGGTTATTACACTCTATCCCTCCCCCCCCGGGGTTATTACACTCTATCTCCCCCCCACCACCCCCGGGGGTTATTACACTCTATCCCCCCCACCCGGAGTTATTACACTCTATCTCCCCCCCACCACCCCCGGGTTATTACACTCTATCCCCCCCACCCGGAGTTATTACACTCTATCTCCCCCCCACCACCCCCGGGTTATTACACTCTATCCCTCCCCCCCCGGGGTTATTACACTCTATCCCCCCCCCCCCACCCCCGGGGTTATTACACTCTATCCCCCCCGCCCCATTCCAGCAGTTTAATCAGCTGATCAGTGAATGAAATCCTGTCGAGTGAACTCTCCCAACACCAAGGGATGAATTCACTGGTCGTTGCGATGGTAACAAGAGACACAAATTAATAATAAACTACCTCCCCAAATTGGCACAGCCTCCCGACACATTCCAGCCGTAACTCAACAGGATCTGGACACAGGATCCGGGCCCACCGGGGCGGGGATTCCAGGCCAGAGAAGCAGCCTGGACCCCGAAGATAAAGTAGTGGAGCTGAAGGGGCACAGGAATGTTTGTGGAGGGGATGGAAATGGGCACAGCCCTGGCTGACAGCATGTGTCTGTGTTTCGGGCACTGTGGGGCCTGAAATGCCCCCATAGTGGCACCAGTGCCCGCTGACCCCATGCCAATGAGGGGACTCCCATTTACCCCCATACTCTGGGGCAGGGTCAGTGCTGGAGGGCACTGGTGAGCACAATCCCAGTGTCGTTGTCCAGACCATGGGCCGTGGAATTTCAGAGCCTATTTCTCCACAGCGGGTGATGAGAATGTGGAATTCTCTGCCACAAACTGATGATGTAGCCGAGCCCATCAATTCTTCAGAAAGGGAATTAGATAGCTGCTTAACAATAGACTATAGGAGGGAATGGGGAGTGAGCAGGAGAAGGGGATTAGATTGGATAGGATATTAAAGGGCATGGGAGTGAGCAGGAGAGCGGGATTAGATTGGATATGATATTAAAGGGCATGGGAGTGAGCAGGAGAGCGGGATTAGATTAAGTGGGATATTAAAGGGTATGGGGAGTGAACAGGAGAGTGGGATTAGAATCAGTGGGATATTAAAGGGTATGGGGAGTGAATAGAGGAGTGAGATTAGTCTGGGTAGAATACCGAAGCTTTGCGAAGTTAGATAGTTTCTATTTCAGGAAATTCCTTCAGGTGCTGCCCCTTTCTGTTCCCTCTAATTTAGACAGCATGTAATCCACTAACTCTTCACCTCACAGCACTAACCTGTCCTCACACACTGTGTCTGGTTGGCCCTACCTGCCACATCACTGACGAGCAATGCACTCAGCACCAAAACCGTCACCAGCATCATGTCTGCAGTGAAGTTCCTTTCCTCTAACCTGAAACACACGGAAATGATTCAACATTAGTGTCAAGGTTTCAAATTTAAGATTGGGATTTCCCGTTCCCATTCCTACCTCTCTCTCCCCCAGTTGTCTGATGTGATGAGGTTTCGAGTGCCACTGCATATATATAAATCGCAGATTGTGGAGACCTTTGGAACCATTGAAATCAGATCCAATTGGCTGGACCATTAATGATGTCAAAATTGCTGCTGGCCAATCAGTGACTGGCAGCTCAGAACAGGAGGGACTGGAAACCACTGGAATGTTTTGTGAGCTACACATGAGATTGTACAACGTGGCACTGTAACTGCTCACTGAGAAATGGAAACTGCAGTCATGCTTCCTGACCCAGTGATCAGCCTGTAAGGGAATGCATTTATGATATTAGGATTTAATGAATATTATCAATGAGAACATTTTGGATTTTTGACCATTATATTGAGGTGAAGACCCCAAACATAAAGTGATATTAAAGGGTATGGGGAGTGAGCAGGAGAGTGGGATTAGACTGGGTGGAGCATTGAAGCTTTGCAAAGTTAGTTTGTTGCCCATTTTTGGATATTCCTTCAGGTGCCGCCCCTTTCTGTTCCCTCTAATTTAGACAGCAGGTAATCCACTAACTCTTCACCTCACAGCACTAACCTGTCCTCACACATCGGGCTGGATTTTGATACTGGGGTGGGTTGGGGTTGTGTTATCCACTTTTCGTGTTATCCACCCGACTGCAATTGAATGTGGGAGATTGATGTGATTGTCACCTAATTGGGCAATTGAGTTCCAGCATGTGGGAACCCATGACCCAATTAGTGTTTTCAGTCTGAAAGTCGCCTCTGATGATGTCATCATTGCTGCTGCATTGAAGGTCTGCAAAGACTGCCTGGCCTTTGCTGTGAGAGGACCTGGATGCAAAATGAGCAGCAGCAGCCCTAAGTCTGCTCCCAGATATTTTTGCACCACCACTCCCAGATATGTCTCCCCTTCACCACCACTCCCAGATCGATCGATCAGCCAGCCAGCCAAATGTGCTCCCGCCAGGTTTCACAGTCGTGGTTCAGGACAGGCGTGCTTCACGTAGAAAAAGGGTTAAAATCACAAAGGCCTTTCAAAATGGCATTATAGAGGCAATTTAGTGCTTGTTAAGGGCATTAACAGCCTATCCCACCTCTTAGAGGCGGGACGGAGTCAGGACCAGCAGACACGATTTAATGAAAATTGCGTGGAGGCGGGCTTGTGCCTGCCCGCCAGTATTCACAATTTTAACTCCCCACACGCCTCCAAACCCACCTCCATGGGTCAATGAAAATCCAGCCCATCGTGTCTGGTCGGCCCTACCTGCCACATCACTGACGAGCAATGCACTCAGCACCAAAACCGTCACCAGCATCATGTCTGCAGTGAAGTTCCTTTCCTCTAACCTGAAACACAAGGAAAAGATTCATTATTAGTGCCAAGGTTGCAAAATAAAGGTGAGGATTTTAATTACATGAGAATTTTTATACAGAACAATCCAATCCCTTTTGTAATAGATCTGAACCCCATCTATTCCCCCGTTTCTCACCATGGCGGAAGGTCTCCTTCATGCACTGGCTGCAGTGAGATTGTAATCTGTTTGTAAAGAACAGGGTCAATTCAGAATCATTGGCATCTTTCAAAATGGAGCCAGATCGATGTCTGTTCAGAAGGGGAACTGAGGGATGGGGAGATTCCGGAACTGCTTGATGTTTTTCCAGGGACAGAACAGAGCATTCCCTAAACCAACAGGTGGTGTGGGAAGGAGTCCATGATGGAATAATGAGACCTGGACCTTGAATGGAGTGGGACTGATGGGCCTATTGGCCTTTTCTCACTCCACATTCTCTCCTGTTCCAAAGAATGGGTTTACATTTTCACTGCACCCAGTACACAGATCGGATCCTCCCACACATCCCCCAATCACTGCTCACTCCACAGACACAACAAATGGTCTCTTGAACCCATTTGTACCGTCAGCTTCAAATTCCTCCCTGGTAACTCCAATAACTCTTATGTCTTGATTTTATGAGCCCGTGCTGAGGACAAGGAGCCAGTGTCTGTCGTGAAATCGGGCACAAGAGCCCACCTACCTTATGCGCTGTGTGCCTCATTTCAGGGTGAAGACAGTTCCTGACTTTTTGAAGACTACACTGGTGCTCAGTACATTGTCTCACAGCCAAAGTGCGTCTCCCAGGGACTGAAATGAATCAGTCACATATAAACCAAGGGCTGTAGTAACCTTCACAGATACTAGCCGAGCAATACAGGCAGACATCGCTGCAAGTTCACTTCTATCAGTGATACAACGAGTTACGAGGTGCCAGCAGATTGAGCAGGGAGCTCAACTACAGCTTCCCCAAAGATGGTAGGACGTTCAATCTTTGGTGTCCCACCACCAGTTATCTGCTGCTCGTGTCTGTCGAGTGCCAGCTTCTCCTGCAGACAGCAGGATGGTATCTTTGGATTATTGTGCATTTTCCTTTGGCCCTATAACCCTGAAGACAGTGTGAAATGTTACTGGAATATTGGAATATCTTTCCGATCAGCATATCTGGAGCGGCCCCTCGACCCTGGCACATTCTGCAGGGTTCCTTTATTTTAGTATTTCGAATAAATTCCCGAAAGGGAAGGCAATCAGATTATCGGGGAGGTGAGATGGTGATAGGGAGGGGGGGGTGGGGAGGGGGAGGGGTGAGGGGGAGGGGGAGGGGGTGAGGGGGAGGGGGGAGGGATGATGGGGAGGGGGTGAGGGGGAGGGGGAGAGGAGGGAGGGGGAGGGGGTGAGGGGGTGAGGGAGAGAGAGTGAGGGGGTGAGGGGGAGGGGGTGAGGGGGTGATGGGGAGGGGTGAGGGGGTGGTGGGGAGGGGTGAGGGGGTGATGGGGAGTGGTGAGGGGGTGGTGGGGAGGGGGTGAGATGGGGAGGGGGAGGGGTGATGGGGAGGGGGTGAGGGGGTGATGGGGAGGGGGTGATGGGGAGGGGGGCGTAGTGATGGGGAGGGGGTGAGATGGGGAGGGGGGAGGGGGGAGGAGGGTGAGGGGGAGGGGGTGAGATGGGGAGGGGGGAGGGGGGAGGAGGGGTGAGGGGGAGGGGGGGGAGGAGGGGGGAGGGGGAGGGGGTGATGGAGAGGGGGTGAGGGGGTGATGGGGAGGGGTTGAGGGGGTGATGGGGAGGGGGTGAGGGGGTGATGGGGAGGGGGTGAGATGGTGAGGGGGGGGGTGAGGGGGTGATGGGGAGGGGGTGAGATGCTGAGAGGGAGGGGTGATGGGGTGATGGGGGAGGGGATGGGGAGGGGGAGGGGTGATGGGGAGGAGGAGGGGAGGGGGGAGGTTAAGGGGGAGTGGGTGAGGGGGAGGGGGGAGGGGAGGGGTGGGGAGGGGGAGGTTAAGGGGGGAGGGGAGGGGGTGAGGGTGAGGGTGAGGGGGTGATGTGGAGGGGGGAGGGGGAGGGGGGGAGTGGAGGGGGAAGGTTGAGGGGGGAGGGGGAGGGGGTGAGGGGGAGGGGAGGGGGAGGGGTGATGGGGAGGGGGTGGGGGGGAGGGGAGAGGAGGGAGGGGGTGATGGGGAGGGGGTGAGGGGGTGATGGGGAGGGGTGAGATGGTGAGGGGGAGGGGGAGGGGGTGATGGGGAGGGGATGGTGAGGGGGAGGGGGAGGGGGTGATGTGGAGGGGGGAGGGGGAGGGGGTGAGGGGGAGGGGGTGAGATGGTGAAGGGGAGGGGGAGGGGGTGATGGGGGAGGGGGTGAGAGGGTGAGGGGGAGGGGGTGAGATGGTGAGGGGGAGGGTGAGGGGGCGATGGGGAGGGGGTGAGGGGGTGAGGGGGAGGGGGTGAGATGGTGAGGGGGAGGGGGTGAGATGGTGAGGGGGAGGGGTGGGGGAGTGATGGGGAGGGGGTGAGGGGCTGATGGGGAGGGGGTGAGATGGTGAGAGGGAGGGTTGAGGCGGTGAAAGTCTTACCATCTATGTGGAAACTGTAGTTGAGTTCCACAGGGATATGTACTGGGGCCTCAACATTTCACCATATTTATTAATGACTTAGATAATGGAATCGAGAGTTGTATATCCAAGTTTGCAGATGACACTAAGTTAGGAGGCACAGTAAGTTGTGTAGATGGGAGCAGGAAGTTGCAAAGGGACAAAGACAGATCAATTGAGTAGGCAAAACTAATGCAAATGAAGTTCAATGTGAGCAAGTGTGAGGTCATCCAATTTCGATCCAAGAAAGATAAATCGGATTATTTCGTAAATGGTGAGAAACCTGGAACTGAAGAGGAACCAAGAGATTTGGGAGTCCAAGTGCACAAATCACTAAAAGCTAGTAGACAGGTACAAAAAACAATCAAAATGGCTAATGGAATGTTGGCCTTCATCTCAATGGACTGGAATACAAAGGGGAGGAAGTGATGCTTCAGTTATGCAGAGCCTTCGACAGACCCCCATTTGGAATACAGCCTTTAGTTTTGGGCACCACATCTCAGGAGGGATATATTGCTCTTGGAGTGGGTGCAGTGGAGAATCACCAGAACAATACCGAGGCTGAGAGGGTTACATTATGAGAACAGGTTGCATAAACTTGGCTTCGATTCTCTAGAGTATAGGAGCCTGAGGGTTGATCTGATTGAAGTGTTTAAAATGCTCAAATGATTTGATGGATGAATGGAGTTGAGGTGCAGATGCGCTCTGATTTAATTGAATTGGCGGAGCAGGTTTGAGGGACTGAATGGCATACTTCAGTTACTGATGACCTACGTTCCTCTGCCCGGCTAGTGTCTGTGAAGGTTACTACAGCCCTTGGTTTATATGTGACTGATCTATTTCAGTCCCTGGGAGACACACTTTGGCTGTGAGACAATGTACTGAGCACCAGTGTAGTCTTCAAAAAGTCAGGAAATGTCTTTGCCCTGAAATGAGACACACAGCACATAAGATAGGTTGGCTTGTGTGCCCGATTTCACGACCCACGCTGGCTCCTTGCCCGTATCAGGGGCTCGTAAAATCAAGGCTTAAGAGTTGTGGGAGTTACCAGGGGAGGACTTTGAAGCTGATGGTACAAATGAGTTCAAGAGACCATTTGTTGTGTCTGTGGAGTGAGCAGTGATTGGGGGATGTGTGGGAGGATCCGATCTGTGTACTGGGTGCAGCAAATATGTAAACCCATTCATTGGAACAGGAGAGAATGTGGAGTGAGAAAAGGCCATTCAGCCCATCAATTCCACTCCATTCAAGGTCCAGGTCTCATTATTCCATCATGGACTCCCGCCCACACCACCTGCTGATTTAGGGAATGCTCTGTTCTGTCCCTGGAAAAACATCAAGCAGTTCCGTTATCTCCCCATCCCTCAGTTCCCCTTCTGAACAGACATCAATCCAGCTCCTTTTTAAAGGTGAAAATAATTCTGAATTGACCCTGTTCTTTACAAACGGATTACAATCTCACTGCAGCCAGTGCATGAAGGAGACTTTCTGCCACGGGAGAGAAACAGGGGAATAGATGGGGTTCAGTTCTAATACACAAGGGATTGGATTGTTCCATATAAAAATTCCCATGTTTTTGTGAGTATTATCCCTTTAGTTTTCAGGTCTTTACCACAATATAATGGTCACCAAATCCTAAATGATCTCATTGATAATATTCATTAAATCCTAATATCATAAATGCATTCCCTTACAGGCTGATCACTGGGTCAGGAAGCGTGACTGCAGTTTCCATTTCTCAGTGAGCAGTTACAGTGCCACGTTGTACAATCTCATGTGTAGCTCACAAAACATTCCAGTGGTTTCCAGTCCCTCCTGTTCTGAGCTGCCAGTCACTGATTGGCCAGCAGCAATTTTGACATCATTAATGGTCCAGCCAATTGGATCTGATTTCAATGGTTCCAAAGGTCTCCACAATCTGCGATTTATATATATGCAGTGGCACTCGAAACCTCATCACATCAGACAACTGGGGGAGAGAGAGGTAGGAATGGGAGCAGGAAATCCCAATCTTTAATTTGAAACCTTGACACTAATGTTGAACTTTTTCCTTGTGTTTCAGGTTAGAGGAAAGGAACTTCACTGCAGACATGATGCTGGTGACGGTTTTGGTGCTGAGTGCATTGCTCGTCAGTGATGTGGCAGGTAGGGCCAACCAGACACAGTGTGTGAGGACAGGTTAGTGCTGTGAGGTGAAGAGTTAGTGGATTACCTGCTGTCTAAATTAGAGGGAACAGAAAGGGGCAGCACCTGAAGGAATGTCTTAAAATGGGCAACTATCTAACTTCGCAAACCATCAATATTCTACCCATTCAAATCCTAGTCTCCTGCTCACTCCCCATACCATTAAATATCCCCCCCAGTCTAATCCCTCACTCCTGCTCACTTCTAATACTCTTTAGTATCCCACCCAGTCTAATCCCCCTCTCCTGTGTACTCCCCATACTCTTTAATATCCCACCCAGAGTAATCCCACTCTCCTGCGCACTTCCAATACTCTTTAATATCCCACCCAGTCTAATTCCACTCTCCTGCGTACTCCCCATACTCTTTACTATCTCACCCAGTCTGATCCCACTCTCCTGCTCACTCCCCATTCCCTCCAATAGTCTGTTTTTACACAGCTATCTAATTCCCTTTTAAAAGAATTGATGGGCTCTACTTCATCACCAGTTTGTGGCGGAGAATTCCACATTCTCATCACCCGCTGTCAAGAAATAGGCTCTGAAATTCCACAGCCCATGGTCTGGACAACGACACTAGGATTGTGCCCACCAGTGCCCTCCAGCACTGACCCTGCCCCAGAGTATGGGGATAAATGGGAGTCCCCTCATTGGCATGGGGTCAGCGGGCACTGGTGCCACTATGGGGGCATTTCAGGCCCCACCGAGCCCGAAACACTTGCTGCCATCCAGGGGTGCGCCTGCACCGCCCCGGTGGGCCAGGATCCTGTGTCCAGATCCTGTTGAGTTACGGCTGGAATGTGTCAGGAGGCTGTGCCAATTTGGGGAGATAGTTTATTATTAATTTGTGCCTTCAGTTACCATTGCACCGACCAGTAGAAACTTATCCAGTGAATTCCTCACTTGGTGTTGGGTGAGTTCACGCAACAGGATTTAATTCACTGATCAGCTGACTAAACTGCTGGTAGCTGGTGGGAATAGTGTCTAATAACCCCGGGGGGGAGTGGGGGATAGTGTGTAATAACCCGGGGGGGGGGGGGGGGGGGCGGAGATAGTGTGTAATAACCCGGGGGGGGCGGGGGGGATAGTGTCTAATAACCCAGGGGGAGATAGTGTGTAATAACCTGGGGTGGGGGGAAGATAGTGTCTAATAACCCGGGGGGGAGTGTGGGCTCGTGTGTAATAACCCTGGGGGGAGATAGTGTCTAATAACCCCGGGGCGGGGGGGAATAGTGTCTAATAACCCTGGGGTGGGGGGGGAGATAGTGTCTAATAACCCGGGGGGGCGGGGGGGATAGTGTCTAATAACTCTGGGGAGAGTGTAGTTTTAATAACCCAGGGAGATAACTGTGTTAAATAAACCTGGGGGGTTTGGCTGATACTGTTTAACAGCCCCAGGGGAAGGCTGTACCGTTTAATAATCCTGGGGGCAGGTGGGGGTGTAGTGTATAATAACCCTAGGTTAGCATTTTTTTTTAATTCATTCTCGGGATGTGGGCGTCACTGGTAAGGCCAGCATTTATTGCCCATCCATAATTGCCCTTAAGAAGGTGGTGGTGAGCTGCCATTTCAGAGGGCAATTAAGAATCAACCACATTGCTATGGGTCTGGAGTCACATATAGGCCCAGACCCAGGTAAGGATGGCAAATTTCCTTCCCTGATGGACATTAGTGAACCTGATGGGTTTTTACAACAATCCGGTAGTTTCATGGTCACCATTATTGATACTAGCTTTTTATTCCGGATTTATTCAATTAACTGAATTTCAATTCCCTAGTTGCCATGGTGAGATTTGAACTCACATCACTGGATCATTCATCCAGGCCTGTGGATTACTAGTCCAGTAACATAACCACTATGCTACCGTACTCCAGTTCTTAAAGGGCCGATGGTAGTTGATGGGGGAGCAGTGTTTAAAGGGCTGATGGTAGTGGATGTGGTCCTAGTCTCTGTGGATCCTGAGCTCCTGGGCCTCTCCCTCCCACCAACAGGAACACTGACCCAGTTAATATAACACTCGTCACTGATTTCATGTGGAACAGATTCTCTACCAATGAGTTGAGCTGCTCCATTGTTGAAGGATCTCCAGCTATTGGGTGGATTAATTCCCAGCAGATTGTTTTCATTTCCCCCAGTGGAAAACTGACATTTCGCTGTCTGAAAGCTCATTAACGAGGCCTTAACAATTAACAACAGATTTTTCAACAATTTTATTTGTCATCATTTTATTGTGTTCTTTTTTTGGTTGTAAACGGGAAGCAGTGCAGAGAAGGAGATAACTGGGAAGAGGAGATTCATCGTCTTCAGTTTCCATCTGTCTCACATTTGTTGCCATTAAACAGCAGGAAATATCCCCCTGCCCCCAGGTGCTTGTTCGAAACTAAATAACAGCCTTGCAGTTGTTGGAGTTAAAGGTGGCATCCAGTCCGGTCCAGGTGATTCCATAGACTATATGAGCAGATCTCCAGCTGTTTCAGATCCCTGCAGAGCCCAAACACCCACTAATAAAACAGACCATGGTTGAACTAGGACAACACTGATCAGCCCTGAATAGACTTTTAAATGGAACATTGAAAACATTGTCACTGGGTTCAGATTTATCTAAAATACAAAGTTTGATAAGAGTAAATAAGGCGAAACTGATTCCAGTCACAGAAGGGTCGGAAACCAGAGGACACAGATTTCAGGTAATTGGTAAAAGAACCAGAGGGGAGATGAGGAGAATGTTTTTTACACAGCGAGTTGTTATGCTCTGGAATGCATTGCCTGAAAGGGTGGTGGAAGCAGATTCAACAGTAACTTTCAAAAGGGAATTGGATAAATACTTGAAAAGGAAACAGTTGCAGCGCTATGGGGAAATAGCAGGGGGGTGGGACTAATTGGATAGCTCTTTCAAAGAGCCGGCACAGGCACAATGAGCCGAATGACCTCCTTCTGTGCAGTATCATTCTATAATTCCATGAAGCCTTGAATCAGAAATAAACTGAATGTTTGGGGATTGCTGTTGTGATGATTGCATCTTGTTTCAATCTAATTCCCTTGAACTGCAGCTCATGTTGCTCTGAATAGAACATTGGAGAACGGGCAACCAGAGACAGAGACTGATCAGGATCAGGACCTTGAAAAACGTGACGTCCCTGGGAAAGGACCTTGTTCCAAAGGGTGGTTTCATTTTCATTATTTGTCCTCCTGTTACCGTATTGTCCATGACGCAAAGACTTGGATAGAAGCTGAGGTAAGTCCCTGGAGTCTCCATTTTAAGTTATTGGCTTTGTTCCTCAATGTTTCTAAATATGACCAGACACACAGAATGAAAGAACCTTCTTGTTTATATCTGGACAGTTCTGATTGACTCAGTGTGTTCCATCGTCTGGGTAATATGATCTACATTGTATTCTACATTAAACACTGAGAGCACTGAACTGTGACATTGAACCCTACAGATAAAGAGGGTCCCAGGTCCCAGGTTCACTGAGTGTCTACATAGAACATAGAACAGTACAGCACAGTACAGGCCCTTCGGCCCTCGATGTTATGCCGAGCATTGTCCGAGACCAAGATCAAGCTATCACACTCCCTATCACTCTGGTGTGCTCCATGTGCTTATCCATTAACCGCTTGAAAGTTCCTAAAGTGTCCGACTCCACTATCACAGCAGGCAGTCCATTCCACACCCCAACCACTCTCTGAGTAAAGAATCTACCTCAGACATCCCTTCTATATCTCCCCCCATGCACCTTATAGTTATGCCCCCTTGTAACAGCTGCCTCTACCCGAGGAAATAGTCTCTGAACATCCACTCTATCTATCCCCCTCATCATCTTATAAACCTCTATTAAGTCGCCTCTCATCCTCCTCCGCTCTAAAGAGAAAAGCCCCAACTCCCTCAATCTTTCCTCATAAGACCTCCCCCCAAAACCAGGCAGCATCCTGGTAAATCTCCTTTGCACTCTTTCCAATGCTTCCACGTCCTTCCTATAGTGAGGTGACCAGAACTGCACACAATATTCCAAATGTGGTCTCACCAAGGTCCTGTACAGTTGCAGCATAACCTCACGGTTCTTAAACTCAAACCCTCTGTTAATAAACGCCAACACACCATAGGCCTTCTTGACTGCTCTATCCACTTGAGTGGCAACCTTCAGAGATCTGTGGATATGAACCCCCAGATCCCTCTGCTCCTCCACGTTCCTCAGAACCCTGCCGTTGACCCTGTAATCCTTATTCAAATTTGCCCTACCAAAATGAATCACCTGGCACTTATCAGGGTTAAATTCCATCTGCCATTTTTCGGCCCAGCTCTGCATCCTATCAATGTCTCTTTGCAGCCTACAACTGCCCTCCACCTCATCCACTACTCCACCAATCTTGGTGTCATCAGCAAATTTACTGATCCACCCTTCAGTCCCCTCCTCCAAGTCATTGATAAAAATCACAAACAGCAGAGGACCCAGCACCAACCCCTGTGGCACACCGTTGGTAACTGGTCTCCAGTCCGAAAATGTTCCATCCACCACCACCCTCTGCCTTCTATGAGATAGCCAGTTACTTATCCAATCGGCCAAATTTCCCTCTATCCCACAACTCCTTACTTTCTTCATGAGACGACCATGGGGAACCTTATCAAACGCCTTACTAAAATCCATGTATACAACATCAACTGCTCTACCTTCATCTACACACTTAGTTACCTCCTCAAAGAATTCAATCAAATTTGTTAGGCAAGACTTACCCTTCACGAATCCGTGTTGACTATCCCTGATTAAGTTGCCCCTTTCCAAATGGTCATAAATCCTATCCCTCAGGACCTTTTCCATTATCTTACCAACCACCGAAGTAAGACTAACCGGCCTATAATTACCAGGGTCATTCCTATTTCCTTTCTTGAAGAGAAGAACAACATTCGCCACTCTCCAGTCCTCTGGCACCACCCCGTGGACAGTGAGGACCCAAAGATCAAAGCCAGAGGCTCTGCAATCTCCTCCCTTGCCTCCCAAAGAATCCTAGGATATATCCCATCTGGCCCAGGGGACTTATCGACCCTCAGGTTCTTCAAAATTGCTAAAACATCTTCCCTCAGAACATCTACCACCTCCAGCCTATCCACCTTTATCACACTCTCATCCTCAAGAACATGGCCCCTCTCCTCGGTGAACACTGACGAAAAGTATTCATTCATCACCTCTCCTATCTCTTCTGACTCCATGCACAAGTTCCCACTACTGTCCTTGACCGGCCCTACCCTCACCCTGGTCATTCTTTTATTTCTCACATAAGAGTAAAAAGCCTTGGGGTTTTTCTTGATCCGACCCGCCAAGGACTTCTCATGCCCCCTCCTAGCTCTCCTAAGCTCTTTTTTTAGCTCATTCCTTGCTACCTTGTACCCCTCAATCGACCCAACTGAACCTTGTTTTCTCATCCTTACATACGCTTCCTTTTTCCTCTTGACTAGACATTCAACCTCTTTTGTGAACCATGGTTCTCTCACTCGGCCATTTCCTCCCTGCCTGACAGGGACATACCTATCAAGGACACGCAGTAATTGCTCCATGAAAAAGCTCCACTTTTCGTTTGTGCCTTTCCCTGATAGTTTCTGTTCCCATCTTATACTCCCTAATTCTTGCCTAATCGCATCATAATTACCCCTCCCCCAATTATAAACCCTGCCCTGCCGTATGGCCCTATCCCTCTCCATTGCAATAGTGAAAGTTACCGAATTGTGGTCACTATCTCCAAAGTGCTCTCCCACATACAAATCAAACACTTGGCCCGGTTCATTACCCAGTACCAAATCCAATGTGGCCCCACCTCTTGTCGGCCTATCCACATATTGTGTCAGGAAACCCTCCTGCACACACTGTGCAAAAACTATCCCATCCGAACTGTTTGACCTATAAAGGTTCCAATCAATATTTGGAAAGTTGAAGTCACCCATGACTTCTGGATTAGAAAAGAGTAAAATCAGCGTGACTCCCTGGTCCTGATCACTGTCCAGTTAAACTTCCTGCAAAATGCATTGTGTGGAAGTTTGGTGGGGACAGGATTGGGCTCCAGATCCTGCTCTTCAGATCAAAAATGACAAGGTCCATTTAAAAGATCTGCTGACAGCCCATTGAAAGGGCAGATAGTGTGAAAAACCCAACAGTGTAACAGATTGGGTGACCGCTTTGCGGAACACCTCCGTTCAGTCTGTAAGGGTGACCCCGAGCTTCCGGTCGCCTGTCACTTTAATTCTCCGCTTCACTACCACTCAGACCTCACCGTCCTCGGCCTCTTGCATTGTTCCACGGAAGCTCAGCGTAAGCTCGAGGAACAGCACCTCATCTTCCGATTAGGCACTTTACAGCCTTCCGGACTCAATATTGAGTTCAACAATTTCAGATCATAACCTTGGCCCCTACCATTTTTATCCCCCATTTTGGTTTGTGCCTTTTCCCTTTTTTTTCTCTCTCTCCCACATGGCAGCTGTCTTTCATCCTGCCAGCGCATTTCACACTTCTGAGCCATCTTTTGTTTCTTAACCTGTCCTATTACCATCTCGTCTCGCCTTGAGTATCTCTTAATGTCTCTACGTCTCACAGACCTTCCCTTTTGTTCTTTTGTTCCCTCCCCCAGCCTCCAAACTTGCTTTTTCATCTGTTTCATTTCCTGCTTTTTTCTCAGTTCTGACGAAGGGTCTTCGACCTGAAACGTTAACTCTGTTTCTCTCTCCACGGATGTTGCCTGGCCTGCTGAGTTTTTCCAGCGCTTTCTGTTGTCATTTCAGTTTTCCAGCATCCGCAGTATTTTGCTATTCCAACAGTGTAACTGTTCAGCTAAGTGTTCAGACATTTTCAAAAGGCTTCAAGATGCATCTAATGTTTGGTTAGTCTTGTTGACTGGAAACTTACATTGAATGGTCGCTACAGGTCACTTTCATTGAATAGTCAGTAATGTCTCTCCAGGTCACTTTCATTGAATGGTCAGTAATGTCCCCCCAGGTCACTTTCATTGAATGGTCAGTAATGTCCCCCCAGGTCACTTTCATTGAATGGTCAGTAATGTCCCCCCTGGTCACTTTCATTGAATGGTCAGTAATGTCCCCCCAGGTCACTTTCATTGAATGGTCAGTAATGTCCCCCCAGGTCACTTTCATTGAATGGTCAGTAATGTCCCCCCAGGTCACTTTCATTGAATGGTCAGTAATGTCCCCCCAGGTCACTTTCATTGAATGGTCAGTAATGTTCCTCCAGGTCACTTTCATTGAATGGTCAGTAATGTCCCCCCAGGTCACTTTCATTGAATGGTCAGTAATGTCCCCCCAGGTCACTTTCATTGAATGGTCAGTATTGTTCACACAACTTACTTTCAATAGATGGGTCAGTAATGTCCCCCAATTCACTTTGGTTGAATGGTCATTACTTCTTTACCAGGCCACTTTCATTGAGTAATCAGTAATGTCTCCCCAGGTTGCTTGCATTGAATGGTTAGTGATGTCTCACCCACAGCACTTTTATTGAATGGTCAGTAATGTCCTCATGTCACTTTCATTGAATGATCAGCAAAGTCTCCCCAGGTCACTTTCTTTGAATGGTCAGTAAAACCCCCCAGGTCACTTTCATTGTATGTTCAGTAATCTCTCCCTAGGTCACTTACATTGAATGGGTTAGTAATGTCCCCCTGGGCACTTCCATTCAATGGTCAGTAATGTCCCCCTTGTGGTTACCTTCATTGAACGGTCAGTAACGTCCTCATATCACTTTCATTGAATGGACACTAATTTCTCCTCAGGTCACTTTCATTGCATGGGTCAGAAATGTCCCCCCAGGTGACTTTCATTGAATGATCACTAAATTCTCCTCAAGTCACTTTCATTGAATGGGCCAGTAATGGGCCAGAACAATACATCATGGAACCAACCAGGGAACAGGCTATTTTAGATCTTGTATTGTGTAATGAGACATAGTTAATTAGTAATCTCATAGTAAAGGATCATCTGGGGAAGAGTGATCATAATATGATAGACATTCACATTGAGCTTGAGAGTGAAATACTTAAATCCAAAACTAGAGTCTTAAACTTAAATAAAGCCAATTACATAAGTATGAGGGGCGAGTTGTTTAAGGTAGATTGGCAAATTAGATTAAAACGTAGATAAGCAGTGGCAAACAGTTAAAGAAATATTCCAAAATTCTCAATGAATATACATTCATTGAGAAATATTGGGGGAAAAATTCATGTATGCAGAGAGCATTGCCGCTGTCACTGGCAACTCGAGTTAATGGCCACTGAAAATGGCCACAGCGCTAGCATTGAAAAGTTAGCACAGTGCTAACTTACCATATAACGCCCTCCTGGTGGCATTAATGGAGGCCTCCAACCAGAAGTTCCCATTAACCATCAGTGTTGCAGCTTCTTACAGCCTTTGGGAGAAAGGCTGTGGAGTTCGCAAGGCGTTGGGGGAAATGAAAGGGGCAATGAATTAAAGGGGCAATGAATTAAAGGGGCAATGCATTCAGAGGTAATAAAAATTACAATGCAGTGAAAAAATGCAGCTTTCAGCCCTTACTGCCTTTCAATAAAAAAATTACCATTAAAAAGAAGTCCCAAATGGGATTCTTCAGCACTTAAAGCTGAATTCCCTTCCGAACCTCAAAAAACAGGAAAAGTGCTCAGCACTAACACAGATGGCTCAGCAAGCCAGGGAAATGGCACGAAGGGTCTCGTATGCAGCACTCCAGCTTTGTGCAGGAGGTCAACACTGCAAGAGGGGTCCTCTACCCACAGGGGCCAGCAGGTCCTCCAGAAAGAACGATGTTGGACCACATGACCGAGGCCATCACTGCCACCAGTGTTGCCCACCACCTGGCTCCAGTGCCCAAAGAATCTTCATGACCTCAGACCACTGGTCAAGGTCAGTGAATGCATCTTCAAAAGCCATCTGCTACCAACTGCATCACTAGCCTCACACTCTTCTCAATGCACAACTCCTCCCCCCAATCATTCACCTACCAACAACCTATAACAATCACGACGCACATCTCCCATTCTTAGCCTCACCTCACCCCCCATGGAGGAGATGTTGTGGACCATTCATAGCAGGGGCATGGCTGAGCCCTTGGCCAGCAGCAGGGCTGAAAGGATACAAGATGCTGGAATCCTCCTTCTCGCATGCACCTCTTGCTTCATAGAGTCATAACGGCACTGAAGGAGGCCATTCGGCCCATCAAGTCCGTGCCGGCTCTTGGAGAGCAATCCAGTCAGTCCCATTCCCCCGCTCTATCCCCGTAGCCCTGCAAGTTTATTTCCCTCAAGTGCCTATCCAGTCTCCCCTTGAAAACATTGAGTGTTTCCGCTTCCACCACTTCCGTCGGCAGTGAGTTCCAGGTTCTCACCATTCGCTGCGTAAAAAAGTTTTTCCCTCACATCCTCCCTATATCTCTTGCCCAAAACCTTAAATCTGTGTCCCCTAGTCCTTCTACCATCAACTAGTGGGAACTGCCTTCCCCCATCTAGCCTATCCAAACCTGTCAATCTTGTACACCTCGATCAAATCACCCCTCAACCTCCTTTGCTCTAATGAAAACAAATCCAGCTTCTCCAACCTATCCTTGTAGCTAAGATCCCCAGAACCATTCTGGTAAATCTCCTCTACACCCTCTCAAGGGCCTTCACATCCTTCCTAAAGTGTGGTGACCAGAACTGGACTCAATACTCCAGTTGTGGCCTAACCAGCCTAACTAAAGGTTCAGCATAACTTCTCTACTTTTGTACTCAATACCTCTAGTTATGAAGCCCAAGATCCCATATGCTTTGCTAACTACTCTCTCAATATGTCCCGCCACCTTCAGGGACCTATGCACATTAACTCCTAGGTCCCTCTGTCCCTGCACACTCTTTAAAACTGTGCCATTAAGTGTATATTGCCTCTCCCTGTTCCTTTTGCCAAAATGCATCACCTCACACTTCTCTGTATTAAATTCCATCTGCCACTTGTCTGCCCATTCTGCTGGCCTTTCTAGGTCCTGTTGCAGTCGATTGATATCATCACTGCTTGCCATACCCCCAAGTTTGGTGTCATTGGCAAATTTAGAAACTCTACTCTGTATTCCAATATCCAGGTCATTTATATGCATCAAAAAAAGCAGTGGCCCCAGCACTGACCCTTGGGGAACGCCACTGTCTGCCATCCTCCAGTCTGAAAAACAGCCATTAACCACAACTCGCTGTTTTCTGTCCTTAAGCCAATTCCTTATCCAAGCTGCCACTGACCCACTAATTCCATGAGCCTCAATTTTATTAACCAGCCTTTTATGTGGTACTTTGTCAAACGCCTTCCTAAAATCCATGTAGACAACATCCATTGCATTCCCTTCATCGATTGCTTTCCCGCCCTCCCCTCACATCAACTGCACCCTTGTACCTTCCTCATTTCACACATCCAAGAAATGCAGCCTGCCCAGCCAGTGGGTGATCAAGAAGAGGGAGAGGAGAGTAAAGAAGAAGAAGAAGATTGATTTGACACTCCCAGCCACCAGCTCCTCAAGGTTGACCAGCAAGGCCATCTGCAGTGTCCCCCACTGAAAGTCAGCAGCCTTCCACCAGCCATGACCTGGAGTACTGCATACAGTTTTGGTGTCCATACTTAAGAAAAGACATACTTGCTCTCGAGGCAGTACAAAGAAGGTTCACTCGGTTAATTCCGGGGATGAGGGGGTGGACATACGAGGAGAGGTTGAGTAGATTGGGACTCTACTCATTGGAGTTCAGAAGAATGAGAGGCGATCTTATTGAAACATATAAGATTGTGAAGGGGCTTGATCGGGTGGACGCGGTGAGGATGTTCCCAATGATGGGTGAAACTAGAACTAGCGGACATAATCTTAGAATAAGGGGCTGCTCTTTCAAAACTGAGATGAGGAGAAACTTTTTCACTCAGAGTGTAGTGGGTCTGTGGAATTTGCTACCCCAGGAAGCTGTGGAAGCTACATCATTAAATAAATTAAAAACAGAAATAGACCGTTTCCTAGAAGTAAAGGGAATTAGGGGTTACAGGGAGCGGGCTGGAAATTGGACATGAGTTTGAGTTCGGATCGGTCAAGGCCCTGTGGGTGGCGGAGCGGGCCCAGGGGCCGAGTGGCCTGGTCCTGCTCCTACTTCTTGTGTTCTTTAGAGTTGAGGTTGGATCAGATCAGCCATGATCTCATTGAATGGCGGAGCAGGCTCGAGGGGCCGATTGGTCTACTCCTGCTCCTATTTCTTATGTTCTTATGTTCTTATGCTGCAGCCACTGGGGTAGCACTGCATGACATCAGTAGGATAGGCAAAGGCATACATAAAACAGTCACTAGGACCACAGACGGATGATTCCATCCCAGATATCCTGGCCAGAAAGTGGCTGTCTAGGTTGCATCCTTCCATCTACTTCCTCCTCTTCTGCTTCCTCCTCTTCGTCTTCCTCCTCTTCTTTCTTCAGTGCCAGCTGTGGCTCAGTGGGTAGCACACTCTGAGTCAGAAGGTTGTGGGTTCAAGTCCCACTCCAGGGACTTGAGCACATAAATCTGGGCTGACGCTCCAGTGCAGTGCTGAGGGAGTGCTGCACTGTCAGAGGTGCCGTCTTTCGGATGAGACGTTAAACGGAGGCCCGTCTGCCCTCTCAGGTGGACGTAAAAGATCCCATGGCACTATTTCGAAGAAGAGCAGGGAGTTATCCCCGGTGTCCTGGCCAATATTGATCCCTCAATCAACATAACAAAAACAGATTATCTGGTCATTATCACATTGCTGTTTGTGGGAGCTTGCTGTGCGCAAATTGGCTGCCACGTTTCCCACATTACAACAGTGACTACACTCCAAAAGTACTTCATTGGCTGTAAAGTGCATTGAGACGTCTGGTGGTCGTGAAAGGCGCTATATAACTGTGGCGAGTGTCTCAGCTCCTGACTCCCCAAAGCCTTTCCACCATCTACAAGGCACAAGTCAGGAGTGTGATGGAATACTCTCCACTTGCCTGGATGAGTGCAGCTGCAACAACACTCAAGAAGCTCAACACCATCCAGGACAAAGCAGCCCTTTTGATTGGCACCCCATCCACCACCTTAAACATTCACTCCCTCCACCACCGGCGCACCATGGCTGCAGTGTGTACCATCTACAAGATGCACTGCAGCAGCTCGCCAAGGCTTCTTCGGCAGCACCTCCCAAACCCACGACCTCTTCCACCTAGAAGGACAAGGGCAGCAGGCACAGGGAACACCACCACCTCCAAGTTCCCCTTCAAGTCACACATCATCCTGACTTAGAAGTATATCGCCGTTCCTTCATCGTCGCTGGGTCAAAATCCTGGAACTCCCTCCCTAACAGCACTGTGGGAGTACCTTCACCACACGGACTACAGCGGTTCAAGGGATGGGCAATAAATGCTGGCCTTGCCAGTGACGCCCAGATCCCATAAACGAATTTTAAAAAAGTATTTCTTTTTCTTTCTTCCTCTTCTGTGTCTTCCTCCTCCCTCTGCAAGTGAATGCTGTAAATCTGAAATGACAGCCTAAAATGCTGGAAATACTCAGCAGGTCAGGCAGCATCATGACCTGAGACGTGAACTCTGTTTCTCTCTCCACGGATGTTGCCTGACCTGCTGAGTATTTGCAGCATTTTCTGTCTTCCTTTACCATCCAAGGCCTTGCAAGCATCCAGCAGCACTCTCTACACACTTAACAAAAACTTAATATCTATTGCAGCAAGTCACTACTTCCGTAAAATCAAAAAAATCCATTCTAAAAGCTTAAATGCAAACATACCTGAAAGATGTGTGTGTCCCTTTAATAGGTGCTGGCAGTGTCTCTGTGAGTCTGCTTGCACGCTGGGTTTTCTTGCCGTGCTTAGGACCCAGCGCTGAACTAATCACAAAGGTCCAAGTTCGCCGTGGTGACGTTAAGTCGGCGTTGCACACCGTTTAACATCACCGCAACCTCATTTAAATCTGCAGGGCGATACATCTTAATGGCAGCGCGGCCAGGCCTGGGAAAATGGAGGACGCCACGGGACCCGCCAGCAGTTGGTGAAAGAGCGGCAACCGCCCTGTTTTTGCCATTTTCTGCCAGTAACGGGTGGCGTAAAGCCAATGAATTTTTAGCCCAAGGTCACCCAAAACTCTGCTGCCCGTGTCCTAACTCGCAAAAAGTCCCATTCACCCATCACCCCTGTGCTCGCTGACCTACATTGGCTCCCGGTTAAGCTGCACCTCGATTGTAAAATTCTCATCTCTGTTTTCAATTCCCTCCATGGCCTCACCTCTCCCTATCTCTGTAATCTCCTCCACCCCCACAACCCCCCGAGATACCTGCGCTCTTCTAATTCTGGCCTCTTGAGCATCTCTGATTCTAATCGCTCAACCATTGGTGGTCGTGCCTTCAGCTGCCCAGGCCCTAAGCACTGGACTTCCCTCCCTAAACCTCTCGACCTCTCTTTCCTCCTTTAAGACACTCCTGAAAACCTACCTCTTTCTACCCTAATATCTCCTTGTGTGGCTCGGTGTCAAACTTTGTTTGATAACGCTCCTGTGAAGCGCCTTGCGACATTTTACTACATTAAAGGTGCCATATAAATAAAAGTTGTTGTTGTTGTTGTTTTGGCCAGTAAGTGTTCCCCCCCCCCCCCAGGTTACTTTCATTGAACAGTCATTAATGTCCACCCAGGTCAATGTCATTGAATGAACAGTACAGTCTCCCCAGGTCACTTACATTGAATGATCAGTAAAGTCCCCCCAGGTCAGGTTCACTTAATGGTCAATAATGTCTCCCCAGGTCACTTTCATTGAATGGTCAGTAATGTCTCCCACGGTTACTTTCATTTAAGAACATAAGAAATAGGAGCAGGAGTCGGCCATTTGGCCCCTCGAGCCTGCTCTGCCATTCAATACGATCATGGCTGATCTGGTCTTGGCCTCAACTCCACTTTCCTGCCCGCTCCCCATAACCCTTGACTCTCCTATAGTTCAAAAATCTGTCTATCTTCACCTTAAATATATTCAATGACTCCGCCTCCACAGCTCTCTTGGGTAGAGAATTCCAAAGATTCACGACCCTCTGAGAGAAGAAATTCCTTCTCATCTCTGTTTTAAATGGGCGACCTCTTATTCTGAAACTATCTCCCCGAGTTCTCGATTCCCCCACGAGTGGAAACATCCTCCCTGCATCTACCCTCAGAATCTTATATGTTTCAATAAGATCACCTCTCATTCTTCTAAACTCCAAAGGCTTTCGCCGTTGGCCTCGAAGAAAGCTGCCACAAAAATCTCGCGATCTCTGTGGTGAGAAGTTTGGCTTTTTTGATGTGCAATTGAGATCAGCGTAGTCTAGTGGGAATCCCATAGTGCGAGTTGCTGTAATGTCAACAAGCTGTCTAAGCAGCCAATCACTATGCAGAATTCTCACGGACAGGGAACCAGGAAGTCAACAAGTTGCTTTTATTCTGACTTTCTAAAAGTGTTATAGAGAGCAAAACAAAGATTGGGGTTCTCACATTGGGAAAATATAAACATGAAATAAGTATGAACAAACTTTAAATAAATATTAAAATCATTTTGTAAAGTTTCTTAAAAATTGTAATTTTTATTACAATGGAGAAATTTGACATTCCACAAAATTAAAATTTGTTTTTAGGGCATAACATTTGTTTAGCAGTCAATACACTATTCAAACCCCAGTTACACCTAATCCAACTTTTAATGGGGTATTTAACAGCGATATTACGGGAAAAGCCCAAGTTTTCGTCAGTTTCACTGATTTCCCTGATTACACTGATTGCCGGCTATGGGGTGGTGGGGTTGGGTGGGTGGATTCCACAGTGCAGCCAGTGTCGGAGGAGTGAATGACTAAACACAACTTCAAGATTTCCGCGTTCGGATGCACATGCGCTACATCCTGAAGTTACGGTCAGTTTCAAAGGGGTAATAACAGCAAACGTTCGCTGTTATGACCCACCAAAAATTCCAGGCCAATGTCTCCCTAGATCACTTTCATTGGTTGATCAGTAATATCTCCCCAGATTACATTCATTGAATGACCAGTAATATTGCCCCAAGACACTTTCAATTAATGGGGCAGGAATAGATTTGTTAAAGGCAAATCATGTCTGACAAACTTGATTGAGTTCTTTGATTAAGTAACAGAGAGGTTTGATGAGGTGAGTGCAGTTGATGTTTTGTACATGGATGTTCAAAAGGCGTTTGATGAAGTACCACAAAAAAGACTTGTGCATAAAATCGAAGCCTATGTGATTAAAGGGGCAGTGGCAGCGTGGTTACAAAATTGGCTAAGGGATAGAAAGCAAAGAGTAGTGGAGGGAAATATACAGTGGTGTCCCCCCGGGATCAGTATTAGGACCACTGCTCTTTTTGATATATAGTGATGACCTGAACTTGGGTATACAGGGCATAATTTCAAAGTTTGCAGATAACACGAAACTCGGAAAAATAGTAAACAGCAAGCAGGATAGAAGCAGTCTTCAAGATGACATAGACAGATTGGTGAAATGGGTAGACACATGGCAGATGAAATTTACTATGGAGAAATGTGAAATGATGCATTTTGGAAGGAAGAATGAGAGGCAATATAAACTAAATGGTACAATTTTATCAATAACTGGTTAGGCCTCGGCTGGAGTACTGTGTCCAACTCTGGGCACCACACTTTAGGAAGGATACCTTGAAGAGGGTGTGTAGAGTAGATTTACCAGAATGGTACCAGGGATGAGGGACTTCAGTAATGTGGAGAGACTGGAGAAACTAGGATAGTTCTCCTTACAGGAGAGAAGGTTCAGCGGAGATTTAATATAGGTGTTCAAAATCTTGAATGGTTTTGAGAGAGTACTTGGTGATAAACTGTTTCCTGTGGCAGAAGGGTCGGAAGCCGGAGGACACAGATTTAAGGTAATTGGCAAAAGAACCAGAAGGGAGATGAGGAGGAATGTTGTTACACAGCGAGTTGTTATGATCTGGAATGCACGCCTTGAAAGGGTGGTGGAAGCAGATTCAATAATAACTTTCGAAAAGGAATTGAATACTTGAAAAGGAAAATTTGCAGGGTTATGGGGAAAGAGCAGGGGAGTGCGATTATTTGGATAGTTCTTTCAAAGAGCCAGCACAGGCATGATGGACCGACTGGCTTCCTTTTGTGCTATGATTCTATAACAAACAATGTTTCAACATTAAACATATTCCACAGAGCAACAAAACTGAATATGATCAATGTAAAAAAAGTGATAAACAATAAATGGTATGTTTTATTTTTATTTAAAGCTGTACTGCCAAGCACTGCATCAAGGCGGCCACCTTGCCTCCATACACTGGCAAAAACAGAACGAGTTCATCAGACAGGTGATAGCGGTAACAGACAGCTCATCTCCTTCAACTTGGGTCGGTTTGAGTGACATGCACAAGGTAACTTCTGAGTTATTATATCACAAGTTATTTATTTTTTAAATTTTATTTATTCACAGGATGTGGGCGTTGCTGGCAAATCCAACATTTATTGCCCAACCCTAATTGCCCTTGAGAAGGTGCAGGTGAGCCGCCTTCTTGAACTGCTGCAGTCCGCGTGGTGAAGGTACTCCCACAGTGTTGTTAGGGAGGGAGTTCCAGAATTTTGATCCAGCGACGATGAAGAAATGGTGATATATTTCCAAGTCAGGATGTTGTGTGACTTAGAGGGGAATTTGGTGGTGGTGGTATTCCCATGCGCCTGCTGCCCTTGTCCATCTATATGGTAGAGGTAGCGGGTTTGGGAGGACAGAAAACAGAGAGTAGGAATAAGCGGGTCATTTTCGGGTTGGCAGGCTGTAACTAGTGGGGTACTTCAAGGCTCAGTGCTTGGGTCTCAGCTATTCACAATCTACATCAATGATTTGGATGAGGGGACCAAATGTAATATATCTAAGTTTGCTGATGATACAAAGCTGGGTGTGAATGTAAGTTGTGAGAAGGATGCAAGGAGGCTTCAAGGGGATATAGACAGGCTAAGTGAGTGGGCAAGAACATGGCAAATGGAATATAATGTGGAGAAATGTGAAGTTATCCATTTTGGTAGGAAAAATAGAAAAGCAGAGTATTTTTTAAATGGTGAGAGATTGGGAAATGTTGGTGTTCAGAGGGACCTGGGTATCCTTGTACACGAATCACTGAAAGTTAACATGCAGGTACAGCAAGCAATTAGGAAAGCAAATGGTATGTTGGCCTTTATTACAAGAGGATTTGAGTATAAGAGTAAAGACGTCTTACTGCAATTATATCGGGCCCTGGTGAGACCACACCTGGAGTATTGTGTACAATTTTGGTCTCCTTACGTAAGGAAGGATATACTTGCCATAGAGGGAGTGCAACGAAGGTTCACCAGACTGGTTCCTGGGATGGGGGGATTGTCCTATGAGGAGAAATTGAATAGACTAGTCCTATATTCTCTCGAGTTTAGAAGAATGATAGGTGATCTCATTGAAATATACAAAATTCTTACAGGGCTTGACAGGTAGATGCAGGGAGGATGTTTCCCCTGGCTGGGGAGTCTAGAACCAGGGGTCACAGTCTCAGAATAAGGGGTCGGCCATTTAGGACTGAGATGAGGAGAAATTTCTTCACTCAGAGGGTGGTGAATCTTTGGAATTCTCTACCCCAGAGGGCTGTGTAGGCTCAGTTGTTGAGTATATTCAAGACAGAGATCGATAGATTTTTGAATATTAAGGATATCAAGGGATATGGGGATAGTTCAGGAAACTGGAGATGAGGTAGAAGATCAGCCATGATCTTATTGAATGGCGGAGCATGCTTGAAGGGCCAAATGGCCTGCTCCTGCTCCTATTTCTTATGTTCTTATGTTCTTATGAGGTGCTTTCAAAGAAGCCTTGGTGAGTTATTGTAACAGAAATATACATTTTTAAATGATGACATTATTTCTCTCCCTCAGGACTGGGGTTTTCTTTGGACGGATGGATCTTCATTTGATTTCACAAACTGGGAGGTGAATCAGCCCGATAATTATCAAGGGAAGGAGAAATGTGTGCAAATTAATCAGAGTAAGTTCACGCAAGTGTTATGGCAACAATGATTTATTGGAAATCAATGTCCTCACAAGAGGATGAACATAAATACAGCACAGGTGCGAAAAGAGAGCCAAAGAGACCAGCGCGGGAGGGTGGAGGAACATAAATTCAGTGCAGGCGCAGAGAGAGTGACAGAGAGCATCGCAGGAAGGTGGAGGACTTAAATACAGCACAAGCGCAGAGAGAGAGTGACAGAGAGCATCGCAAAACAACTGCAGAATTACAGCTAAGTATTTAGGATAAGTATTTGGTGGTTAGTCTAAGTTAGTCACCTTTCAGCTAACCAGCCTCCACATTCAACGGATCATCCTCCGCCATTTCCGCCACCTCCAACGTGATCCCACCACCAAAGACATCTTCCCCTCACCTCCCCTTTCAGCATTCCGAAGGGACCGCTCCCTCCACGACACCCTGGTCCATTCCTCTATCACCCCCAACACCCCTTCCCCTTCGCCCGGCACCTTCCCGTGCAAGCGCAGGAGATGCAACACCTGCCTTTTTACCTCCTCCCTTCCTACTGTCCAGGGCCCCAAACACTCCTTCCAGGTGAAACAGCGATTTACTTCTACTTCTTGCAATTTAGTATACTGTATTCGCTGCTCACGATGTGGTCTCCTCTACATTGGGGAGACCAAACATAGATTGGGTGATCACTTTGCGGAACACCTCCGTTCAGTCCGTAATGGTGACACCAAGTTTCCGGTCGCCTGTAACTTTAATTCACCGCTTCACTCCCACTCTGACCTCTCCGTCCTCGGCCGCTTACACTGTTCCAATGAAGCTCAACGTAAGCGCGAGGAACAGCACCTCATCTTTCGATTAGGCACTTTACAGCCTTCTGGACTCAACATCGAGTTCAACAATTTCAGACCATAACCTCGGCCCCTATTGTTTTCACATGGCAGCTGTTGATCATCCTGCCATTCCCATTTACACCTCTTCTAGACTCATCTTTTGTTTCTTAACTTGTCCCATTACCATCTCCTTTTGCCTTGCACCATCATCCCTTTTGTCTGTTAATCTCTCCTGCCTTCCAGCCTATCACAGACCTTCCCTTTTGTTCTTTCCTCCCCTCCCCCTGCCCCTACACTTGCTTAAAAATCTTTTATATCTCCAACTTTTTCCAGTTCTGACGAAGGGTCATCGACCTGAAACATTAACTCTGTTTCTCTCTCTACAGATGCTGCCTGACCTGCTGAGTATTTCCAGCATTTTCTGTTTTTATTTCAGATTTCCAGCATCCGTAGTATTTTGCTTTTGTATAAATATTTAGTTTATTGGTTAGTCCTTTTAGTGGTTAGTTTTTTTTAAGTGCTTAGAGTTTTAGGCCTTGAAATTCAACTGCATAGCGCCATTGCTTGGTCACTATGAGCATCATTTTGGTTCGAAAATGGCTTCCAAGCTGCGCGCACAAAATTCTGGTGTGGGCCGCGCCGGACGCCATCTTGGTGAGGGTGGTAGCATCAGCGCTGGGAGCCTGTGCCAGAATAGGCAGAGTAGGCAGATCGTGACGCCAGTCAGCGTGCAACGCTGATTTGATGCCAGCGCTTCCATTTTCATCCTCAACGCTGAAAGTAACTCCCTCTGTTGACCTCGCAGAGCTGAACATGCGTTCAACAGCTGCAAGAACCCCCTACCAGTGATATTTAAAGGGCTCATCAACCACTCTAAGCTTAGTTGCTCATTGATTTCTACTGGCTCTGTGTATGTTTGTGCAAGTGTTTGGAGCTTTCCAGAGTTGTTTCAAGTTGTTGAGGTGACAGGGAGTGGTGAGCAAGTGGAGAAGGCCTTGCTTCTGGCTTCGAGGGTTCTGATCAGGCCACTTGCTCCCAGTCATGGGTTCTCTAGTTGTCATCCCTCTTGGCCTGCAGTATGACAGGGAGATGGAGCAGAGGCAGCAAAGAAGAGGACAAGCTGCTTGCAGAGGGAGGAGGGGGTTGAAGGGCTCTCAGCAGGAGGCCTTACAACAACAACAACAACAACTTATTTTTATATAGCGCCTTTAACATCGTAAAACATCCCAAGGCGCTGCACAGGAGTATTTTAAGACAAAAAATTTGACATCGACCCACATAAAGGATAAATTAGGGCAGGTGACCAAAAGCTTGGTCAAAGAGGTAGGTTTTAAGGAGTGTCTTAAAGGAGGAAAGAGAGGTAGCGAGGCGGACAGGTTTAGGCAGGGAATTCCAGAGCTTAGGGCTTAGGCATCAGAAGGCACGGCCACCAATGGTTGAGCAATTATAATCAGGGATCCTCAAGAAGGCAGAAATAGAGGAGCGCAGATATCTCAGGGGGATGTGGGGCTGAAGGAGATTACAGAGATAGGAAGGGGCGAGGCCATGGAGGGATTTGAAAACAAGGATGAGAATTTTGAAATCGAGGCGCTGTTTAACCGGGAGCCAATGTAGGTCAGCGAGCACAGGGGTGATGGGCGAACCGGACTTAGTGCGAGTTAGGACACGGGCAGCTGAGTTTTGGATGACCTCAAGTTTACGTAGGGTAGAATGTGGAAGGCCAGCCAGGAGTGCGTTGGAATAGTCAAGTCTAGAGGTAACAAAGGCATGGATGAGGGTTTCAGCAGCGGATGAGCTGAGGCAAGGGCGGAGACGGGCGATGTTACGGAGGTGGAAGTAGGCGGTCTTTGTTATGCTGCGGATATGTGGTCGTAAGCTCATTTCAGGGTCAAATATGACACCAAGGTTGCGAACAGTGTGGTTCAGCCTCAGACAGATATTAGGGAGAGGGATGGAGTCAGTGGCTAGGGACGGAGTTTGTGGCGGGGACCGAAAACAATGGCTTTGGTTTTCCCAATATTTAATTGGAGAAAATTTTTGCTCATCCAGAACTGTATGTCGGACAAGCAGTCTGACAATTTAGACACCATTGAGGGGTCGAGAGAAGAAGTAGTGAGGTAGAGCTGGGTGTCGTCAGCGTACATGTGGAAACTGATGCTGTGTTTTCGGATGATGTCGCCAAGGGGCAACATGTAGATTAGAAATAGGAGGGGGCCAAGGATAGATCCGGGAGTGGGAAGAGAAGCCGTTGCAGTTGATTCTCTGGTTACGATTAGATAGATAAGAATCACTGTAATACACTGTAATACAGAGTAATGATATTGAGTCAAAAAATCATGATAATGAAACAGTTTGGGTGGAGATAAGGAATAATAAGGGGAAAAAAACACTAGTGGGCGTAGTCTATAGGCCTCCGAACAGTTGCAACTCTGTTGGACGGAGTATCAATCAGGAAATAGTTGAGGCATGTAATAAGGGAACATCTATAATTATGGGGGATTTTAACTATCATATTAATTGGACAAATCAAATGGGGCAGGGCTGCCTTGAGGATGAGTTCATTGAGTGTATTAGGGATGGGTTTCTTGAGCAGTATGTAACTGAACCGACCAGGGGGCAAGCAACCTTAGATCTGGTCCTGTGTAACGAGACAGGATTAATTAAAAATGTTCTAGTAAAGGATCCCCTTGGAATGAGTGACCATAACATGGTTGAATTCCATATTCAATTAGAGGGTGAGAAGGTTGGATCTCAAACAAGCGTGCTAAGCTTGAATAAAGGAGACTATGAAGGTATGCGAGCGGAATTGAGTAGAGTGGATTGGGAAAATAGATTAAAGGGTAAGACGATACATGATCAGTGGTGTACATTCAAGGAGTTATTTTACAACTTCCAAAAAAAATATATTCCACTGAAAAGAAAAGGGTGTAAAAGAAAGGACAGTCATCCGTGGCTAAGTAAAGAAATTAAGGATAGTATTCGACTAAAAACAAGGGCATATAAGGTAGCGAAATCTAATGGGAGGACAGAGGATTGGGAAAACTTTAAAAGGCAGCAAAAAATAACAAAAAGATTGATTAAGAAAGGGAAGATAGATTATGAAAGTAAATTAGCAAAAAATATAAAAACAGATAGTAAGAGTTTTTATAGTTATATAAAAAGAAAAAGGGTGGCTAAAGTAAATGTTGGTCCCTTAGAGGATGAGACCGGGTAATTAATGGTGGGAAATATGGAGATGGCAAAAACACTGAATGAATATTTTGTATCAGTCTTTACAGTAGAGGACACTAAGAATATCCCAACACTGGACAAACAGGGGGCTATAGGGGGAGAGGAGCTAAACACGATCAAAATCACTAAGGAAGTGGTACTCGGTAAAATAATGGGACTCAAGGCGCATAAATCACCTGGACCTGATGGCTTACATCCTAGAGTCTTGAAGGAAGTGGCGGTAGGGATTGTAGATGCATTGGTAATAATTTTTCAAAACTCCCTGGATTCCGCTAAGGTCCCGGCAGACTGGAAAACTGCTAATGTAACACCCTTATTTAAAAAGGGCAGTAGACAGAAGGCTGGTAACTATAGACCGGTTAGCCTAACATCTGTGGTAGGTAAAATTTTGGAGTCCATTATTAAGGAAACAGTAACAGGACATTTGGATAATCATAATTTAATAGGACAAAGTCAGCATGGTTTTACGAAGGGGAAGTCATGTTTGACAAATTTGCTGGAGTTCTTTGAGGAAGTAACATACAGGGTGGATAAAGGGGAACCAGTGGACGTAGTGTATTTAGACTTCCAAAAGGCATTTGGCAAGGTGCCACACAAAAGATTATTGCTTAAGGTAAAAAATCACGGGATTGGGGGTAATATTCTGGCATGGATAGAGGATTGGCTATCTAACAGAAAGCAAAGAGTTGGGATAAATGGTTCATTCTCAGACTGGCAATCAGTAACTAGTGGTGTTCCACAGGGGTCAGTGCTGGGTCCCCAACTCTTTACAATCTATATTAATGATTTGGAGGAAGGGACCAAGTGTAACATATCAAAATTTGCAGATGATACAAAGATGGGAGGGAAAGTAGTGAGTGAGGAGGACATAAAAAGCCTGCAAGGGGACATAGACAGGTTAAGTAAGTGGGCAGAGATTTGGCAGATGGAATACAACACTGGAAAGTGTGAGGTGATGAACTTTGGCAGGAAAAATCCTAAAGCAATTTATTATCTTAATGGCAAGAAACTGGAGAGTACTGAAGTGCAAAGGGATCTGGGGGTCCTGGTGCACGAAACTCAAAAGGTTAGTATGCAGGTGCAGCAAGTGATTAAGAAGGCAAATGGAATGTTGGCTTTCATTGCTAGGGGGATAGAATATAAAAATAGGGAGGTATTGCTTCAGTTGTACAAGGTATTGGTGAGACCGCACCTGGAATACTGCATACAGTTTTGGTGTCCTTACTTAAGGAAAGACATCCTTGCTCTCGAGGCAAAAAAGGTTCACTCGGTTAATCCCGGGGATGAGGGGGTGGTCATATGAGGAGAGGTTGGGTAGATTGGGACTCTACTCATTGGAGTTCAGAAGAATGAGAGGCGATCTTATTGAAACATATAAGATTGTGAAGGGGTTGGATCGGGTGGATGCGGGGAGGATGTTCCCGATGACGGGTGAGACTAGAACTAGGGGACATAGTCTTAGAATAAGGGGCTGCTCTTTCAAAACTGAGATGAGGAGGAACTACTTCACTCAGAGGGTGGTAGGTCCATGGAATATGCTGCCACAAAAAGCTGTAGAAGCTACATCATTAAATAAATTTAAAACAGAAATAGACAGTTTCCTAGAAGTAAAGGGCATTAAGGGTTACGGGGAGCGGGCAGGAATTTGGACATGAGTCTAGGTTCGGATCGGTCATGGCCCTGTGGGTAGTGGAGCGGGCCCAGGGACCGTGTAGCCTGATTCTGCTCCTATTTCGTGTGTGCAATTCTGTTAGATGCAGGAGATGGTTCTGTGATAGATAGTAGATTGGCGGTTAGGATCAGATCAGCCATGATCTTATTGAATGGCGGAGCAGGCTCGAGGGGCCGATTGGTCTACTCCTGCTCCTATTTCTTATGTTCTTATGTTCTTAATGGAACCAGACGAGTGCAGTCCCACCCAGCTGGACGACGGTGGAAAGGCGTTGGAGAAGGATGGAGTGGTCAACCGTGTCAAAGGCTGCAGATAAGTCAAGAAGGACGAGGAGGGTCTTACCCACCTAGGGTCTTCCGAGAGCAATTCTGTAACTTCAACCTGAGCCAGGAGCAGTGTGTGAAGCTTTTGCATTTACAAAGGAGGTGCTCACAGAACTTTGCCACCTCTTGCAACCAGACCTGCAGCCTCACACCAGGGCAAGGACAGAGCTACCAGTGGCTGTGAAGGTGAGTCTGGCCCTGAATTTCTTCCTGTCGGGATCCTTCCAGGCTGGAGCAGGCGACATCTGTAACATCTCCCAATTCGTTGTCCACTGCTGCATAAGAGAGGAGACAGATGCTCTTTATGCCAGGAGAGAGGACTTCATTGTCTTCTCTCTGACCAGAGAGAAGCAAGCAGAGCGTGTACGTGGCTTTGCCAGGATAGCGGGCTTCCCCATCCTACAGGGCCCCACCAACTGCACACACCTGTCTTTGCAGGCATCGTATCTAAATGCTGAGATGTACCGCAACCGCAAAGATTACCACTCGCGGAATGTGCAGTTGGTGTGCGACTATGCTCAGCACGTCATGATGGTGAATGCCCAGTATCCTGGCAGTAGTCATGATGCTTTTAATCTGCACCAGTCCGCTGTTCCCTCAGTCTTTGAGCCAAGACAAACCAGAGGATGGCTACTGGGTGACAAGGGTTATCCACTGACCACCTGACTCAGGACTCTTCTCCGCAACCCAAACAAACGTGGGCAGCATGCGCGCAATGAGAGCCATGCTGCTACATGGAATCTGATAGAACAGACCATTGGCATCCTTAAACAATACTTCTGCTGCATACACTGCTCTGGAGGAGCCCTGCAGTACTCACCAGAATGCATCACAAGATTCGTTGTGGTCTGCTGTATGCTCCACAACCTCGCCATCATGAGGGCCCAGCCCTTGCCACCAGGCATACGGCAACCAGCTGAGGAGGAAGCAGAAGGGAGGAGACAATCCAGACAGTCCATTTCTGCCCAGGCTCTCCGTGATCGACTCATCTGACTGCGGTATCAGTGAACGCAGCCCCAATTCCCAAAAATAGTTCCACACCTTATCTTCCCTCTGTTACTGACCATCACAGCGTCCTCTTGGTCACTTTGCTGAAATAAAAGCCGCCACAAAAGAAGCATTCCAATCCAACTTCACCCATCAATCCATTCAATGTAACCTAACAAAGTCTACTAATCACCCTTGTGCACACCCTTAGTGTCAGTCTTCAGCGTGCCTTTGCCTGTCCTAGTGCTCCTACGAAGTGCTACCCCAGTGGCTGCGGCATGGCTGGTGGAAGGCTGCTGACTTTCAGTGGGGGACACTGCAGATGGCCTTGAAGGACGACCTTGAGCAGCTGGGGCCAAGGAGGCCCGGTTGCGGACTGCACCACCTTGGCATGGGCGGCAGCAATTTGGGCTGGCTGGCTGACAGGCAACAGCAAGGGCACTGGCGGAGTGGCAGTGGTGGAAAGACGAATGCTGTCATCCTGAGAAAGAACAGCAGGGTTGGCTTCCACGGAGCCACTGTCACTCCCCCGAGGCGGCGCCTCAGCACTCCTAGACGTTTGTTGGAGTGCAGATTGTTGGATTGCTGTGACACCCTGCAAGCCCCTTTCCACACTGGTAAACCCAGCCATGATGGCAGCATTCTGGGTTTGCATGGCAGCAAGCTGAGCCTACATGAAAGTAGTCTGAGCTTGTGCTTGTGCTGCAATGGAAGCTGAGACATCGGCTATCAGACGCTGCATGATGTTTGGGTGCACAAGTGTGCTAATGGATCTGCCCATCCCTTCCATGCTGGTAAGGATGGGCTCCAAGCTCTTCGCAAAGCCCTGTGCAAGGTTGGTGCTGGACTCCTCCATTCTCTTTGACATTGGACTCAGGCTTTCTGTCAGGCCTGCCAATGCACCAAGCATTTTGCTGTGCATACCCATCAGCGTTCTTCTGTAGACCGCCCCATCGAAGTCCTTATCTGAGTCCTCTGCAGCAGAACTCATGTGCGACCTCGCCCTCCGGGGAGCTGGCACCTGGGCTACACTTTCCCCTGCCCTGGTGGCAGCCCACTCATGCCTGGTGATTCAGCACGTGCAGAACCCGCCTCTAAGCTATCCTCTAAACTCCGCGCAGTGCCAGTATCTGAGCTAGTGGCTGCCAGTGTCAGATCGAGTGACGGTGTTTTTTTTTCTTCATCACTCTCCTCTCCCTCTTCTTGTATAACCACTGGCTGGGTAGGTTGGATTCCCTGGGTATCTGAAATGAGAAAAGCACAAGGGTACATAAGAATATTAGAACATAAGAAATAGGAGCTAGAGTAGGCCATTTGGCCCTTCGAGCCTGCTCCGCCATTCAATAAGATCATGGCTGATCTTCTACCTCAACTCCACTTTCCCGCACTATCCCCATATCCCTTAATTCCCTTAGTTACCAAAATGTTATCAACCTCTGTCTTGAATATACTCAACGACTGAGCATCCATAGCTCTCTGGGTTAGAGAATTCCAAAGATTCACCACCCTTTGAGTGAAGAAATTTCTCCTCATCTCAGTCCTAAATGTCCTACCCCTTATTCTGAGACTGTGACCCCGTGTTCTAGATTTCCCAGCCAGGGGAAACATTTTCCCAGCATTAACCCTGTCAAGCCCCTTAAGAATTTTATATGTTTCAATGAGATCACCTCTCATTCTTCTAAACTCTAGGGAATATAGGCCTACTCTACTCAATCTCTCCTCATAGGGCAATCCCCTCATCCCAGGAACCAGTCTAGTGAACCTATGTTGCATTCCCTCTAAGGCAAGTATGTCTTTCCTTAGGTAAGGAGACCAGAACTGTGCACAGTACTCCAGGTGTGGCCTCACCAATGCCCTGGATAATTGTAGTAAGACTTCTTTACTCTTATACTCTAATCCCTTTGTAACATACCATTTGCTTTCTTAATTGCTTGCTGTACCTGCATGTTAACTTTCTGTGATTCATGTACAAGGACACCCAGGTCCCTCTGAAGGCACTGGGATGTGAGAAGGAGGATAACATATGAGGATACCGGCATCTTGTATTCTTTCAGCCCCGCCCTGCCCAAAAATGGCCAGCACCATCTCCTCCATGAGGGTGAGGTCATGCAGGCGAGCCTGTCCCCCGCCGGTTAGCTAACATGGCAGGACAGCTGGGGCCCGTTGCATGACAATCCTGTACCATGTGGGAACTCCAGAACACTTTGTGAGTCCTGGAAAACCACATTTGCAGGAAGTGCTGCCAACTGCTCGCACTCGAGCTCAGAGTTTCACAGCTTCAGGGGCAGCTGGGGGTCACTACAGTACATACGGGAAGCTAAGAGTTTCGTGGTAGCATGTTTCAGGAGATGTCATCCCACAGCTACAGAGAGTTCAGGGAAAGAGGCAGTAGGTGACCACCAGGCAGGCTAGGAGGAACAGGCAGGCAGTACAGCAATCCCCTGAGAGCATGGCACTCACAAACAGGTATTCATTAATACCAGTGAAGGTGATCACACCTCGGGAGGGCAGCCAGAAGCAAATCCACGGCACTGCAGGAGAATCCACAGCACAGGGGGCACAAGAAAGTGCAGAAATGCAGTTGTTGTAGGGGATTCGATAGTCAGCGGAATAGACAGTTGTTTCTGCAACCGCAGATGTGCGTCCTGAACGGTCTTACCTACCTGGTACCAGGGTATAGGATATCACTGAATGGGTGCAGGACATTCTGTGAGGTGAAGGGGAACAGCCAGAAGTCGTGGTCCATGTTGGAACCAATGGCATAGGTAGGTAAAGGATTGAGGTCCTACAGGCAGAGTTTTATGAGTTAGGAAAAAGATTAAAGAACAGGACCTCAAAGGTGGTAATCACTGGATTACTCACAGTGCCACGTGATAGAGAGTACAGAAACAGGAAGATAATGCAGGCGAATGCGTGGCTGGAGAAGTGGTGCAGGATGGAGGGCTTCAGATCCCTGGGGTATTTGAACTAGTTCTTGGGCAGGAGGGACCTGCACAAGCCGAACGGGTTTCGCCTCAACAGGGCTGGGACCAATATCCTCGTGGGGAGGTTAACTAGTGCTGTGGGGGAGGTTTAAACTAATTTGGAGGGGGAGGGGCACCAGGACACAGCAGCAGAGAGAGGAGACAATATGCATAGAAAACTAGGAGGGACAAACAGCAACAGAACAAAGTATAGTGTAGCGGGAACCAGAACTAGATGGAGGAAAAAAGCAAGGCAGAATAGAATGGTGTTGGAATGTATATGTGTTAATGTGAGGAGTGTTACAAATAAGGCTGACGAGCTACAGACGCAAGTTGCCACATGGGGTTATGGTATAGTGGCTATAACAGATACCTGGCTTAAACATGGGCAGGAATGAGAACTAAACAATGTATTCAGGTGGAATAGGGAAAGAGAAAAGACAGGAGGTGTGGCAGTATTGATCAAAGATAATATTACAATTCTACAGCGGGGCGATATACTAAAGAGTTCAAAGACTGAATCATTTGGTTAGAGTTGAGGTACAGAAAATGAGCTGTTACATTGATGGGTCTTTACTATAGACTCCCTGATAGTGAGATGGAGATAGAGGAGCAAATGTGTTAGAAAATTTCAGAGAAATGTAAAAATAATAGAGCAGTAATGGTAGGGGACTTCAAATACCCTACTATAAACTGGGGGGAAAAGAGTAAAGGGCAAGGAAGATGAAGAATTCCTAAAATGTGTACAGGAGAACTTTTTTAATCAGTATGTTTCTAGCCCAACAAAGAATGAAGCAGTGCTGGATCTAGTTCTGGAGAATGAAATAGGGCAAGTGGAGGGTGTTTCAGTGGGGGAGCATCTGGGTAATAGTGATCATAATATAATTAGGTTTAAAGTAGTTATGGAAAGGTGAAAATACCAAATGGTAGAGAGACAATTCAGTGATTTGAAAAGGGATCTAGTAAAGGTTGACTGGAAACAAAGATTGTGCAGGAAACCAGTAAATGAGCAATGGCAGGCCTTCAATGCAGAGATAGTTCGGGTACAAACCAAGCATATTCCCATAAGAAGGAAAGATGAGGCATCCAAAACAAGAGCTCCCTGGATGACAAAGGAAGTAGAGGTTAAAATAAAACAGAAGAACGTTTATGACAAATGTCAGGTACAAAACACAATTCAAAACCAGACAGAATACAGAGATTGCAGGGGGAAACTGAAAAACAATATAAAAAGGGCAAAGAGAGAGAATACGAGAAAAGATTAGTGGATAACATAAAAGGGAACCCAAAAATCTTCTAAACATATGAAAAGTAAAAGGATAGTTAAAGGAACGGAGGGGCCGATTTAAGGATAAAAGAGAAAATTTTCTTGTGGAGACGGAGCACATGACTGAGGTACTGAATGACTACTTTGCATCTGTCTTCACAAAAGAAGTTAATTTCGCAGTAGAGGGGGTTGGGTAGAGATATTGTACAGGATAAAAATCGATAAAAAGGAGGTGCTAAATAGGCTGGTATCACTCAAAGTTAACAAGTCACCCGGTCCAGATGGGATGCATCCTAGGCTGCTGAGGGAAGCTAGGGTAGAGATAGCAGAAGCTCTGACTACATTCTTTCAATCCTCCATGGATATCGGAGTGGTGCCAAAGGACTGGAGGATTACAAACGTTGCACCCCTATTCAAAAAATTGGAGAGGGATTAACCTGCTAACTACAGGCCAATCAGTCTAACGTCAGTGGTGGGGAAACTACAATAGACAATTTTCAAGGACAAAATTAATTCTCACTTCAAGAAGCATGGAGCATTCAAGAAGAATAAAGGACTCCCAGCACAGATTTGTTAAAGATATATCATGTCTGACTAACCTGATTGAATTCATTGATGAAGTAACAGAGAGGGTTGATGAAGGTAGTGCAGTAGATGTTGTATATACGGACTTTCAAAAGGCATTTGATAAAGTACTGCATAACAGACCTATTTGGAAAATAGAAGCACATGGCATTAAAGGAATGGTGGTAACTTGGGTACGTAATTAGATAAGGGATAGGAGGCAGAGAGTAGTGGTGAACGGATGCTTTCCTGACTAGAGGGAAGTATGTAGTGGGGTCCCCCGGGGTCAGTATTAGGACCATTGCTTTACTTGTTATATATAAATGACCTAGACTTGGGTATAGGGTGTATAATATCGAAGTTTGCGGATGATACAAAACCTGACCACATAGTAAATATTGATCAGGAAAGTAGCACACTTCAGGAGGACATAGACATACTGGGCAGACACGTGGCTGATGCAATTTAATTCGGATAAGTGTGAAGTGATGCACCTTGGGAGAAACAACATGGAGAAGCAGTATAATCTAAATGGTGCTAATTTGAGGGGGGTGCAAGAGCAGAGGGACCTGGGGCTGCATATTCACCGATTATTGAAGGTGGCAGGACAAGTTGATAAGGTGGGTAAGAAATCATATGGGATACTTGGATTTGTAAATAGGGGCATTGAATATAAAAACAAGGAAGTCATGCTGAGCTTTTGCAAATATCTGCTTCAGTCTCAGCTGGAGTATTGTGTACAGTTCTGGGTACCAAAATTTAGGAAGGATGGCAAGGCATGGAGAGGGTACAGAGGAGGTTTACCAGGAAGATACCAGGGATGAGGGTCTTGAGTTATGGGGAGAGATTGGAGCAGCTGGGATTGTTCTCCTTAGAGCAGAGCAGGTTAAGGGGAAACCTAATAAAGGTACTTAAAATTATGAGGGGTTGTGATAGAGCAAGTAGGGAGAAATTGTTTCCTCTGGCAAGTAGGTCGGTAACCAAAGGTTATAGACTTAAAATAATTGGCAAAGGAACTAGAGGGGAACTGAGGAGAAATTTCTTCACAGAGAGGGTTGTTAAGATCTCGAACGCACTACCTGAAAGGGTGGTGGAATCAGATTCATAGGAACTTTCAAAGGGCAATTGGACATGTACTTGAAGAGGACTAATTTGCAGGGTTATGGGGAAAAAGTAGGGTTTGGGGGATTAAATAGTACAGGTCTGGCACAGGCACGACAGGCCGAATGGCCGACTTCTGTGCTATAATATTCTATTCTATGATTCTAAGAACAACTAAGTTAATGAGATTCTAACTGGACTCAGTGTGGTTGAGTATCAGACTTTGACAGGGCTCTATGTCCTACCCCTTATGCAGCACTTTGCAGCCAGGTAAAGCTGTTTAATGGAGGAATTTACACAGGTCACACACTGTAGATAGAGGAACGTACACTGGGTGTAACACTAGATAGAGGAACGTACACTGGGTGTAACACTGTAGATAGAGGAACGTACATTGGGTGTAACACTGTAGATAGAGGAACGTACACTAGGTGTAACACTGTAGATAGAGGAACGTACACTGGGTGTAACACTGCAGATAGAGGAACGTACACTGGGTGTAACACTAGATAGAGGAACGTACACTGGGTGTAACACTGTAGATAGAGGAATGTACACTGGGTGTAACACTGTAGATAGAGGAACGTACACTGGGTGTAACACTTCAGATAGAGGAACGTACACTGGGTGTAAAACTGTAGATAGAGGAATGTACACTGGGTGTAACACTGTAGATAGAGGAACGTACACTGGGTGTAACACTTCAGATAGAGGAACGTACACTGGGTGTAACACTGTAGATAGAGGAATGTACACTGGGTGTAACACTGTAGATAGAGGAACGTACACTGGGTGTAACACTGCAGATAGAGGAACGTACACTGGGTGTAACACTAGATAGAGGACTGTACACTGGGTGTAACACTGCAGATAGAGGAACGTACACTGGGTGTAACACTGCAGATAGAGGAACGTACACTGGGTGTAACACTGCAGATAGAGGAACGTACACTGGGTGTAACACTGTAGATAGAGGAACGTACACTGGGTGTAACACTGTAGATAGAGGAACGTACACTGGGTGTAACACTGTAGATAGAGGAACGTACACTGGGTGTAACACCATAGTTTCTCCCTCTGCTTAATTGTCCACCTGTGCTGATTCTGCAGAGATTCCATCTCCAGAATCACAGCCTTTGCTCGAATCGTGTGAAGTCCGTGCAGTGGGGAAGGAGATTGTTTAGCCCTGGTGGTGAGGCCTTGCTGTCCACCCCACACTGGGAAACCCAGCCCAGGGTGAGCTCAGCATCTTCAGTCAGGAACTCTCCAAACCCTCCCTGAATATGGTGAGGTTTCCAGATTTCAGTGAGACACACACTGACTGAGTGCACACGGCAACACAACAGGAAGTGCCTCACTTTATTTACAAAGTGAACTCATGGATGAAGAGACAGGTAAAAATAATGGCCTAGAAATTCGGTTGCCTAGCACCCGTTGTTTGGGCGCTATGTGTGCCGAATTGGGTCCAAAATGGTGTCCAAGCAGCGCGCGCGCACTTCTGGTGCAGGCCACGCCAGACGCCATCTTAGTGAGGGTGGTAGGGTAACCATTAGGAGCGTGCGCTGGAAGTATGGTATGTAGGCAGATCATCACTGGACACCCCCCCCCCACCCCCACCAGCGCTATTTAATGGGATCATTTTCAGGTAACTTGCTATTTGATTTCCACTGGCTCTGTGTAAGTTTCTGGAACTGCTTGGAGCTTTCTAGAGTTGGTGAGGTGACAGGGAGTGGTGAGCAAGTGGAGAAGGCCTTGCTTCTGGCTTCGAGGGTTCCGGTCAGGCCACTTGCTCCCAGTCATGGGTTCTCTAGTTGTCATCCCCCTTGGCCTGCAGTATGACAGGGAGATGGAGCAGAGGCAGCAAAGAAGAGGACAAGCTTCTCACAGAGGAAGGAGGAGGAGGGGGGAGACAAAATTTCAACTAATCGCCCTTGTGCATTCCCTTAGTGACAGTCTTGCAGGTGCCTTTGCCTATCCCAGTGCTCCTCCGCAGTGCTACCCCAGTGACTGCTGCATGTCTGGTGGAATGCTGCTGACTTTCAGTGGGGGAAACGGCAGATAGCCTTGCAGGACGACCTCGAGAAGCTCTAGGCCTAGTAGGCCCGGCTTCAGACTACACCATTTCAGTATGGGTGGCAGCAGTCTGGGCTGGCTGGTTGACAGGCAACAGCAAGGGCACTGGCAGAATGGCAATGGAGGGAGGACAGATGCTGTCATCCTGAGAGGACAGCAGGTTGGCCTCCACGGATCGATTGCCACTCCCCCGGGCCCGCGCCTCAGCAATCCTAGTAATCTGATGGAGTACAGACTGACATGCTCCCCTGCAAGCCCCTTTCAACATTGGTAAACCCAGCCATGATGGCAGCAGTCTGTGCTTGTGTGGCAGCAAGCTGAGGCTGCATGACTTCAGTCTGAGCTTCCATTGCAGCACTCAGACATAGGGTGGCTTGTGCTTGTGCTGCAATGGAAGCTGAGACTTCAGCCATCAGACATGGCATGATGGTTGGGTCCACAACTGCGCTAATGGATCTGCCCACCCCTTCCACCCTGGAAAGGATGGGCTCCAAGCTCTGCCCACAGCCCTGTGCAAGGTTGGTGCTGGACTCCTCCATGCTACTTGACATTGCACTCAGGCTTTCTGGCAGGCCTGCCAATGCACCAAGCATTTTGTTGTGCATAGCCATCAGCGTTCTTCTGTAGGCCGCCCCATTGAAGTCCTCATCTGAGTCCTCTGCAGCTGAACTCGGGTGCGACCTCACTCTCTGGGGAGCTGGCACCTGAGCTACGCTTTCCCCCTGCCCTGGCTACAGCCCACTCGTGCCCAGTGTCTCATCATGTGCAGATCCCACATCTAACCTATGCTCTAAAGTACACGGAGTGTCAGTCTCTGAGCTGGTTGCTGGTAGTGTGAAATTGAGTGATGGAGTTTCTTCTTCTTCTTCTTCACTCCTCTCCCCCTCTTCATGTTGAACCACTGGCTGGGCAGGCTGGATTTCTTGGGTGTCTGAAATGAGAAAGGCATAAGGGTAGGGTTGTGTGAGGGGAGGGGGGTGAAAGCAAGAGCTGCATGCTGACACCATGTGCAGATTGTAAATCAGGAGAGATTGTGGGATGAGGGGGAAGTGGGATGTGAGAAGGAGGATAACGTATGAGGATACCGGCTTCTTTTATTCTTTCAGCTCCGCCACTGGCCACGGGCTCAGCCATGCCCCTGCCAAGAATGTCCAGCACCGTCTCCTCCAAGGGGGTGAGGTCATGCAGGCGAGCCTGTCCCCCGCCAGTTAATGTCTGCTGGGGCCGGTTATGCGCCACCTTTTCCTGCAAGAGAAAGGGAAATGTGTCAGTGAGAGTGGTGTAATGTGATTGGGTGAAGTGTGTCAGTGAGTGTGGTGTAATGTGATTGGGTGAAATGTGTCAGTGAGTGTGGTGTAATGTGATTGGGTGAAATGTGTCAGTGAGTGTGGTGTAATGTGATTGGGTGAAGTGTGTCAGTGAGTGTGGTGTAATGTGATTGGGTGAAGTGTGTCAGTGAGTGTGGTGTAATGTGATTGGGTGAAGTGTGTCAGTGAGTGTGGTGTAATGTGATTGGGTGAAGTGTGTCAGTGAGAGTGGTGTAATGTGATTGGGTGAAGTGTGTCAGTGAGTGTGGTGTAATGTGATTGGGTGAAGTGTGTCAGTGAGAGTGGTGTAATGTGATTGGGTGAAGTGTGTCAGTGAGAGTGGTGTAATGTGATTGGGTGAAGTGTGTCAGTGAGTGTGGTGTAATGTGATTGGGTGAAGTGTGTCACTGAGTGTGGTGTAATGTGATTGGGTGAAATGTGTCAGTGAGTGTGGTGTAATGTGATTGGGTGAAGTGTGTCAGTGAGTGTGGTGTAATGTGATTGGGTGAAGTGTGTCACTGAGTGTGGTGTAATGTGATTGGGTGATGTGGCTGACATGGCTGAATAGCTGGCAGTGTGTGCAAGCTGTGAGATGTGAGTGTGAGCAGTGGTAAGTGTGTGTGGGTAAGGTGAAACTATGAATGTGAGGTGTGAGTGGTGTTTGCTGAAGATTGTTGGTGGTGAGTGATGGGGAGTGTGTTGCATTGAGCACTGTGTAGTGCAGCTGGTGGGAGATGGCATTTCAAGATGAATTCACTGACCTTGACCACTTGAGTGAGATCATTAAATTTCTTCCTGCACTGAGTCCAGGTGCTTGGGGCTAAACTGCTGGCATTTACAGCAGTGGCTATTTGCTCCCACTGCAGTCTGGTCTGTTGCCTGGAGAGCCTCCTGGCCCCCTGTGGAAAGCGGGCCTCTCTCCTGTAGTTGACCTCCTGGACCAAGGCCTCCTTTCTCTGGCCTGTTGAGCCATTATTCAGCAGTCTTCTTTCTGAGCCTTGCCTCTACAAGCAGTTCCAGCAGCTGTTGCAGGCACAATGCGCCTCCTATTTAAGTGGTGCACACTGCCGTCACAAGTGGAGGCTAGCTTTAAGTGGTGCTAGCCTCGCACAAACTTGGGACCCCTGCTGAGCGTTCAGCCACTCAGTAGGGCATTCAGCGCTGGGCTGAACGCCACAATCATGGAAATTAGCAGGCAGCACGGAGTTTGCCTTGTCCAATTTCTAGGCCAATGTATCCACAGATACCGAGTCTCTCAAAAAAAGTCTGAATCATTTAGACAAACAGCTGCCTGGATCACTGATGGGTAAATGTTGGATTCAATGTTTTTCTTTGTACAGATGGATGGAATGATGTGCCCTGTGTTAACAAGAATCGTTCCGTTTGCTCCTATAAACTGCACTGAAGTTAGAAGAATCTGGCGATGGTCCACGGATCCTTTCCAGGAGTGGATTCAGTGCCTCGATTTGTTTGTAGCCGCAGTCACTGCCTGTGGTGACTGGACTGACTTAGTCTCTCAGCCAATAATAAATGTAATTGCATCTTGAGCTGTGTGTTTGATGCTGTGTGAGTCTAGTTTATTGAGAGGTCGCACAACACCAGGTTATAGTCCAACAATTTTATTTGAAATCACAAGCTTTCGGATTACTACTCCTTCGTCGGGTGAAGTAAAGAGATACAGAATCGCCAAAGCATATATAGATAGAGAACAATGCATGTGTACCTTACAATTGCAGACAACTAAATTAAATCATCCTGACTGTTTATCTGCCGAGGTGTGATAAAGTTAATCAGGTCAGCCAGGAAGGTACCACATCAAAGACATAGCAAGATACAACTGAGACAATGAGGTGGAGTCGCAGGGGGTCTAACGTGTCAAAAGCTGCCGTCTGTATGTAAAACGATAAGCTTTAAAATTTTTACTTTTTTACTGGGAATCACATCTGTGAACAAGCCAACGACGACTCGAGTCCGGATCACGTCATGTATCGTGACATAAGATAAACAGTCAGGATGATTTAATTTAGTTGTCTGCAATTGTAAGGTACACATGCATTGTTCTCTATCTATATATGCTTTGGCGATTCTGTATCTCTTTACTTCACCCGACGAAGGAGTAGTAACTCCGAAAGCTTGTGATTTCAAATAAAACTGTTGGACTATAACCTGGTGTTGTGCGACCTCTCAATTTTGTCCACCCCAGTCCAACACCGGCATCTCCGCATCAGTCTAGTTTATAGCAGCCTTCCTGTCCCACTGTAGCTTCCGACCCACCTCTTCACTCAATACTGCATCGGGGAGAAGGCGGCACAGACTTTGTAAAATTAACTTTCAATATCTGTGCCTTTTTAGTTTAATGAGATGAGCTGAAAGAAATTAACTGGGAAATATTACTGAAAGGAATATGTAAAGGGAAATTGGATCTCTTTTAAACCTGCACTAATGTAGATTATTAAAGATAAATATTTACTCCCAAAAATAACTGTAAACTGAACAAAGTCCCCAGAATGAATCAACGAGGCAATGAAAATGGGAATAAGAAATATCCACAAACCGTACAGGAATGCAGGGAAAAGGGAGCCCTGGGAGTAGAGGAATTTACTGAAACAGATTAAAAAGATATTAGAGGGAAAAAGAGATACAGCAAAAGATGTTAATAACACAACATTCATCCAGTGTTAACCACATCGGGAATATATTCAAAGTCTTCCATATACACACACTTCCTGTAAGTATTACGCTTGCTTCCTGTCACACAATCCCTGTCACGCTTCAATCTTCCTATTTATTACACTGAGCCCTGATTCAGTTTTCCGAGCTGACAACTAGGTTGTGCTGCAGAATTCATTATACATATCCGTGATTGGCAGCAAGTAGGCATGCAATATCGCTTTAAAGTGCCCATCTCCGTTTTAAGTAGATTGTGGGAAGGTGCCGGAAATTGTGCAGGACATGTGGGCGGGCTGACTGATTGTTCAAAAATTAATGAGCAGAATGTCTACTGACAACACAATAAATTGTCAATCTGTGTCCTGATATTCCTCAATCTGTGTCCCTGATAATCCTCAATCTGTGTCCCTGATAATCCTCAATCTGTGTCCTGATATTCCTCAATCTGTGTCCCTGATAATCCTCAATCTGTGTCCCTGATAATCCTCAATCTGTGTCCTGATAATCTTCAATCTGTTTCCCTGATAATCCTCAATCTGTGTCCCTGATAATCCTCAATCTGTGTCCCTGATAATCCTCAATCTGTGTCCTGATAATCCTCAATCTGTGTCCCTGATAATCCTCAATCTGTGTCCCTGATAATCCTCAATCTGTGTCCCTGATAATCCTCAATCTGTGTCCCTGATAATCCTCAATCTGTGTCCCTGTTAATCCTCAATCTGAGTCCCTGATAATCCTCAATATGTGTATTTAATAATCCTCAATCTGTGACATCATTTTATTCCCTGATAATCTACAATCTGTGTCCCTAATATTCCTCGGTGAGTTGAGAGTGTGAAGAGAGGTGTGTGTGTGAGGTGAAGAGTTACTGGATAACCTGCTGTTTAAATTAGGCGGCACCTAAAGGAATCTCCTAAAACCAGTAACGGAGCAAGTGAAGAGATGGAAGGGCTCAGTCAGGTGATCTCGTCATCTACAAAACCTGGTACTGAGTAAGCCTGTCACTGGAGGCCCATCTCATAAGTAAGGTTGATTCTAACTTGTGGAGGGCACCGTGCATGTGGCGAGGTTGGTAGGGGGACAGGGTGAGCCGCAGCCCCCGTGACCATTTTAACTCCCGGGCCTCATTAATGTCTGCATATAGTGATGCGACTATTCATGGCCAGAATGGAGATGATTGGGTAATTCCCCCGTCAATCACTCCTGGAGACCGGACTGCTGTAAGTGACTGGGATTGATTTTACGCACAGCATTTGACTGTAACTTTCCTCCAGCAGTTTTCTAGAGAAATAATCAATTATGTAACTTTCCTCCACTCACTGCATTTTGCTGGAGAAATCAACTTGCTTTTATTGGGAGATGTTGCTGTAGTTTCGGTCATGAGCTCTGTTTGCTGTAGTTCGTAGATTTTTTTTTAATAGACTCTGTAGACTGTTTGCTGTAGTCGCTGTTTAAATAGACTCTGTTTGCTGAGTAAACAGACTATGTTTGCTGTAAAATAGACGCTTGCTGTAAGTCCTGCCATTAGTCCCACCCCACCTCCAATTCATTGGCACAGTGCACCTTATTGGCTGACACAGTGGTGTCATTACACACTCAGCTCATTAATATTTGAGCAATCGAACAGCCCGCCGATTTGACCTGCACAGTTTCTGGTGCCTTCCACGACTCTACTCAAAGCAAGGATGGACCTCTTAAAGCGAGGTTGCATCCCTACTTGTATTTTTCATTGAACAATGCTGGAAGACTTGCAGGCTGCAGGCGTGAGTAGAAGGGTGGCTCCCTGCCTTTCTGATGCCGACGTCTCTGTTGACGAATGTCGCTTGCTCATGTTCCAGTGCCCTAATGGCCACGTGTGGACAATCAATCCCACTTTCCACACGAGGAAAGCCAGCCCTGCTGCAAAGCCCCGAGCTCTGTCCTGGTGACTGCTGAGGTCAGTGGGGAAGGGGCTGTACTGCTCGGCCCTGGAAAAGAGGCTGTCAGTCACCTGCTGAATGCAGCTGTGGACTGCAGACTGGGAGATATGTCTGATGTCCCCTCTAGCAGTGCGAAAGGAGCTAGTGGTGCAAAAATTCCACGCTGTGGTGACTTTGAGGGCCACTGGCATGGCATGTCCCCCTGGTCCAACAGGCAGCAGGTTGTGTTGCTGGAGGCTGCAGAGGTCTGAGACTCCTGCACTGCTCCTCACATAGACCCAAGAAGCTGACTCGGTCTGTAGACTCTGTGTGCTGGGCGTGGCCTCCTATGCACAGTTGAGAGATAAATGTTCGCCAGGAGAACTCCCTGCTCTTCTTTGAATACTTGCGTGGGATCTTTTACGTCCACCTGAACAGGCAGGTAAGGCCTCAGTTTTAACATCTTCTCTGAAAGACAGCACCTCCGACAGTGCAGCACTCCTTCAGTATAGAATCATAGGGCTGGATTTTGTCATCGGAGGCGGGCTGGGGACATGTCAGGTGGTCAGCATGTCAGGACCCCGCCTCCGATGTGAGGCGGGATAAAAGTGCGATTTTGCCCTAATTGGGCACTTGAGTTCCAGCATGTGGGAACCCCTGGCCCAATGAGTCTTTTGATACTGAAACTCGCCTCCGATGACATCATCTATGCAGCTGGATTTAAGGCCTGCAAGCAGCCTTGGTTCTTTTTCAGCCTTACAACTTGATCAACATACTTCTGAGGGATTCCTACTGCTTCTATGTCCAGCACCAGACCAAAGTGTGCACCCAGATCCGATGAGGCCTCCCTCCAAGCTCTGGTGGAGGGAGCAAGAGCAAACAAGGAAGTGTTCTTTCCTTCCTCAGGGAGGAAAAAGCCTCCACAACAGACCAAAGCTGTGTGGCTTCAAGTGGCACAGGAGTTGAATGCGATTTCAATGTGCAGCAGAACCTGGCTGCAGTGCCAAAAGAGGTTTCATGACCTTCTCCGCACAGGAAAAATGAGTATTCCATCCCCATGACCCTCAATCTGATCCCCATCGCCTCTCATCACCAGCACTCTGCTTTGTCAACCTCCTCCTCCACATCCCACTTCACCCTTACATCCCTGCATCCTTACCCATTCCCTCTCTCTGTTTGTTCACATTCACTTAACTATTTGACTATGCAGCCCTCACACTCCCTATCACTGTGATTGTTGGAAAAATTCTGAGGGACAGTATTAATCGTCATTTAGAAAAGCACGGATTAATCAAGGACAGTCAGCATGGATTTGTTAAGGGAAGGTCGTGTCTGACTAACTTGATTGAATTTTTTGAGGGGGTAACAAGGAGGGTCGATGAGGGTAGCGTGTTTGATGTAGTCTACATGGATTTTAGCAAGGCTTTTGACAAGGTCCCACGTGGCAGACTGATCAGAAAAGTAAAAGCCCATGGGATTGAAGGGAAAGTGGCAAGTTGAATACAAAATTGGCTTAGTAGCAGGAAGCAAGCAAAGGGTAATGGTCGACGGGTGTTTTTGTGGCTGGAAGCCGGTTTCCAGTGGGGTTACATACGAACATACAAATTAGGAGCAGGAGTAGGCCACTCGGCCCTTCGAGCCTGCTCCGCCATTCAATAAGATCATGGCTGATCCGATTACTCCACATTTCCCGCCTACCCCCGATAACCTTTCACCCCCTTGCTTACCAAGAATCTATCTACCTCTGCCTTAAAAATATTCAAAGACTTTGCTTCCACCGCCCTCTGAGGAAGAGAGTTCCAAAGACTCACGACCCTGTGTGAGAAAAAATTTCTCCTCATCTCTGTCTTAAATGGGTGACCCCTTATTTTTAAACAGTGACCTCTAGTTCTAGATTCTCCCACAAGAGGAAACATCCTCTCCACATCCACCCTGTCCAGACCCCTCAGGATCTTATATGTTTCAATCAAGTCACTTGTTACTCTTCTAAACTCCAGCGGATACAAGCCTAGCCTGTCCAACCTTTCCTCATAAGACAACCCACCCATTCCAGGTATTAGTCTAGTAAACCTTCTCTGAACTGCTTCCAACGCATTTACATCCTTCCTTAAATAAGGAGACCAATACTGTACACAGTACTCCAGATGTGGTCTCACCAATGCCCTGTATAACTGAAGCATAACCTCCCTACTTTTGTATTCAATTCCCCTCGCAATAAACGATAACATTCTATTAGCTTTCCTAATTACTTGCTGTACCTGCATAGTAACCTTTTGCGATTCATGCACTAGGACACCCAGATCCCTCTGCATCTCAGAGCTCTGCAATCTCTCACCATTTAGATAATATGCTTCTTTTTTATTCTTCCTGCCAAAATGGACAACTTCACATTTTCCCACATTATACTCCATTTGCCAGATCTTTGCCCACTCACTTAACCTATCTAAATCCCTTTGTAGCCTCCTTATGTCCTCTTCACAATTTACTTTCCTACCTATCTTTGTGTCATCAGCAAATTTAGCAACCATACCTTCGGTCCCTTCATCCAAGTCATTTATATAAATTGTAAAAAAGTTGAGGCCCCAGCACTGATCCCTGTGGCACACCACTCGTTACATCTTGCCAATCAGAAAATGCCCCATTTATGCCTACTCTCTGTTTCCTGTTAGCTAGCCAATCTTCTATCCATGCCAATATGTTACCCCCTACACCATGAGCTTTTATTTTCCGCAATAACCTTTGATGTGACACCTTATCAAATGCCTTCTGGAAATCTAAGTGCAGTACATCCACCGGTTCCCCATTATCTACAGCACATGTTACTTCCTCAAAGAACTCCAATAAATTGGTTAAACATGATTTCCCTTGCACAAAACCATGTTGACTCTGCCTGATTACTTTGAACTTTTCTAAGTGCCCTGCTATAACGTCTTTAATAATAGCTTCTAACATCTTCCCTATGACAGATGTTAAGCTAACTGGCCTGTAGTTTCCTGCTTTCTGTCTCCCTCCCTTTTTGAATAAAGGAGTTACATTCGCTATTTTCCAATCTAATGGAACCTTCCCCAAATCTAGGGAATTTTGGAAAATTAAAACCAACGCATCAACTATCTCACTAGCCACTTCTTTTAAGACCCTAGGATGAAGTCCATCAGGACCCGGGGACTTGTCAGCCCGCAGCTCCAACAATTTGCTCACTACCACTTCCCTGGTGATTGTAATTTTCTTGAGTTCCTCCCTCCCTTCCATTTCCTGATTTACAGCTATTTCTGGGATGTTACTTGTATCCTCTATAGTGAAGACCAATGCAAAATACCTGTTCAATTCAACTGCCATCTCCTTATTTTCCATTATTAATTCCCCAGACTCACTTTTTATAGTGTGGAGATGCCGGCGTTGGACTGGGGTGGACAAAAATGAGAAGTCGCACAACACCAGGTTATAGTCCAACAGATTTATTTAATTTTACAAACTTTCGGAGCAGTTCGCTCCTTCGTCAGGTAAGTTAGCAGTGAGAGAATCTCCCAGAATTCACAATTTAAACACAGACAAAATCTATTCACATCTTTCTCAAAGAGCACAGCCAAGACAATGAGATGTGTCCCAGGGGGTCCAACGTGTCAAACCACCTGCTGGCTGCATATCCTGTCAATTTGTGTTCTTGTGTTAGTCTTTTTAAAAAAAAAACACCTGGGAAGACCGGCCATGATGTCAAGTCACGTTCTGTATCGTGACATGAACCCGATATCGCGATTGAGGCCATCCTCATGAGTGCGGAACTTGGCTATCAGTTTCTGCTCTATGATTTTGCGCTGTCGTGTATCTCGAAGGCTGCCTTGGAGAACGCTTACCCGCAGATCCGAGGCTGAATGCCCCTGGCTGCTGAAGTGTTCCCCGACTGGGAGGCAACCCTCCTGCCTGGCGATTGTTGCGCGGTGTCCGTTCATACGTTGTCTCAGTGTCTGCATGGTCTCGCCGATGTACCATGCTCTGGAGCATCCTTTACTGCAACGTATCAGGTAGACAACGTTGGCCGAGTCACATGAGTATGTACCGTGTACCTGGTGGGTAGTGTCCTCACGTGTGATGATGGTATCTGTGTCCATGATTTGGCATGTCTTGCAGAGGTTGCCGTGGCAGGGTTGTGTGATGTCTTGGTTGCTGTTCTCCTGAAAGATGGGTAATCTGCTGCGAACGATGGTACTTTTGAGGTTAGGCGGCTGCTTGAAGGCGAGTAGTGGAGGCGTGGGGATGGCCTTAGCAAGGTGTTCGTCATCATCGATGACATGTTGAAGGCTGCGAAGAACATGGCGTAGTTTTTCCGCTCCGGGGAAGTACTGGACGACGTAGGGTACTCTGTTGGTTGTGTCCCGTGTTCGTCTTCTGAGGAGGTCTATGCGGTTTTTCGCTGTGGCCCGTCGGAACTGTCGATCGACGAGTCGAGCGTCATATCCCGTTCTTACGAGGGCGTCTTTCAGTGTCCGTAGGTGTCCATCGCGTTCCTCCTCGTCTGAGCAGATCCTGTGTATTCGCAGGGCTTGTCCATTGGACACTTTTTATAGGACCAACGCTCACTTTGTTAATTCTTTTCTTTTTTAAATATCTATTGAAACTCTTACTATCTGTTTTTATATTTCTAGCCAGCTTTCTCTCGTACTCTAATTTTTCTCTCCTTATTAATCTTTTAGTTATTCTTTGCTGTTTTTTATATTTTGTCCAATCTTCTGCCCTGCCACCCATCTTTGCGCAATTATATGCTTTTTCTTTAAGTTTAATACTATCTTTAACTTTTTTAGTTAACCACGGATGGTGAGTCCTCCCCTTGGAATTTTTCTTTCTTGTTGGAATGTATATATTCTGTGTTTCCGCAGGGCTCAGTACTAGGTCCCTTGCTTTTTGTCATATATATAAATGATTTAGACTTCAATGTAGGGGGCATGATGAAGAAGTTTGCAGATAATACAAAAATTGGGCGTGTGGTTGATAGCGAGGAAGAAAGTTGTAGACTGCAGGAAGATCTCAATGGACTGGTCAGGTGGGCAGAAAAGTGGCAAATGGAATTCAATCCAGAGAAGTGTGAGGTAATGCATTTGGGGAGGGCTAACAAGGCAAGGGACAATAAATGGTAGGCTATGTCGAAGTGTAAAGGAACAGAGGGATCTTGGAGTGCATGTCCACAGATCCCTGAAGGTAGCAGGACAGGTAGACTAGGTGGTTAAGAAAGCATATGGGATACTTTCCTTTTTTAGCCAAGGCATAGAATATAAGCCATGATTTGGAGATGCCGGTGTTGGACTGGGGTGGACAAAAATGAGAAGTCGCACAACACCAGGTTATAGTCCAACAGTTTTATTTGAAATCACGAGCTTTCGGAGCGCTGCTGCCCCTTCGTCAGGTAAAGTGAAGGAATACAAATCAGCAAAGCATATATAGACAGAGAACAATGTGTAGCATACAATGTCAGACGACTACAGTAAATCTTTCTGACTGCCCTCCATCACACCTCGGCAGAGAGACAATCAGGCCAGTCAGGAAGGCATTACATCAAAGACACAGCAAAATACAGCTAAGACAATGAGGTGGGGTCACAGGGGGTCCAACGTGTCAAATGCTGCAGTCTGTATGGTTAAGCTTTTTACTTTTTTTTTAAACTGGAAATCACATCTGTGAACAAGCCAACGACGACTCGAGTCTGGATGACTCTACGTCATGTGGCGTGACATGAAACCAAGATCCCGGTTGAGGCCGTCCTCATGGGTGCGGAACTTGGCTATCAGTTTCTGCTCGATGATTTTGCGTTGTCGTGTGTCTCGAAGGCCGCCTTGGAGAACGCTTACCCGCAGATCTGAGGCTGAATGTCCTTGACTGCTGAAGTGTTCCCCGACTGGGAGGCAACAATCCTGCCTGGCGATTGTTGTGCAGTGTCCGTTCATACGTTGTCTCAGTGTCTGCATGGTCTCGCCGATGTACCATGCTGCGGTGCATCCTTTCCTGCAACATATGAGGTAGACAACGTTGGCTGATTCACATGAGTATGTACCATGTACCTGGTGGGTAGTGTCCTCACGTGTGATGATGGTATCTGTGTTGATGATCTGGCATGTCTTGCAGAGGTTGCCGTGGCAGGGTTTTGTGGTGTCGTGGTCGCTGTTCTCCTGACAGCTGGGTAATTTGCTGCAAACGATGGTACTTTTGAGGTTAGGCGGCTGCTTGAAGGCGAGTATTGGAGGCGTGGGGATGGCCTTAGCGAGGTGTTCGTCGTCATCGATGACATGTTGAAGGCTGCGAAGAACATGGCGTAGTTTCTCTGCTCCGGGGAAGTACTGGACGACGTAGGGTACTCTGTTGGTTGTGTCCCGTGTTCGCCTTCTGAGGAGGTCTATGCGATTTTTCGCTGTTGCCCGTCGGAACTGTCGATCGACGCTCGACTCGTACTCGGCTGAGCGGGTGTCCCATTTCGTGGTGGTCTGCTGCATGCTTGGCCATCATGAGGGCCCAACCCTTGCCACCAGTGATTGCGGGACCACCTCAGGGAGAGGAGGAGGAGGAGGACGAGGAGGAAGAGGAGGAACAGGAGTGAGGGAGGAGGCAGCCACTCAATCGGCCTTCCAGAAGGGCAGTCCATGACCACCCTCATCAGACTGCGGTTCCAATAAATTAAACCCTAGATCCCCATTGCTCATCATTCCATCCCTGTCACACGCCATATCACAGCGCAAAGCTGAAATGAGAGACACCACAAAAGAATCCAAACTGAATTAATAAATTTATCAATAATCAGTGAACACACATTTACAACAACAATATGAACTATTCACCCTTGTGCAATCCCTTAGTGCCTCTCGTTACTGTGCCTTTGCCTACTCTAGTGCTCCTACAAAGTGTTGGCCCAGTGGCTGCAGCAGGGCTGGAGTGTCCGTGCGGGAGACTTCAAATGGCCTTGCAGGACGCCCTCGACTAGCTCTGGGCCTGGAAGGCCTGGCTTAGACTGCACCACCTCAGCATGGGCGGCAGCAGTCTGGGCTGGCTGTGTAAGACATTCTGATTGTCTGACAGTTTATAGAGTTCAGACCCGTGGAACAGACAACACAAAACCCAATGAATCTGTGAAACTTCTTTTACTTAAAAATCAACAAGAGGTTACAAGTAATTACCAGAATATAAACTGTGCTCAATTCATGTACTTATTACAAGCAAGCATCTAAAATCATTTACTTTAAGCTCAGGTGATTATAAGCAAAACCACATACATACTATTCCCCAGATGAGAGGGCAATTCAACGATGACTAGATGTATGACTAACTTTAACTGGCAACTGACCAGGTCACCATCGACTATAGCCCCGAATGTCAGTGTCCAAAAACACTTATACCCCAAAACTTGGCAACTGGCCCCCAGCATTCATGTTTGACACTGTGGGTATTATTGTTTTCCTCTCTCTCTCTCTCTCTCTCTCTGTTTTGACGCTTAGTTAACCAAGGCCAGATATCCAAGGATTGGAGAGAATTGTTGTTTTTCACATCTGCTAGGTTGTTGACTCGCGGTTCTCACAGAATTTTCAAGATCTTATCTTTTGAAGGAAAAGTACCAACACATCACTTATTTAACAAATGTTTTCAGCCAAGCAGTCTCTTGCCCTCAAAGCTTGTCGGTACATTTGGTCACTTTTAGATTCAGTCAAATGGAGATTCAGTCAAGTTTACCATGACAGTGTTACAATATCCACCCTCAAGTGTCTGAACCTGAATTTAAGGTCACAGACACTTATACGTCGTCGTCGTCCTCTTCTTTCCGGGTCTTCTGTAACAGCTTGACCAATGCTTGCTGCTTGCAGCATCTGTTGACTCGACAAGTTATTATTAATAAGTATAACACAATCACCAACTGAACAACGACTAAAACATGGGAGGTAATTCTTATCCAGGGGTGAACCTCAATATTCATACTGATATCCCACCAAGACGAATCAGCCCCAGTCTTAGATATTTCTTCGTGTAGGTTCTGTTTTTTCTGGGCCAGGGTATAAAAGTGCTTTTGAGACTGACTAGCTCGTTGCATCAACTCTACCAGGTGTTCTGGTAGAGGTGGAATATCACAGCCGAATTGAGTCACAAACTGGTGTAATTGCTCTTTTAATTTATCTTCTACAGCGATATTTACTTGCCTATGCGAATAAATGCTTCATAAAACCCGCGCCCCAAGTCTTACAGGTTGGACTGGGGTACAACAAAAAGTTCCCGCCGCAATAGGACAAGGCAGATTGTTACCGTACTGGTATTCCCGGTGTATGCTGGTGACACAATACTCACCTTTCCCTCGGTACGCAGATTGTACAGGGCAAAGCTTTCCTGCAACTACTTTCATGGTGCTGTTCCATTCTATCCCATCCCAGTCAAATCCGCACGCAGGTACTGCGTGTTCTACCACGTCATAAGGGCAGATGAATGTATCCCGAGCTTGAGCGCACCCGGTAAGATCTGGGGCCACTCAAGTGGTCCCATCCACTCGGGTCACATACTGCAGGCGTTCGTCATACCTTATTCAATGGTCTCCCTGGCATACTCCTATATTCTCCACGCGGAATAGAGGATTTGGGATTGCCTTTTCATGCAGGATGGGATAATACAATACCATCCCTAATAAGGTGATGTCGTTCTGTTCCTGCAAATGGCATTCACGTTTCACCGGGTACACCTGTATCAACCCCCTGACTTGGCACATATTCATGGTAAATTGATAAGTGGACATTGCCCTCAGATGTCGATCAGTCACCCACAAGGGTAGCTTCCCCTCAGCAATGCTCTGCAGGTTTTCACGGGCTTGTTCCACTAACCAGGATCCATACATTACACAAACATCATTTTGTGCAGCCTCGCTAGAAGCATTCAGATTCTCCTTTAAAATTTGGTTTATCTTTATAGCATGGGATTCTAAATAGTTAACCACGTCCTGCAGATGAACGGTTATAATTTGGTCCTCCTTCAATTCCTCTTGTTCCAGACCATTCATTTTATTCAGAATTTCCTTTAGACGATTTCTAACTGCCTTTACGGATTGATCCAAATCAGCCAAATCAAGACTATTAACGAGGGAGGTTCCGGTATTAAAAACAGTGGCTGCATGATTTATCTGTTCTGCTATGGTCCCCTTTAACCCCGTAACTGACATTGTTTCCTTCAGTGATCTCAGTATTTTCCCCAAAGTTATTGTTAAATCTATTACCATCTCCTGAGCCCTTGCGATATAACAGCTCTAATTCCGATTCCGCCAAAGTTGTGCTGGCTCTTTCCCAAAATCCTTTTATTAATTCCCGCACCATTCTCCCATATAACCGTGCTGTTTCTGGTTTGCACCAGTCCGGTATTCCCACCTCGGTCAGATTTAATATCACAGGCAGCACCTCGTGATGCACATCATGGTACAATATCATCCGAGTTGGGATTACCACGAACCCATTTGTCGGTCCCGGGGTGTGTTTGGGACAGACAACTCAGGTTTCTTGTTCTTCCCACGTTTGTGTTTTATTCATGGGGGGAGGGGGGAGTTTAGGACAGACTTTCAATTCCACCGTGTGTATTATTCCGGTTTTACATTCCTGCACATGATAATGTGAGCAACCCTCTGATCCCCTACACGGCCTTCCCTCCCTGTCCACGAACCATTGGTAGGGACCCCTGTCATCTATTCCATACACTTGGATACTTTTCCCGCCTATCCAGTGGACGGGAGCTCCACAAAGCAGCTCTGCGGATATAAAACTCTGGCTTGATAGCGTCCCCGAAAGGTTTATGCATCCATAGATTCCCTCATGCTCCTGCCACCACCGTGGCCAACATAGCAGAGTGTCTCCCGCTGCTCAGGATTGGGTCGGGCTTCCGACATTCCCCCAAGAGTTCCCTATCTGATAATGCCTTTGAATGGTTACCTGGTTCTGCTTGTAAAAATCACACCCTTGGCCCGGTGGGGCGATCTTTGCATTTTATGCATACCCTCCCTACCTTCCTAGACCTCACCAGTGGTAACCCACACTGTCCCTGAACACGCGGTTTCACAATCACCCTTGAGGTACTGGAGGGTAATGTTTCGAGTGGTGTCCCAGGGTGGTGTCTCCGGATCAACTGCAATCGAACTATTATAGGGAAAATAGTTAGTGGTGGTCCAGTATGCCGAATAGGCTGATGTGGAATCTTCGAGATAGAGCAGAATCCCGATCATTGGCCAGAATAATTCTTTCATTTTATATAGTTCAGGCTCTTAATACTGATTTTTTTTTTAAACAAAAGCAAAACGGGACTTCCTACTTTTCTTTTTCTGTATAGGGCAATGTTCAACTCATACCACGATACTTCAAGGGTGTCTTTTTATTTCTTTTACTACGTCGTGGGGTAGGAGGGGTCTGTTGCACTGGTCTGTGGACAGGAGGTGGTTCCGGACCTGGGCTGAGGAGGTTTCTACAGCTCCCATGTCCTGTCCACCTTCATTTGGATCATGCTGTACCTGTGGAGGCGCCACTTCAGGCAAAGGCGCCTCATTGGGTGGGGGTGTCCCATTAGACACCCCTTCTTCATCATCCCATTGGAGCGGATGATTCAGTCTCACCGTGCTCATGATCGTGGCTTGCTGTCTTCTTGACCTGCTTGTAGGCTGAAAAAACTTCATCTGGTGAATGTGACACCATTTGATTTTCTTAGGTAACTGAACCGTGTATACCAGAGGACAAGCTTTGTCAACAATGTTATACGGCCCCTTGTAGAGGGGTTCAAAGACTCCCACCCTCGCATAGTTTCGTACCATTACCTGGCTCTCCAGTCCCCACTCCTGGGGTTTACTCGGAGCCAGGTATAGTTAGTTGCGTTGGTGTGTCCTCCCGATGTTGTGGGCGGCCCTCAAGTTCAGTTCTTTTAAAGTTCCCCACAGGTCTCTCAGGAATTTGTCCCGAGTCACCTCCTTAATTTGTTTATCAGCCAGAGTGGGGACCAACAGGTGTGTGGGGGTTCGCATGGGTCTCCCCGTTCCCAGTTCATGAGGGGAGTGACCCATTCCTTTGGATTTATTACAACGTATCCCCATAAGGATTAGGGGAAGTACCTCATCCCACTTAGTGTGCTGTTTGTTTAATTCCTTTCGCAGGGCCAACTTCAACGTACGGTTCATTCTTTCCACAATTCCCGATGATTGTGGGTTGTGGGTCACATGCCATTTCCCTTCAATTCCAAGCAATTTCAGAATGGCCTGCATTACCTGACCTGTGAAATTACTTCCCTGGTCTGACTCTACCTCATCTGGAGAATACCTCTCTAACTAGGGTCTTGGCCGTCCATGAGGCTGTGGCCGACTTGCACGGGAAGACTTCTACCCACCTGGTAATCTTGCACCATCAACACTCATCTGGCCCCCTGCTTAAAGAAAAAACAGACAATCCATTGTGACTTGCCTAGAGCCCAATGGGTTAATTTATCAATTCCTGATTCCCTTCTGTCAATGTGGGGAAACGTCTGGATGACAGGCAGCGACAAGGGCAATGGCAGAATGGAAGTGGTGGGAGTAGGAATGCTGTCCTTCTGAGAGAGGACAGCAGGTTCCTGCTCCACTGACCCACTGCCACTCCCCCGGGGCAGCACCTCAGCATCACTACCAATCTGTTGGAGCACAAATTGCTGGTCTGCTGCGACACTGTGAAAGCCCCGGTCGACGGTGGTAGACCCAGCCATGATGGCAGCAGTCAGAGCTTGCGTGGCATCAAGCTGAGACTGCATGAGAGCAGTCTGAGATTGGATGCCACCAAGCATAGCCTGCATTACAGCACTAAGACGTTGCGTCACTTCTGCCTGTGCTGCAATGGAAGCTGCCAGATCGCCCATCACACGCGGCATCAAGTCTGGGTCACCACGGTCTTTCTGGGAGTCTACCATTTTTTGCAGACTGGAAGTGATGGGCTCCATGGTGTGCACAAAGCCTTGTGCAGTGTTGGAGGCAGATTCCTCCATGGTCCATTGCCGAGAGGCTCTTGGGCACCCTTGCCATTGTACCTATCATCTCCGTGTGTATGACCATCACCCTTCTTCTAAACTCCTCGCCATCGAGGTCCTCATCTGAGTCCTGTGCAGCAGAACTCGCGCACGAACTCACCCTCTGGGGAGCTGGCCCCCCGAGCTACCCTTTCCCCCTGGCCTTGCTGCAGCCCACTCATCCCCGGTACCTCACCCTGTGCAGATCTTGCTACTATACTAACCTCTAAAGAACGCATAGTGCCAGTATCTGAGCTGGTGCCTGCGAGTGAGAGATGCAGTGAAGTGGTGTCTTCTTCCTTGTCCTCTACTCCTGCCTCGCTCTCAACGGTGCCCTCAAGGTCAGGCTGCTCAGGTGCTTGCTGATTATCTGAAAGCATAAAGGCACAAGAGTTGGGTTAAGGTGAGGGGAGGGGGGCAGGAAGGGAGAAATGAATGCATACACTTGTGGGGTGACGGGAATGTAGGATGTGAGAAGGAGTAGGGATGAACATACCGTTGTTGTCCCCAAGGGGTTCAACGTCACCAGTGGCCACGACGCCCACCACCTGGCACCCAATAATCTGCAGCACTCTATTCTCCAGCTCAGGCAGTGGTTGGGTGTCGGCTTGTCCCCCGCCTGTGCGCTCCTGCTCCCTCCTATTGTGAGCCACCTTGGCCTGCAAGAGAAAGGAAAGTATGTGAGTTAGTGTGGAGCAATGTATTTGGGTGATGTGCCTGCCATAATTGAATAGCTGTCATTGTGTGCAATGTGTGAGATGTGGGTGTGAGTGTTGGTAGGTAGAGATTGTTGGTGGGTGAGTGCTGGGGGTGCGGTGCTTTTGCCAGTGTGTGAAGAGTGCGGTTCAGATGGTGGTATGTAGCATTTGTTGAAACATTCACTCACCCGGACCATCCGAGTGAGGTCATTAAATTTCTTCCTCCACTGTGTGGGTCCTGGGGACCACAGTGCTGCCCAAGACGTGCTGGGCTACCTCCTTTCACATGGTGCGGAAGACTTGCGGCGAGGGCCTCCTGCCACTTGCTGTGTAGAGCACGGCCCTCCGTCTCTCCACAGCGAACGCCAACGCCTCTAATGTTTGTTCGCAGAATATGCTGTCTCTCTCCCTGGGGCATGCATCTGCCATGAGTACACCTGCTTCAGTCGTCCGGCTCCTTCTACTTGACCTGCTGCTGCTTGCTGAGACAGCTGCACAGCCAGAAATGCTGAGAATGAGGTTCTGCAGGATCAATGAACCTCCCCTTTAAGAACTGGAAAAAGCCTGTGGCAATGATGACTTGCGATTAGACTGCACCTAATATTGGTTAGCGCTTTGAGTGTAACGCCAATGAGCTTGGGATTTAAGGCTTGAATTAGTGCCCCATTCATTTCTTTGAGCAGTGAGACTTAATTTTGCATGCAGTCTAAAGCATGAGCGCCTGGCGCTAATTCTCCAACTTTTCTAGTTTTACCGCCCACTCCTGGGTTATAACGAATTTCTAGCCCTAAGTCTATTATGCGGTACTTCATGAAACGCGTTTTGAAAATCCATATACATAACATTATCATCATCAACCCTCCCCGTTATTGGAACAAAAAAAGAAAAGAGAGAAAGACTTGCATTTATATAGTGCCTTCTCAACCTCAGGATGTCCCAAAGTGCTTTACAGCCAATGAAGTACTTTCAAAATGTAATCACTGTTGTAATGTAGCAAACACGGCAGCCAATTTGCACACAACAAGCTCCCACAAACAGCAATGTGATAATAAGAACATAAGAACATAATATACTCAACGACTGGGCCTCCACAGCCCTCTGGGGTAGAGAATTCCAAAGATTCACCACCCTCTGAGTGAAGAAAATTCTCCTCATCTAAGTCCTAAATGGCTGACCCCTTATTCTGAGACTGTGACCCCTGGTTCTAGACTCCCCAGCCAGGGGAAACATCCTCCCTGCATCTACCCTGTCAAGCCCTGTAAGAATTTTGTATGTTTCAATGAGATCACCTCTCATTCTTCTAAATTCTAGAGAATATAGGCCTAGTCTACTCAATCTCTCCTCATAGGACAATCCCCCCATCCCAGGAACCAGTCTGGTGAACCTTGGTTGCGCTCCCTCTATGGCAAGTATATCCTTCCTTAGGTAAGGAGACCAAAACTGTACATAATACTCCAGGTGTGGTCTCACCAGGGCCTGATATAATTGCAGTAAGACGTCTTTACTCTTATACTCAAATCCTCTTGTAATAAAGGCCAACATACCATTTGCTTTCCTAATTGCTTGCTGTACCTGCATGTTAACTTTCAGTGATTCGTGTACAAGGACACCCAGGTCCCTCTGAACACCAACATTTCCAAATCTCTCACCATTTAAAAAATACTCTGCTTCTCTATTTTTCCTACCAAAGTGGATAACTTCACATTTCTTCACATTATATTCCATTTGCCTGTCTATATCCCCTTAAAGCCTCCTTGCATCCTCCTCACAACTTACATTCCCACCCAGCTTTGCATCATCAGCAAACTTGTATATATTACACTTGAACCCTCATCCAAATCATTGATATAGATTGTGAATAGCAGAGGCCCAAGCATTGATCCTTGCGGTACCCCACTAGTTTATTCCTGCTCTCTGTTTTATGTCCACTAACCAATCCTCTATCCATGCTGGTATATTACCCACAATCCCATGAGCTCTAATTTTGTTTAATACCCTCTTGTGTGGTACCTTATCAAATGCCTTCTGAAAATCCAAATACACCACATCCACTGGTTCCCCCTTATCTATTCTGTTAGTTATAACCTCAAAAAACTCTAACTGATTTGTCAAACACGATTTCCCTTTCATAAATCCGTGTTGACTCCGCCCAATCCTATTATTATTTTCTAAGTGCCCTGTTACCACGTCCTTAATAATAGATTCCAGCATTTTCCCTACTACTAATGTCAGGCTAACTAGTCTGTAGTTCTCAGTTTTCTCTCTCCCTCCTTTCTTAAATAGTGGGGTTACATTTGCTACCTTCCAATCCACGGGAACCATTCTAGAATCTATGGAATTTTGGAAAATGACAACCAATGCATCCACTATCTCTATAGCCACCTCTTTCAAAACCCTGGGATGTAGGCCATCAGGTCCAGGGGATTTATCGGCTTCAGTCCCATTAATTTCTCCAGTACTTATTTTTTTGACTAATACTAATTTCTTTCAGTTCCTCATTCTCGCTATGAAGGGATAATTACTAGTCCTAGCCCCTTTAGGGCTACCTCAGATCAGGTGTATTTCTCAGACGTTCACTTTCAACTAAAGTTTGAGGTAGCCAAATCCTAAAGACGCTTAATTGGGTCTAAAGGTCCGGACTATCTCTCCCTAAAGGAAAGGAACAACCTGAAAATGTTACCGTCCTCCAGATAGCACTTTTAATAAGTTTAGCTAGACTGTAACGTTCCGGATATTATGAGGGTCTGGAAAACTCCCCCAGAATTCTGCAACTCCTCACCAAAGAGTGTACAGAGATTGAGTTTGCAAGGTTTTGATACAGATGTCTTATGTGAGACAATTCTAAAAATATATAGATTTATTAAAGAACCGACATGTAATTTACAGTTGGTGAGTCAATCGCAACATTAACAATTCCAAAAAGAGAAAGCTTACAATCTTATTATCAGAGAACCTTACTCTCAAATCTTAACTTCGCTACAGTTTTAAAGCTCTTAGGGGGAAAAATTCAGTCGCGCCCCATTTGGGGCGCAAATATCGTCCAGGCGCAAAAATTAGCGCCTGGCGCTAATTATCGCCACTGACTGGAAACTTCACTTTTAACGCCCCTGGAGGTGATTGGAGCGCTAAATCAGGCGCTTCACACCTGTCTTAAGGCGCAAAGGCCGAGGAGCGAGGCGCTACCTCAGAGCGCTGGCGAAGCTCATGTAATGTCAGTCAGCAATGTAACACACACACAATGGCACGGGCCAGTTCTTAAAGGGGATGGTTAATCTTGCTTTCCATCCACATCCTGCTCATTGCAGCCTTGAATCTCGGCCTGGAGAGACCTGCACATCAAATGTGCTGGAAAGAGCAATGGAGAGTACCAGGCAAAGAGCTCAGAGTGCAGTCCCCACAGTCTCTGCTCAATCGATACAAGGAATGGCAAATCAAAATGAACCTGCAAAGTGCTGCTCAGTACCCAAAACTCCTTCACACAACGTTGAATCTCTCCAGAAGTCTCTCCCTCTCTCTCTCAGAATGCGTAGTTCAAAAATGGCACCAACAATAAAAGGCAGGAAGCGGTCACCTTTAAATAGCGCTCCCCCTTTCCCTTCATGACTGCAGAACGCTCCCCTCAACCTGTCGTTGCTAGCGTCAGGCGGTAAGGCAGGGGGCGCCACTCAATATCCGCTCCGGGGCGATACCGGGGCGTTGCGCACTCGAGTGACGTCATGATCTGCGGGCGCAGGAGATTGTGGCGGTAGTGTTTAGCGCCACCGCAAAATGTCTAGTTAATTTTGCGAGCGGCGCAAACTTCGCCGCGCCCGGGCGCTAGCTGCTTTGCGCCCCATTAGCGCCCTCTTAAGGCGCTAACGGGAGGCGCAACCAACTGAATTTTTCCCCCTTAGTGTTCTACAGGATATCCACCAAAATCAAATACCTTTGAACCCCGAGGTACAAAGAGTTGGAGACTTACAGAGCCGCCTCTGAAGCCGAGAATCGCTTTGCCCGATTAAAGCGAGTCTACTATCCCATTTAAGAGTTCAATATTTATACCCTTTTCCAGTGGTATTTCCTTTAAGGTTTTCTGCTGATGCAAGCTAATTATCTCTAGTCATTTTTCTGCTGACCTCTGCAATTCTTACTGCCAGATCAGCTGGTAGCATTACAGAATTGTGTCTCATCTCTAGGTGTTCTAAGTTTACCATATAAAAAACAGTGTGACGGCAGGTGTTTCTTACTTAATGTCATCTTTACGAGGGCAGATGTTCCTTACTTTATGTGCTTCTTTACAAAGTGTAAATTAGAACACCTTATCCATGGTGAACCATTGTTTCGTTCCGAAAAGTTCAGCCTGTCGGAGCCCTTAACCTTCTGTTTCAATAAGGTTATTTATTCAGGGTCAACAACTACCTTATCTCAATAGCCAGAATGCTTTCACAGCTTTATCTCAATAGCCAGAATGCTTTCACAGCTATTTCATAGTTAGGTTTCTAGATTTCCAAACCCAGTTTGTCATGTTTTAATAAGGCCAGCATTCTTTCATAAGATAGTGTATTTTTCTGAATAGGTATATGGCTTATTCCTTCACAGCTAAACCCTTGGTTCTCCATTATTCCGGGAAGTATTTTGCGTCTTCTTCCGTGAAGACAGACATAAAGTATTTGTTTAATTTGTCTGCCATTTCCTTATTCCCCATTATATTTTCTCCTGTCTCAGCCTGTAAGGGACCTACATTTACTTTCACTAATTTTTTCCTTTTTACATGCCTATAGAAGCTTTTACAGTCTGTTTTTATGCCTCTCACTAGTTTACTCTCATATTCTATTTTCCCTTTCTTTATCAATTTCTTGGTTCTCCTTTGCTGAATTCTAAAATCCTCCCAATCCTCAGGCTTACTACTCTTTTTGGCCACATTATAAGCTTCTTCCTTTGATCTAATACTATCTTTAACTTCTCTTGTTAGCCACGGTTGGACCACTTTTCCTGTGGGATTTCTGTGCCTTAAAGGAATGTATATTTGTTGTAAATTATGTATTAATTCTTTAAGTGCTAGCCATTGCTTCTCTACCATCATACCTTTTAATGTAGTTTCCCAATCTACCTTAGCCAACTCGCCCCTCATACCTACATAGTTTGCTTTGTTTAGATTTAAGACCCTAGTTTCGGATTTAACTAAATCACTTTCAAACTGAATATAAAATTCTATCATATTATGGTCACTCTTGCCTAAATGACTCTTTACTGCAAGGTTATTAATTAACCCTTTCTCATTGCACAATACTAGACGTAAAATAGCCTGTTCTTTAGTTGGTTCCTCAACATACTGATCTAGAAAATGTAAAATTCGCAAATTATCGCGATTCAAAAATAACGAGAGAGAGATACAGTTTCGTTCAAGTAGTTTTATTTCAGCGAAATGCTGTCATGTTTCAAAACGGACACAAGAAGCCTGTAAAATGGCCGCCGCGCCTCGTGGCAGAAGTTTCTAGAATTTTCAGTAGACAGACAAGATAGCGTTCGAATAAACATTTCAGAGTAAGATTGGATAATACTCTGCAAACATTGGTAAAGACAGGATTCAACCTGTCTGCATTCGACACAATAGCAAAGATATAAGTGCTGGAATTGTTTTCCATGTACAAGTGAGGACTATTGTACTGGGCAATCAGAAGCCCGTCCAAAAGACATCAATACGCAAATTCCCCGCAGCTCTACAATGAGAGAGCCATTCGCAGGTGCTCACAGCAAGAATTCGGAGGCCCCCAAAACCCCTCCAGGGAGACTCCTAGCTGGTTCCACAATGGGAGAAATATTAACGGGTACTTAGACAGTTACAAGTATCACCGAAACCCATTAACGACAAGAACCACCCCATACAAGAAGTTTGAGCGCCAAAACATGACAAAAGATAAACATTAAGATTGGGCGGGAGATAATGAATTACAGTACTATAACTGTAGTAAACAAACGTCCATCGGTCTCTTATCCTTTCATTCGCTTGGAATCGACTCTTGGCTCTTATCCCGGACGACCGTTATTCTCTCTTGTTCCGCTGATCCCTTTTGAGGTCGACCTCGTGGCGCGCTGCGAAATCGGGTGCACCATCCCGAAGGTCGGTAAACGGTGTCTGGACCCGAAGGCCCGAGGAGATGAGATGAGATGAGAAGAGAAGAAGAAGAATCCACGTGCCGCCGCGGTCAGTAAACCCCGACCGCGCCCGAAATAAGTGAACATTGTTAAGCTATATAGGTTTTGATCGGGAATCCGAGGTCAACACAGATCTTCATAACAGCAGACGGTTTAGCCTGCTAGCCGGAGCAGAGCAAATAAACAAGTGGGGTACAGAGACCCCTGGTCAACACGTGAACGGTCAGGTGTTGCAGCGAAAACAGCCGAGCGCCGTTTTAGAATTCTCCGAGGTATTACGAGTGGTGAGCATGTTTCTCGATCCTACAGATCTAGATTAGAGCAGGAATTGATAGGGGAGGGGGGTTTTATTAAGGATAATTATAATGTGTGTCCCCTTTTTCGATGTGTCGTGCGCTCCTCGTTTCCCTAAACCTAGTTTAATAAATGTATGTAAGCTTGTACTGTCATTAATCTGTGCTTATGACATGTATTTCGTAATTCTGAACAATATGCAATAAAGATTTCCATTTCGTACTATTCAACCGGGTCTACCTGAGTTTTCTCTGCATTACTGCTCTCGCACCTAAGTCCAGTGTCAGAACCGTAAGGGCGAGTGGGTCGAACCACTCACAGGTGTTTAGTGCTACAAGACTGGCTGGAGACCAGAGCAAGCAATAAGGCCTAACCCAGTACAAGCACCCTGAACCGTAACCCCTTACAAAAACTATCTTGCATACATTCCATGAATTCGTCCTCCACCCTATTACTGCAAATTTGGTTTGCCCAGTCCATATGTAGATTAAAGTCCCCCATGATTACTCTATTACCCTTATTACATGCGCATGATTTATACTCTGCCCTACACTACAACTACTGTTTGGGGGCCTATAAACAACTCCCACCAATGTTTTCTGCCCCTTGCTGTTTCTTAGCTCCACCCAAACTGATTCTACTTCTTGATTTTCAGAGCTAAGATCCTTTCTCTCTTCTGTCTTTATCTCATCCTTTATTATCAGGGTTACTCCTCCTCCTTTTCCATTTTGACTATCTCTTCTAAAAGTTAAGAATCCTGGAATATTTAGTTCCCAACCTTGGTCACTTTGCAACCACGTCTCCATTATGGTTATTGGATCAAACCTGTTAATTTCTATCTGCGCTATTAATTCATCTATTTTGTTGCAAATGCTTCGCGCATTCAGATATAATGCCTTTAGCTTTGACTTATTTCTATTTTTCCCTGATGTCACCTTAGTCACTGATGCCTTATTACCTTTGAGTCATAGTCATAGAGTCATAGTCATAATGGCACAGAAGGAGGCCATTCAGCCCATCGAGTCCATGCCGGCTCTCTGTAGAGCAATCTAGTCAGTCCCATTCCCCTGCTCTATCCCCGTAGCCCTACAAGTTTATTTCCCTCAAGAGCCTATGCAGTCTCCCCTTGAAACCATTGAGTGTCTCCGCCTCCACCACTTCCGTCGGCAGCGAGTTCCAGGTCCTCATCACTCGCTGCGCAAAAAGATTTTTCTCACATCCCCCCTGTATCTCTTGCCCAAAACCTTATATCTGTGTCCCCTAATCCTTGTACCATCAATTAGTGGGAACAGCCTTTCCCTGTCTAGCCTATCCAAACCTGTCATAATCTTGTACACCTCGATCAAATCATCCCGCAACCTCCTTTGCTCTAATGAAAACAAATCCAGCTTCTCCAACCTGTCATTGTAGCTAAGATTCCCCCATCCCTGGAACCATTCTGGTAAATCTCCTCTGCACCCTCTCAAGTGCCTTCACATCCTTCTTAAAGTGCGGTGACCAGAACTGGACGCAATACTCCAGTTGTGGCCTAACCAGCGCTTTATAAAGGTTCAGCATAACTTCTCTACTTTTGTACTCAATACCTCTATTTATGAAGCCCAAGATCCCATATGCTTTGCTAACCACTCCCTTAATATGTCCTGCCACCTTCAGGGACCTATACACATTGGCCCAGAAATTGGAGTTCGATGGTTGCCGCGGGGGTAAGGATCCCCCGCGATATCGCAGTCCGCGCCTACCTTTATGGTTTTGGCCCACACGAACTTCAGTTCCTGGGCCTCTCCCTGGTGCCGGCGCACAGTGTGTGCGTGTCCCAGAGGCGCAGTTAGTTCGATGCTACCTCTGGGATCACGTGGGCCAGTTAGAGCCAATGGCAGCACACCATCTTTCATTCATAGTTTTGACAGCAAGAGCTGTCAAAGCTATGAATACAACTTGCCCCCAAAAGAACAGCTAAACCTCAATTAAATTTTTTTAAAAAATCACATTAATAAAATAACTATAGTTAAATAAATTAACCACTTTAAACAAAAATTTAAATTTTTGAAAAAATTTAAATTCTTTTTAAAAGTTATAAAAATAAACTTACCTTTCTTTAAAGTATCTAAAAAAGATAAACCTGTTGAAAAAAATTTAAAATAATACTTAATTAACTACTTACCTTGTTAAAAGGGGGTCTTGCGCCTGCTTTCTTTACGTGTAAAATCTTCAACACTTACCTGCGCGTTCAAACCTGAAAAAAAAACAAAGTGCGCTGCGTGCGCACAACCTGTAGCGCGCACGCGGTTCACTTGGGAACCGCCCCCTTCGCAATACCCGAAGTGCCGGTTTCCCGCACATGCACAGTGCATGCAGGAAACCGGCACTTCGGGACCTAATACGCGAGAGTACACAGTGCGTACTCTCCCGTATTAGGTCTAATTTTCGGGCCATTAACTCCCAGGTCCCTCTGTCCCTGCACACTCTTTAAAACTGTGCCATTAAGTGTATATTGCCTCTCCCTATTCCTTTTGCCAAAATGCATCACCTCACACTTCTCCATATTAAATTCCATCTGTCACTTGTCTGCCCATTCTGCTAGCCTTTCTATGCCCTGTTGCAGTTGATTGATATCATCATCACTGTTTGTCACACCCCCAAGTTTGGTGTCATCGGCAAATTTAGAAATTCTACTCTGTATTCCAATATCCAGGTCATTTATATAGATCAAAAAAAGCAGTGGCCCCAGCACTGACCCTTGGGGAACACCACTGTCTACCATCCTCCAGTCTGAAAAACAGCCATTTACCACAACTCGCTGTTTTCTGTCCTTAAGCCAATTCCTTATCCAAGCTGCCACTGACCCACTAATTCCATGAGCCTCAATTTTGTTAACCAGCCTTCTATGTGGTACTTTGTCAAACACCTTCTGAAAATCCATGTTACTCTCTCTGTCCCTTCCTGACCCACTCTGCTTATTTTTACCCAAAACTCTGCTCTACATTTCTCTCGCTGTTGTTAAATTTACTCTTTCCTGAATTGTCCCACCTTTCATTAGTTTAAAGCCCTGTCCTACTGCCCTAGTTATTCGGTTCGCCAGGACACTGGTCCCAGCCCAGTTTAAGTGGAGCCCATCCCAACGGAACAGCTCCCTCTTTCCCCAGTACTGGTGCCAGTGCTCCATGAACTGAAACTCCTTCCTCGCACACCACTCTTTGAGCCACGTATTTAAACCTCTAATCTGTTTGTCGCTATACCAATTTGCACATGGCTCAGGTAACAATCCAGAGATTATTACCTTTGAGATTCTGCTTTTGGATCCTTGCTCCTCAAACTCCCTCAGCAGAACCTCATTCCTAGTTCTACCTATGTCGTTGGTTCCTACGTGGACCACGACAACTGGATCCCCTCCCACTCCAAGTTCTTCTCCAGCCGCAAGGAGATGTCTTTAACCCTGGCACCGGGCAGGCAAAACAACCTTCGGAACTCTCGGTCGTGGCTGCAGAGAACAGCATCTATCCCTGATGACCAGATAATCTGTTTTTGCGATATTGATTGAGGGATAAATATGGGCCAGGATATTGGGGATAACTCCCCTGCTCTTCTTCGAAATAGTGCCGTGGGATCTTTTGCATCCACATGAGAGAGCAGATGGGACCTCGGTTTAACGTCTCATCCGAAAGACGGCACCTCCGACAGTGCAGCACTCCCTCAGCACTGCACTGGAGTGTCAGGCTAGATTTTTGTGCTCAAGTCTAGAGTGGGACTTGAGCCCACAACCTTCTGATTCAGAGGCGAGAGTGCTACCCACTGAGCCACGGCTGACACTTTACACACGGTTCAAACACAAATTGCTTTCAACAAATCCATGGTGATTTCATTTATTAGCCCATACTTTTCCAAGTGCCTGGATCCAATTTTGTCCTGGATTATTGTCTCTAAAAGTTTCCCCACCACTGTCATTAGGCTGACTGCCCTGTAATTACTAGGTTTATTCCTCTCCCATTTCACTGAATTGTCAGCATGCATTCTGTACTCAAGTCTCTGGTGAGGGGCTTGAGCCTATGACCTTCTGACTCAGAGGTGAGAGTGCTACCACTGAGCCATGGCTGATACAGGGCTTTCCATTATGGATAAACCCTGTGGGGAATCCAACTTCACCAAAAACCACTTCCCACAGGCAGGAACGTGCTCTAAGGTTCTGAAGCTCTTTTCCCTATTCATATTTTTCAAAGGGCCCAAAGCACTTAAGAAACCCAAAGCCTCTTCCCATTCTTGCTCCCACTCAGCAGGAGCCCAGCTTCAGTTGTGTAAGTACCGGGACGCAGGGAATGTGGCTGGGGGTCATTGTGGGCAGCTCGGGGTCTGGTTCGCTGTCAGAGTCGAGGGTGCAGCAGGCAGGGCCTGGGCCTTATACAAGATGCGGAGATGCCGGTGTTGGACTGGGGTGGACAAAATTGAGAGGTCGCACAACACCAGGTTATAGTCCAACAGTTTTATTTGAAATCACAAGCTTTCGGAACTATCGCTCCTTCCTCAGGTGAAGTAAATTGGATACAGAATCGTCAGAGCATAGCGATAGTTCCGAAAGCTTGTGATTTCAAATAAAACTGTTGGACTATAACCTGGTGTTGTGCGACCTCTCAACCTTATACAAGACCCAGTGAGAGTGGGACTACCTGGACACATTGGAGCAGGAAATGGGGAAGTGGCAAAATGTAGCTGGTGAGACCTGCTGATGGAGTTAGGCCTGTTGACCTTCCCGGGAACTGGGAGCACCAAGGCTGGAGTTGATCACGTGATCCAGTCAGCCAATCAGCGATAAGTATAATGAATACTGCAGCGCCACCTAGTTGTCAGCTCAGAAAACTGAATCAGGGCTCAGTGTAATAAATAGGAAGATTGAAGCGTGACAGCAATTGTGTGACAGGAAGCAAGAGCGACACTTAGAGGAAGTGTGTGAACATGGAAGAATTTGAATATATTCCCGATGTGATTAACACTGGATGAATGTTGTGTTATTAACATCTTTTGCTGTATCTCTTTTTCCCTCTAATATCTGTTTCAGTAAATTCCTCTACTCCCAGCACCCCCTTTTCCCTGCATTCCTGTACGGTTTGTTGATATTTCTTATTCCCATTTTCATTGCCCCGTTGACTCATTCTGGGGACTTTGTTCAGTTTACAGTTATTTTTGGGAGTCCAAATTTATCTTCAATAATCTACATTAGCGCAGGTTTAAATCAGTTCCAATTTCCTTTCACAGATTCCTTTCAGCAATATTTCACAGTTCATTTCTTTCAGTTCATCTCATCCTTTTAAAGTTTGTCTTCTTAAAACAAAAAGGCACAGATATTGAAAGTTAATTTTACAAAGTCTGTGCCGCCTTCTCCCCGATGCAGTATTGAGTGAAGAGGTGGGTCGGAAGCTACAGTGGGACAGGAAGGCTGCAATAAACTAGACTCACACAGCATCAAACACACAGCTCAAGATGCAATTACATTTATTATTGGCTGAGAGACTAAGTCAGTCCAGTCACCACAGGCAGTGACTGCGGCTACAAACAAATCGAGGCACTGAATCCACTCCCGGAAAGGATCCGTGGACCATCGCTACATTGTGCTAACTTCAGGGACTTTGTAGGAGCAAACGAAAGGATGATGTTCATCACACGGTGCATCATTCCATTCACCTGGACCACCTGGAAGAACAAAAATTGAATCGAGCATTTACCCTTCAGGGAATCAGGCAGCTGTTGGTCTAATTATTTCATACTTTCTCTTTTGATAGAGTCAGTGTCTCTTGATCCATGAGTTCACCTTGTAAATAAAGTGAGGCACTTCCTGTTGTGTTGCCGTGTGCACTCAGTCAGTGTGTGTCTCACTGAAATCTGGAAACCTCACCATATTCAGGGAGGGTTTGGAGAGTTCCTGACTGAAGATGCTGAGCTCACCCTGGGCTGGGTTTCCCAGTGTGGGGTGGACAGCAAGGCCTCACCACCAGGGCTAAACAGTCTCCTTCCCCACTGCACGGACTTAACACGATTCGAGCAAAGGCTGTGATTTCTGGAGATGGAATCTCTGTGTCCGGATTATGTCATTGTAAATCTGGGACTGCAGTGTTACACCCAGTGAACGTTCCTCTATCTACAGTGTTACACCCAGTGTACGTTCCTCTATCTAGTGTTACACCCAGTGTACATTCCTCTATCTACAGTGTTACACCCAGTGTACGTTCCTCTATCTAGTGTTATACCCAGTGTACGTTCCTCTATCTACAGTGTTACACCCAGTGTACGTTCCTCTATCTAGTGTTACACCCAGTGTACGTTCCTCTATCTACAGTGTTACACCCAGTGTACGTTCCTCTATCTAGTGTTACACCCAGTGTACGTTCCTCTATCTGCAGTGTTACACCCAGTGTATGTTCTTGTAATTGCAGTGTGTGACCTGTGTATGTGCCTCTATTAAAAAGCTTTACCTGCAAAAGGGGCAGGCCAAAGTCCAAAACCCAACCACACTGAGCCCAGTTAGAATCTCATCAGTCAATCTTAGAATCATAGAATAGAATCTTACAACACAAAAGTAGATCATCGTGCCTGTGCCGGCTCTTTGAAAGTGCTGTCCAATTCATTCCCAACAACCCAGCTTTTTCCCCATAACCCTGCAAATTAGTCCTCTTCGAGTACATGTCTAATTGCCATTTGACTGTTCCTATGGAATCTGATTCCACCATCCTTTCAAGTAGTACATTCCAGATCTTAACAACCCTCTGCGTGAAGAAATTTCTCCTCATTTCCCCTCTAGTTTGTTTGCCAATTATTTTAAATCTATAATCTCTGGTTACTAATCCACTTTTGAGAGGTCGCACAACACCAGGTTATAGTCCAACAGTTTTATTTGAAATCACAAGCTTTCGGAGCTATCGATTGCCCCTTCCTCAGGTGAAGTAAATAGATACAGAATCGCCAAAGCATATATAGATAGACAACAAAGCATGTGTACCTTACAATTGCAGACAACTAAATTAAATCATCCTGACTATCTGCCGAGGTGTGATAAAGTTAATCAGGTCAGCCAGGAAGGTACCACATCAAAGACATAGCAAGATACAACTGAGACAATGAGGTGTAGTCGCAGGGGTTCTAACGTGTCAAAAGCTGCCGTCTGTATGTAAAACGAAAAGCTTTAAAATTTTTACTTTTTTACTGGGAAAATTTTTACTTTTTTACTGGGAATCACATCTGTGAATAAGCCAACGACGACTCGAGTCTGGATCACGTCATGTATCGTGACATAAACCCAAGATCCCGGTTGAGACCGTCTTCATGAGTGCGGAAGAGGAAACGGTTTCTCCCTACTTGCTCTATCACAACGCCTCATAATTTTGAATACCTCTATTAGGTCTCCCCTTAACCTGTTCTGCTCTAAGGAGAACAATCCCAGTTTCTCCAATCTCTCCACATAACTGAAGTCCCTCATCCCTAGTATCATCCTGGTAAAGCTCTTACAGTCAGTTTTTATGTTCCCAGAAAGCTTACTTCCATATTCTATTTTCCCCTTCTTAATTAATCCCTTTGTCCTCCTTTGTTGAATCCTAAACTGCTCCCAATCCTCAGGGCTACCGCTTTTTCTGGCCAATTTATATGCCCTCTCCTTGAATCTTATGCGATCCCTAATTTCCCTTGTTAGCCACGGTTGAGTCACCCTTTTTGTTTTATTCTTATGCCACACTGGGATGAACAAATTCTGTAGTTCATCCATGCAGTCTTTGAATGTTTGCCATTGCCTATCCACCGTCAACCCCTTGAGTGACATTCCCCAATCAATCCTACCCAATTCGCGCCTCATACCATCGTAGTTTCCTTTATTTAAATTCAGGACCCTAGTCTCTGATTCAACTACTTCACTCTCCATCCTAAGGAAGAATTCTATCATATTATGATCACTCTGACCCAAGGGGCCTCGTACAACAAGATTGCTAATTAATCCTTTCTCGCTACATAATACCCAGTCTAAGATGGCCTGATCTCTGTTTGGTTCCTCGACATATTGTTCCAGAAAACCATCCCGTAAACATTCTAGGAATTCCTCCTCCTCAGTATTTTTACTAATTTGGTTAGCCCAATCTATATGTAAATTAAAGTCACCCATGATGACTGCTGTGCCCTTACTGCATGCTTCTCTAATTTCCCTTTTAATGCCGTCCCCAACCTCCGTATTACTGTTGGGAGGTCTATATACCACTCCCACTAACGTTTTCTGCCCCTTGTTATTTCTCAGTTCTACCCATACAGATTCCGCATCATCAGAGCTAATATCCTTCCTTTCAATTGTGTTAATCCCCTCTTTAACCAGCAATGCTACCCCACCTCCCTTTCTTTTTTGCCTATCTTTCCTAAATATTGAATAACCCTGGATGTTAAGTTCCCAGCCTTGGCCACCCTGGAGTCATGGTTCTGTAATCCCAATCAAATCGTATTCATTTACCTCTATTTGCGCAGCTAATTCATCCACCTTGTTCCGAATGCTCCTTGCATTAAGACACAAAGCCTTCAGGCTATTTTTTTTAACGCTATCAGACCTATATGAATTATTATTTACTGTGACCATGTTTGATTTAAACCGTTGAGTTCTTTGTCTTCTACTTTAGTTTTTCTCCTTCCTGTCTTTAGCTTTTATCCTTGTTTCCCTTTCCTCTGTCTCCCTGCTCAGATTCCCAACCCCCTGCCACTTTAGTTTAAACCCTCCCCAACAGCACTAGCAAACACTCCCCCTAGGACATCGGTCCCGGCCCTGTCCAGGTGCAGACCGTGCTAGGTGTCCCTTATTAACCCATGGTTCTCAAAGTGAGAATTAATTTTGTCTTTAACAATGGTCTATAGTAGTTTTCCCACCACTGATGTTAGACTGATTGGCCTGTAGTTACCAGGTTTATCCCTCTCCCCTGTTTTGAACAGGGGTGTAACATTTGCGATCCTCCAGTCCTTTGGCACCACTCCCATATCCAAGGGGGATTGAAAGATTGTGGTCAGAGCTTCTGCTATCTCCAACCTAGCTTCCCTCAGCAACCTAGGATGCATCCCGTCTGGAGCGGGTGACTGGTTAACTTTGAACAATGCCAACCTATTTAGCACCTCCTTTCTATCTATTTTTATCCTATCCAGTATCTCTACTCCCCCTCCGCTACTGCGACATTAACTTCATCTTCCTCTTTTGTGAAGACAGATGCAAAGTACTCACTCAGTACCTCAGTACCTCTGCCTCCACAAGAAGATTTCCTTTTCTGTCCTAATCGACCGCAACATTGCTTTAACTATCATTTTACATTTTTTATGTTAGGAATTCTTCACACTCCTTGTCCTTTACTCTGTTTTTCCCCAGTCTATATTAGGGTAATTGAAGTCCCCTACCATTACTTCTCTATTATTTTTACATTTCTCTGAAATTTACCTACAGATTTGATCCTAGAATGGTTACTGCATGGAAGGAGGCCATTCGGCCCTCTACCACCTTTTTACTATTTGGGGTTCTATCGTAAAGACCCATCTCACAGCTCCTTTAATATTCATTAACTCTAACCAAATAGATTCAGTCTTTGAACCCTCGAGTATATCGTCCCTCTGTAGAACTGTATTATTATCCTGCCACCCTCCCTCCTGTCTTTATCCCTTCCTTTTTCCTCCTACTGTCAGCTGTGGCTCAGTTGGTAGCACTCTTGCCTCTGAATCAGAAGGTTGTGGGTTCACAGATCCACTCCATGAGACTTGAGCACAAAAATCTAGGTGGAGTACTGAGGGAGTGCTGTAGTGGTGGATGTGCCATCTTTAAGATGAGACGTTAAACTGAGGCCTTGTCCGCCCGCTCAGCTGGAGGTAAAAGATCACATGGCGTTATTTTGGAGAAGAGCAGAGGAGTTATCCTTGGTGTCCTAGCCATATTTATACCTCAATCAACATCACTAAAACAGATTGGCCGCGAAATTCGTTATGTTAGCGCCTGGTGGGGGCACTAACGGGGCGCCAAGGGGTTAGTGCCCTTCAGTGCTAGTTTACTCTTAGCGCCTGGGCCTCTAGCGCTTTGCAGATCGTGACATCATAAAGTGCGCGGCGCCCCGTTATCGGCCCAGATGGAAAATTGACTCTTGTCCCCTGCTTTATCGCCTTGCGCCGACAATGCCAGCAAGAGGAGGCGTTGTGAACTCGGCTGGCCGCTTCGGGAGCAGGTAATTAAAGGGAGTGCTTTTCAGCCAGCGCAACCTTTATTATTTACACCAGTCTGGTGCCTGCGCAAAGTTTTTAATGTTTCATTGGTGCGAGATGTCCAAGCCCTCCACTTTGTGAGAGTGCTTGGGGCTGTAACGGCACCCGCCCAGGTCACCTTGCAAAACAGAACTGACGACAACTAGCTTGTGCAGCTTCATTGGCCCTTCCCTTTAAGCAAGGGAAGCAGCCTCTGTGATGAAAGAGTGCCATTTACAATGCGCTCGAAATTGTTTAGCGCTCTGCCGCTACCGCCCCGCTCTCAGACTTTAGCGCCCTAAGAGAAGTGGTTAGCGCTTGATTTAGTGCTCCACTTCCCTCTTACATAGAAACATAGAAACTAGGAGCAGGAGTAGGCCATTCGGCCCGTCGAGCCTGCTCCACCATTCAATACGATCATGGCTGATCATCCAAATCCAGTACCCTGTCCCTGCTTTCTCACACAGAATCCACATCGAGCCTGCACCGACACATATCCCACCCTATCCCCGTATTTAATTCCCCCTAACATATCCCATCCTATCCCTGTAACCCCACATATTTAATCCCCCCCTAACACTAAGGGTCAATTTATCATAGCCAAATCAACCTAACCCGCACATTTTTGGACTGTGGGAGGAAACCGGAGCACCCGGAGGAAACCCACACAGACACGGGGAGAATGTGCAAACTCCACACAGACAGTCACCCGAGGCCAGATTCGAACCCGGGTCTCTGGCGCTGTGAGGCACCAGTGCTAACCACTATGCCACCGTGTTGCCTCTTGGAGCGCTAAAACTGAATTTTGAGGGAGGCGAGAATGATTAGCGCCTGGCGCGAATTTTTCGGGCTAAAAATTGAGTCACGCCCCATTTGGGGCGCTAACCTCACCGGGGCACTACGTTTAGTGCCCCAAAAAAATTAGCGGCCCCCGCGCCGGAACTTGAGTGGTTGCGCCCCAAGAGGGAAGCGGGGCGCTACTGGAAGCACCCCGCATCCCTCTTGGGGTGCTGCGAGGGAATATCCTGGCGCTACGTGCCGCAGCGCCAGGCGCTGCGGCACGTCGCACCGCGGTACTGCAGGCCTTCCTCCCCTTCTTAAAGGGGAGGGGCCCTGCGCAGCGCGAACCGGGGCCCAGCTGGGCCCCCAGGGATCGGGAGTGCCGGCAAAAGAGCCCGGCACTCAAGAGAAGTGCCGGGCTCTTGGAACGCAGCCGACACTTCATGGTGGGGGGGCTTCACGGGGGCCGGGGACAGCAACGGGGGCAGGTGCTGGCAGGCGGCCAGCAACAAAAATGGCCGCCTGCCACCTCCCCTTTAAATATCGCCGCCCTGGCCGCACGTACGCCCCCCTGAACCCGTCGGACATAGCGTTTGGCGGTAAGTCAGGGGGCGCGACCAAAGATCGCGGCTGGAGCGCGAGCAGGGTGCTGTGCACGCCGATGACGTCATCGCCGGCGGCGCAGCGCCACAGGGCGCTACCGGCTGGCGCCGCCGCTAACCTCCCGCTGAATTTTGCGGGAGGCGTGGCCGGCGCTGCGCCCGGGCGTTAGCTGCTTTGCGCCCCATTAGCGCCCTCTTAAGGCGCTAACGGGAGGCGCAAGCAGCTGAATTTTTCCCCCTTCAACTTTTAAAGTTTTAGCGCCCCAAACGGGACTATACCGAATTTCTCCCCCAATATTATCTGGTCATCAACACATTGTTGTTTGTGAGAGCTTGCTGTGCGCAAATTGGCTGCCGTGTTTCCTACCTTACAACAGTGACTACACTTCAAAAGTACTTCATTGGCTGTAAAGCGTTTGGGACATCCTGAGGTCATGACAGGCGCTATATAAATGCAATCTCTTCCTTTCTTTTTTCCTGAATATATTGTAGTCAGGAATGTTTAGCAATGTTCCCTCTCAGCTGTGCGCATGAGCAGCCGTGCAGCAATCTGGAAGGTACCGCAAAGGCCGCTCAGAAGTTGTTGCCTCGAATGTATTTGCACAGCCCCACAGCAAATTTAAAGGGGCCGCATAATGAAATAAACAGGCCGCGCACAACAAAGGAAATTTAGAGGGAACATTGATGTTTAGTTCCCATTCCTGCCCATGTTTAAGCCAGGACTCCCTTATAGCCACTATATCATAATCCCATGTGGCAATTTGCACCTGCAGCTCATCAATCTTATCCATAGCACCTGCGCTATATTTATGTTCCTCGATCCTCCCATCATGCTCTCTGCCTATCGGATCCATCCGTTTGTCTGGAATTAATTTACAGTAAAATACTGTTTCCATAACACTTGTGTCAACTTACCAAAATTAATTTGCACACATTTCTCCTTCATCTGATAATTATTGGGCTGATTCATGAACCACTTTGAAAAATCTACTGAAGTTTCATCAGTCCAAACAAAAGACCACAGCTGAGGGAGAGAAATAATGTCTTCATTTATAAACGTATATTTCTGTTGCAATCAACAATTTGTGATATAGTAACTTAGACAATGTTACCATGTCGATGTCATTCAAACCGATCCAAGTCACATGCTCTGATTCGTATTTTGCCGCTATCAACTGTCCAATGAACTGGTTCTGTTCTTCCCAGTGTATGGAAGCAAGATGGCCACCTGGAGCAATTGCTTGGCAGTACAGCTTTAAATAAAAATAAAACACACCATTTGTTGTTTATTACCTTTTTACATTGAGCAGATTCAGTTCTGTTGCTCCATGGACTATGCTTAATATTGAATCATTCTCTATTATAGAATAATAGAATCATATAGCACAGAAGGAAGCCATTCGGCTAATCGCGCCTGTGCTAGCTCTTAAAGAGCTATCCAAATAGCCCCACTACCCTGCTGTTTCCCCATAGCCCTGCAAATTTTCCTTTACAAGTAATTTCCAATTCCCTTTTGAAAGTTATTATTGAATTTGCTTCTACCACCCTTTAAAGGTGTGCATAACAACTTGCTGCATAAAAACATTTTTCCTCGTCTCCCTTTTGGTTCTTTTGCCAATTACCTTAAATCTGTGTCCTCTGGTTTCCGACCCTTCTACCACTGCAAACAGTTTTTCCCTATGCACTCTATCAAAATCCCTCAAAATGTTGAACACCTCTATTAAATCTCCCCTTAACTTCCTTTGCTCTAAGGAGAACAATCCCAGTTTATCGAGTCTCTCCACATAACTGAAGTCCTTCATCCCTGGTACCATTCTGGTAAATTTCCTCCGCACACCCTCTTGACATCCTTTCTAAATTGTGGTGCCCCAAATTGGACACAGTACTCCAGCTGAGGCCTAACCAGTAATTTATAAAGGTGTAGCACAGGTTCCTTGCTTTTGTACTCTATGCCTCTATTTATAAGCCAAGGATCCCGTACGCCATTTTAACAGTCTTATTGACTTGTAATGCCACCTTCAAAGATTTGTGTATGTGAATGATTTCTGTATCTGTTCCTGCACCACCAAAAAATTGTCCATTTATTTTATATTGCCTCTCATTCATCCTTCCAAAATGCATCAGTTCACACTTCTATGATTAAATTCCATCTGCCATGTGTCTGCCCATTTCATGAGTCTGTCTATGTCATCTTGAAGTCTGTTACGTGTTATCTGCAAACTTTGAAATTATGCCCCGTATACCCAAGTTCAGGTGATTAATATATATCAAAAAGAGCAGTGGTCCTAATACCAACCCCTGGGGGACACCACTGTACATTTCCCTCCAGACTGAAAAACTACTTTTTGCTTTCTGGCCCTTACCCAATTTTGTATCCACGCTGCCACAGCCCCTTTAATCTCATGGGCTTCAATTTTGCTGCCAAGTGAGTTGCGTGGTACGTTATCAAACGCCTTTTGCAAGTCCATATACACAACATCAACTGCACTATCCTCAGTCATCCGCTTTGTAACTTCTTCAAAGAACACAATCAAGTTTTTCAGACACGATCTGCCCTTCTTCTTCTTTAACAAATCCATAACTGCCTCATTCAGTGCAAATTATTGGATATTCAATGCAAGTGACCTGGGGGAACATTACTGGTCACTGAATGGTCAGTAAAGTCTCTCCAGGTCACTTTCATTGAATATCCATTAATTAACCTGGGAGATAATAATTAAGAGGTCGCACAACACCAGGTTATAGTCCAACAGTTTTATTTGAAATCACAAGCTTTCGGAACTATCGATTGCTCCTTCCTCAGGTGAAGTAAATTAGATACAGAATCGCCAAAGCATATATAGATAGAAAACAAAGCATGTGTACTTTACAATTGCAGACCAATAAATTAAATCATCCTGACTATCTGCCGAGGTGTGATAAAGTTAATTAAGTCAGCCAGGAAGGTACCACATCAAAGACATAGCAAGATACAACTGAGACAATGAGGTGTAGTCGCAGGGGTTCTAACGTGTCAAAAGCTGCCGTCTGTATGTAAAACGAAAAGCTTTAAAAAAAATTTACACCTCATTGTCTCAGTTGTATCTTGCTATGTCTTTGATGTGGTACCTTCCTGGCTGACTTAATTAACTTTATCACACCTCGGCAGATAGTCAGGATGATTTAATTTATTGGTCTGCAATTGTAAAGTACACATGCTTTGTTTTCTATCTATATATGCTTTGGCGATTCTGTATCTAATTTACTTCACCTGAGGAAGGAGCAATCGATAGCTCCGAAAGCTTGTGATTTCAAATAAAACTGTTGGACTATAACCTGGTGTTGTGCGACCTCTCAATTTTGTCCACCCCAGTCCAACACCGGCATCTCCGCATCATGAGATAATAATTACCCATTAAATAAAAGTGACCTGGGAAGACATTGCTGACCCATTCAATGAAATTGACCTGTGGAGGCTTTACTGAACATCGAATGAAGGTGACCTGGGGAGATATTACTGATCCAATCAAGGAAAGTTGGCTAGGGAGAATTAATGCCCATTGAATGAAAGTGACCTGGGGAGACTTTACTGACCATTCAATGAAAGTGACATGCTGGAACATTACTGATTATTAAAGATACCTGGGGAGACTTTATTGACTCATTCAATGAACAAAGTGACTGCTGCCAACAAACCAGAAGCTGCGCAGAAGCATTCGGCAAATAAATGTTAACTTTCAGAAGCCAATAGAAACACCAATTCAACTTTTTTCGGCTCAGTTCAGCAGCGCATAAATGTTAACTTTCATAAGCCGGTAAAATGTTCTTTTCCCCGCGTGGTTCAGTTCGGTAGCAGCGATCACTTTTCCCCGCGTGGTTCAGTTCGGTAGCAGTGATCACTTTTCCCCGCGTGGTTCAGTTCGGTAGCAGCGATCACTTTTCCCCGCGTGGTTCAGTTCGGTAGCAGTGATCACTTTTCCCCGCGTGGCTCAGTTCGGTAGCAGTGATCACTTTTCTCCGCGTGGCTCAGTTCGGTAGCAGTGATCACTTTTCCCCGCGTGGTTCAGTTCGGTAGCAGTGATCACTTTTCCCCGCGTGGCTCAGTTCGGTAGCAGTGATCACTTTTCCCCGCGTGGTTCAGTTCGGTAGCAGCGATCACTTTTCCCCGCGTGGTTCAGTTCGGTAGCAGTGATCACTTTTCCCCGCGTGGTTCAGTTCGGTAGCAGTGATCACTTTTCCCCGCGTGGTTCAATTCAGTAGCAGTTATCACTTTTCCCCGCGTGGTTCAGTTTGGTAGCAGTGATCACTTTTCCCTACTCCCTCCCCACTTCCTCTCTCACCAATCTGTGGGAAGTCCAGCAAGAACAACCAAAAAAACCACTGCACCTGCGCATGCGCAACTACTTTATTTCGTTGGCAGCAGTCGCGTGTCCTTAATTGGATGTGACCTGGGGTTAATTTACTGAAGATCGAATGAAAGGGACGTGGGGAGACATTACTGACCCATTCATTGAAAGTGACCTGTGGCAACATTGCTGATTCAATCAAGGAAAGTGAGCTGGGGAGACATTAATTACCATTCAATAAAAGTGACCCGGCAGACATGCTGATCATTAAATCAAAGTGACTTGGTGAGACATTACTGACCCATTTAATGAAAGTGACCTTTTTAAAATTCGTTCAGGGGATGTGGGTGTCGCTGGCAAGGCCAGCATTTATTGCCCATCCCTAATTGCCCTTGAGAAGGTGGTGGTGAGCCGCCTTCTTGAACCACTGCAGTCCGTGTTATGGAGGTACTCCCACAGTGCTGTTAGGTGGAGAGTTCCAGGATTTTGACCCAGCGACGATGAAGGAACAGAGATACATTTCCAAGTCAGGATGGTGTGTAACTTGGAGGCAAACTTGTAGGTGATGGTGTTCCCATGCGCCTGCTGCCCTTGTCCTTCTAGGTGGTAGAGGTCGCGGGTTTGGGAGGTGCTGTTGAAGAAGCCTTGGCGAGTTGCTGCAGTGCATCTTATAGATAGTACACACTGCAGCCACGGTGCGCCAGTGGTGGAGGGAGTGAATGTTTAAGGTAGTGGATCGGGTGCCAATCAAGCGGGCTGCGTTGTCCTGGATGGTGTCGAGCTTCTTGCGTGTTATTGGAGCTGCACTCATCCAGGCAAGTGGAGAGTATTCATCACACTCCTGACTTGTGCCTTGTAGATGGTGGAAAGGCTTTGGGGAGTCAGGAGGTGACATTAATGTGGAGACATTACTGATCCAATCAAGGAACGTGACCTGGGGGGACATTACTGAGGTATTCAATGAATGTGATCTGGGGACACATTACTGACCCAATCAAAGAATTGAGCTGGGGAGACATTGATAACACATTCAATAAAAATGAGTTGAGATATTACTGACCATTAAAGGAAATTACCTGTGGGGAAATTACTGGTCTATTCAATGAAAGTGATCAGGAGAGTCATTACTGAGCATTGAATGAAAGTGACTTGGGGGGACATTACTGACCCATTCATTAAAAGTGTCCTCAGAGACGTTAAATGATCATTCAATGAAAGTTACCTGGGGATATTACTAATGCATTCAATGAATGTAATCTGGCATTACTGACCAAACCAAGGAAACTGAACTGTTGAGACATTACTGACCATTCTCTAAAAATGACCTGGGAGGACATTACTCACTATTCAATGAAACTGACCTGGGGAAATATTACTGACCATTCAATGGAAGTGACCTGGGAGGATATTACTGACCACAACAAGGAAAGTGAGCTGGGGAGACATTACTGACTATTGAATGAAAGTGTCCTGGGAGACAATACTCACCCACTCACTAAAAAGTGTCATGGGCGACTTTACTGACCATTGAAAGAAAGTGAATTGTGGAGACAACACTGACCATTGAATGAAAGTGACGTGTGGAGTCATTATTGACCCATTCAATGAAAGTGAGCCTGTGGGTATTGCTGACCCATTCAAGGAAAGTGACCTAAGGAGTGAACATGCAATGAAAGTGACATGGGAGACATTAATGACCATTGAATGAAAGTGACCTGTGATGAAATTACTGAACATTCAATGAAAGTGACATGGGGACATTACTGACTCATTGAAGATGAAAATAAGATTGGCAAAGAGAGAATATGAGAGTAGAATGGCAGTTAACATAAAAGGGAACCCAAAAATCTTCTACTGGCATGTAAACAGTAAGCAGGTAGTAAGAGGCGGGGTGGGGCCTATTAGAGACAAAGACGGTGATATATGCTTAGAGGCGCAGGGCAAGGCTAGAATACTCAATGAGTACTTTGTATCGGTGCTTACTAAGGAGGTGGATGTTGACAAAATATCGGTAGAAGTGGAAAAGGTAGAAGCAATGGAAGAGGTGAAAATTGATAGACAGGATGTACTAGAAAGGCTGGGTATACTTAGAGTGGACAAGTCGCCTGGTCCAGATGGCTTGCATCCCAGGTTCCTAAGGGAATTGGGGGAGGAGATAATGGAAGGGCTTGCCATAATTTTCAATCTTCCCTAGATGCGGGGGAGGTGCCTGAGGATTAGAAAGTGGCAAATGTGACACCATTGTTCAAGAAAGGGTGCAAGGTCAATCCTAGTAAGTACAGGCCTGGTCAGTTTAACATCAGTGGTGGGTAAAGTTTTAGAAACAATAATCAAGAAAAAAGTTAATGGGCACTTGGAGAGGATTAAGCTAATTAAGGAGAGCCAACACAGATTTGAGAAGGCAGATCATGTTTGACTAATCTAATTGAATTTTTTGATGAAGTAACAGAGAGGATTGATGAAGGGAATGCAATGGATGCTGTCTACATGGATTTTCGGAAGGTGTTTGACAAAGAACCACATAGAAGGCTGGTTAACAAAATTGAGGCTCGTGGAATAGGTGGGTCAGTGGCAGCTTGGATAAGGAATTGGCTTAAGGACAGAAAACAGCGAGTTGTGGTAAATGGCTGTTTTTCAGACTGGAGGATGTGGTGTTCCCCAAGGGTCAGTGCTGGGGCCACTGCTTTTTTTGATATATATAAATGACCTGAATATTGGAATGCAGAGTAGAATTTCTAAATTTGCCGATGACACCAAACTTGGGGGTGTGGCAAACAGTGAGGATATCAATCGACTGCAACAGGACATAGAAAGGCTAGCAGAATGGGCAGACAAGTGGCAGATGGAATTTAATACAGAGAAGTGTGAGGTGATGCATTTTGGCAAAAGGAATAGGGAGAGGCAATATACACTTATGGCACAGTTTTAAAGAGTGTGCAGGGACAGAGGGACCTGGGAGTTAATGTGCATAGGTCCCTGAAGGTGGCGGGACATATTGAGAGAGTGGTTAACAAAGCATATGGGATCTTGGGTTTCATAAATAGAGGTATTGAGTACAAGAGTAGAGAAGTTATGCTGATCTTTTATAAAGCGCTGGTTAGGCCACAACTGGAGAATTGCGTCCAGTTCTGGTCACCACACTTTAAGAAGGATGTGAAGGCCTTTGAGAGGGTACAGAACCAAAATGGTTCTGGGGATGGGGGATCTTAGCTACAAGGACAGGTTGGAGAAGCTGGATTTGTTTTCATTAGAGCAAAAGGGGTTGAGGGGAGATTTGATAGAGGTGTACTAGATTATGACGGGTTTGGATAGGCTAGACGGGGAAAGGCTGTTCCCACTAGTTGATGGTACAAGGACTAGGGGACACAGATTTAAGGTTTTGGGCAAGAGATACAGGGGGGATGTGTGGAAAAAAAATTTACACAGCGAGTGGTGAGGACCTGGAACTCGCTGCCGACGGAAGTGGTGGAAGCGGAGACACTCAATGTTTTCAAGGGGAGACTGTATAAGCACTTGAGGGAAATAAACTTGCAGAGCTACGGGGATAGAGCGGGGGAATGGGACTGACTGGATTGCGCTACAGAGAGCTGGCACGGACTCGATGGGCCGAATGGCCTCCTTCTGTACCATATGACTCTATGACTCAATGAAAGTGACCTGGGGAGTCATAACTAACCCATTCCATAAAAATGACCAATGGCAACCATTCAATGTAAGTTTCCGGTCAACAAGACTAACCAAACATTAAATGCACCTTGCAGGCTTTTGAAAATGTCTGAACACTTAACTGCACGGTTACAGGGTTGGATTTTTAACACAACCTGTCCTTTCAATGGCTGACAGCAAATCCTTTAAATGGACCTTGTCCCTTTTGATCTGAAGAGTAGGATCCAGAGCCCTATCCTGTCCCCACCAAATTTTCAGATGATGTATTTTGCAGAAGGTTTCACTGGACGGTGATCAGGACCAGGGAGTTGCACTGATTTTACACTTTTCTAATCCAGAGACAGTCAGACGCGTTGTAACACCCTCATCACTGTTCATCCTTGTGGAATTAAATGGGTTGTTGGCGTCGCTGTCTTCCTAATTGCCCTTGAGAAGGTGGTGGTGAGCCGTCTTCTTGAACCGCAGCAGTCCGTGATGTGAAGGTACTCCCACAGTGCTGTTAGGGAGGGAGTTCCAGGAATTTGGAGATAATGGTGTTCCCATGCGCCTGCTGCCCTTGTCCTTCTAGGTGGTGGAGGTCACGGGTTTGCGAGGTGCTCTCGAAGAAGCCTTGGTGAGTTGCTGCTGTGCATCTTGTAGATGGTACACTGCAGCCATGGTACACCAGTGGTGGAGGGAGTGAATATTTAAGGTGGTGGATGGTGTGCCAATCAAGCGAACTGCTTTGTCCTGGATGGTGTCGAGCTTCTTGAGTGTTATTGGAGCTGCACTCATCCAGGCGAGTGGAGAGTATTCCATCACACTCCTGACTTGTGCCTTGTAGATGGTAGAAAGGCTTTGGGGAGTCAGGAGGTGAGACAATCATCACAGAATACCCAGCCTCTGACCTTATCTTGTTGCCACAGTATTTATGTGGCTGGTCCAGTTAAGTTTCTGAACAAAGGTGACCCGCAGTACAATGATGATGGAGGATTCGGTGATGGTAATGTCGTTAACGTCAAGGGGAGGTGGTTAGACTTTCTCTTATTGGAGATAGTCATTGCCTGACAATTGTGTGGTGCGTATGTTAATTGCCACTTATCAGCCCTAGCCTGAATGTTGTCCTGGTCTTGCTGCATGTGGACATGGACGGCTTCATTATCTGAGGAATGGAACTGAACGCTGTGCAAGCATCAGCGAACATCCCCACTTCTGACCCTATGATGGAGGGAAGGTCATTGATAAAGCAGCTGAAGATGGTTGGGCCTAGGACACTGCCCTGAGGAACTCCTGCAGCGATGTCCTGAAAATGAGATGATTGACCTCCAACAACCACAACCATCTTCCTTTTTGCTAGGTATGACTCCAGCCAGTGGAGAATTTTCCCCCTGAGTCCCATTGACTTCAGTTTTACTAGGGCTCCTTGCAGCCACACTCGTTCAAATGCTGCCTTGATGTCAAGGGCCTTCACTCTCACCTCACCTCTGGAATTTAGGTCTTTTGTCCATGTTTGGACCAAGGCTGTAATGAGGTTTGGAGCTGAGAGCCCCTGGCATAACCCAAACTGGGCATCAGTGAGCAGGTTATTGGTGAGTAAGTGCCGCTTGATAGCACTGTCGATGACACCTTCCATCACTTTGCTGATGATTGAGAATAGACTGATGGGGCGGTAATTGGCCAGATTGGATTTGTCCTGCTTTTTGTGGACAGGACATACTTGCCAATTTTCTACATTGTCGGGTAGATGCCAGTGTTGTAGCTGTACTGAAAAAGCTTGGCTAGAGGCGCGGCTAGTTCTGGAGCACAAGTCTTCAGCATGACAGCTGGGATGTTGTCAGGGCCCATAGCCTTTGCTGTATCCAGTGCGCTCAGCCGTTTCTTAATATCACATGGAGTGAATCGAATTGGCTGAAGACTGGCTTCTGTGATGGTGGGGACCTCAGGAGTAGGCCGATATGGATCATCCACTCGGCACTTCTGGCTGAGATGGTTGCAAACGCTTCAGCCTTGTCTTTTGCACTCACGTGCTGGGCTCCACCATCATTGAGGATGGGGATATTCATGGAGCCTCCTCCTCCCATTAGTTGTTTAATGGTCCACCACCATTCACGACTGGATGTGGCAGGACTGCAGAGCTTTGATCTGATCCGTTGATTGTGAAATCTCATAGCCCTGTCTATAATATGCTGCTTCCGCTTTTTAGCATGCATGTAGTCCTGTGTTGCAGCTTCCCCAGGTTGGCACCTCATTTTTAGGTACGCCTGGTGCTGCTCCTGGCATGCTCTTCTACACTTGTTGTTGAACCAGGGTTGGTCCCCTGGCTTAATGGTAATGATAGTGTGAGGGTTATGCCAGGCCAAGAGGTAACGGATTGTAGTGGACTACAATTCTGCTGCTGCTGATGGCCCACAGCGCCTCATGGATGGTCAGTTTTGAGCTGCTACATCTGTTCTGAATCTATCCCATTTAGCACAGTGGTAATGCCACACAGCACGATGGAGGTGTCCTCAGTGTGAAGACGGGACTTCGTCTCCACAATGACTGTACGGTGATTACTGCTACCAATACTGTCATGGACAGATGCATCTGCGACAGGTAGATTGGTGAGGACGAGGTCAAATAGGTTTTTCCTTCGTGTTGGTTCTCTCACCACAAGCCACAGGCCCAGTCTGGCAGCTATGTCCTTCACAACTCGGCCAGTAGTGGTGCTACCGAGCCACTCTTGGTGATGGACATTGAAGTCCCCCACCCAGAGTACATTCTGTGCCCTTGCTACTCTCAGTGCTTCTTCCAAGTGGTGTTCAACATGGAGGAGTACTGATTCATCAGCTGAGGGAGGGCGGTAGGTGGTAATCAGCAGAAGGTTTCCTTGCCCATGTTTGACTTGATGCCATGAGACTTCATGAGGTCCGGAGTCAATGTTGAGGACTCCCAGGGCCACTCCTTCCCGACTGTATACCACTGTGCCACCACCCCTGGTGGGTCTGTCCTGCCGGTGGGACAGGACATACCCAGGGATGGTGATGGAGGAGTCTGGGACATTGGCTGAATGGTATGATTCTGTGAGTATGACTATGTCAGGCTGTTGGTTAACTAGTCTGTGGGACAGCTCTCCCAATTTTGGAGGACTTTGCAGAGTCGACTGGGCTGGGTGTCCCTTTGTCGTGTCTGGTGTCTAGGTCGATGCCGGGTGGTCCATTCAGTTTTATTCATTGTATACTTCTTTTTGGTACAACTGAGTGGCTTGCTAGGCCATTTCAGAGGGCAAGGACGGCAGATTTCCTTCCCTAAAGGACATTAGTTAACCAGAGGGGTTTTTACGACGATCCGGTAGTTTCATGGTCACCATTATTGATGCTAGTTTTTTATTCCAGATTTATTTAATTAACTGAATTTAAATTCCTAAGCTGCCGTGGTGGGATTTGAAATATGTTCACGGATCATTCATCCGGGCCTCTGGATTACTAGTCTAGTAACATAACTACTATGCTACCATACCCCAAATGTAGAATACAATGTAGATCACGTTACCCAGATGATGGAACGCACTGTGTCAATCAGAACTGTCCAGATACAAGCAAGAAGGTTCTTTCATACTCTGCTTCCTGTCTAATTTAGAAACACTGAGAAACAAACCCAATAATTAAGATCGAGACTCCAGGGACTTACCTCAGCTTCCATCCAAGTTGTTTTTTTAGAAAAGAATTTGTAACAGATGGACAAATACTGAAAAGGAAACCAGCCATCAGCGCAAGATTTTTTCCCAGGGACGTCACGTTTTTCAAGGTCCTGATCCTGATCAGTCTCTGTCTCTGGTTGTCCGTTCTCCAATGTTCTATTCAGAGCAACGTGAGCTGCAGTTCAAGGGAATTAGATTGAAACAAGCTGCAATCATAGAAACATAGAAACATAGAATCTAGGAGCAGGAGTAGGCCATTCGGCCCGTCGAGCCTGCTCCGCCATTTAATACGATCATGGCTGATCATCCAAATCCAGTACCCTGTCCCTGCTTTAATCCCCACAGTACATATATCCCACCCTATCCCCGCGTATTTAATTCCCCCTAACATATCCCATCCTATCCCCATAACCCCACATATTTAATCCCCCCTAACACTAAGGGTCAATTTACCATAGCCAAATCAACCTAACCCACACATTTTTGGACTGTGGGAGGAAACCGGAGCACCCGGAGGAAACCCACGCAGACACGGGGAGAATGTGCAAACTCCACACAGACAGTCACCCGAGGTCAGATTCGAACCCTGGTCTCTGGCGCTGTGAGGCACCAGTGCTAACCACTATGCCACCGTGTTGCCCATCACAACAGCAATCCCCAAACCTTCACAGTTTATTTCTGATTCAAGGTATCATAGAATCATAGAATGATACAGCACAGAAGGAGAATATATGGCCCATCGTACCTGCGCCGGCTCTTTGAAAGAGCTGTCCAATTAGTCCCACCCCCCTGCTCTTTCCCCATAGCCCTGCTAATGTTTCCTTTTCAAGTATTTATCCAATTCCCTTTTGCAAGTTACTATTGAATCTGCTTCCACCACCCTTTCAGGCAGCGCATTCCAGATCATAACAACTGGCTGTGTAAAAAACATTCTCCTCATCTCCATTCTGGGTTTTTTGCCAATTACCTTCAATCTGTGTCCTCTGGTTACTGGCCCTTCTGCCACTGAAACAGTTTCACCCTATTTATTATCAATCTTGGTATTGTAGATAAATCTGAACCCAGCGCCAATGTTACTTCCAATGCTCCATTTAAACGTTTGTTTAGGTCTGATCAGTGTCGTCCCAGTTCAATCACTGTTATTTATGGAGGTGTTGGGCTCTGATGGGATCTGAAATAGCTGGAGATCTGCTCATATAGTCTATGGAATCACCTGAACCGAACAGGATGCACCTTTAACTTCAACAACTGCAAGGCTGTTATTTAGTTTCGAACCACCTGGGGGCAGGGGGGATATTTTCTGCTGTTTAACGACAACAATGGTAATACAGGCAAAAACTGAGAGACGATGAACTCCCTCTCCCCAGTTATATGCTTCTCTGCACTGCTCCCCGTTTACAACCAAAAAGCGGGCAGCGAACACGATAAAATGATGAAAATTATCTTTGTTGAAAAATCTGTTTGTTACTTGTAAAGGCCTCGTTAATGAGCTTTCAGAGAGTGAAATGTCAGTTTTCCACTGGGGGAAATGAAAACAATCTGCTGGGAATTAATCCACCCAACAGCTGGAGATCCTTCAACAATGGAGCAGCTCAACTCATTTGCAGAGAATCTGTTCCACATGAAATCAGTGACGAGTGTTATATTAACTGGGTCAGTGTTCCTGTTGGTGGGAGGGAGAGGCCCAGGAGCTCAGGATCCACAGAGACTAGGACCACATCCACTACCATCAGCCCTTTAAACACTGCTCCCCCATCAACTACCATCGGCTCGTTAAACACTGCTCCCCACTATCAGCTACCATTGTCCATTTAAACACTGCACCTCCCGTCAACTAACCATCACATAGGCAGTCTTCAGCCAATTCCATTCACTCCACTTGATATCAAGAAACAGTTGAGCGCACTGGATATAGCAAAGTCTATGGGCCCCGACAACATCCTGGCTGTCGTGCTGAAGACTTGTGCTCCAGAACTAGCCGCACCTCTAGCCAAGCTGTTCCAGTACAGCTACAACACTGGCATCTACCCAACAAAGAGGAAAACCCAGGTATGTCCTGTCCCCAAAAGCCAGACAAATCCAATCTGGCCAATTACCACCCCATAAGTCGATTTTCAATCATCAACAAAGTGATGGAAGGTGTCGTCGACAGTGCTATCAAGCAGCACTCACTCACCAATAACCTGCTCACTGATGCTAAGTTTGGGTTCCGCCAGGACCACTCGGCTCTAGCCCTTATTACAGCTTTGGCCCAAACATGGACAAAAGAGCTGAATTCCAGAGGTGAGGGAAGAGTGACTGCCCTTGATATCTAGGCAGTATTTGACCAAATGTAGCATCAAGGAGCCCTTGTAAAATTGAAGTAAATGGGAATCAGGGGGAAAATGCTACACTGGCTGGAGGCATACCTAGCACAAAGGAATATGGTTGTGGTTGTTGGAGGTCAATCACCTCAGCCCCAGGACATCGCTGCAGGAGTTCCTCAGGGCAGTGTCCTAGGCCCAGCCATCTTCAGCTGCTTCATCAATGACCTTCCCCCATCATAAGGTCAGAAGTGAGGATGTTCACTGACGACTGCACAGTGTTCAGGCCATTCACAACTCCTCAGATAATGAAGCAGTCCATGCCCGCATGCAGCAAGACCTGGACGACATTCAAAAGCTTGGGCTGATAAGTGGCAGGTAACATTTGCAACACACAAGTGCCAGGCAAAGACTATCTCCTACAAGCAAGTGTCTAAACATCGCCCCTTGACCTTCAACGACATTACCATTGCCGAATCTCCCACCATCAACATCCTGGGGGTCACCATTGATCAGAAACTTAACTGGACCAGCCACATAAATACTGTGGCAACAAGAGCAGGTCAGAGGCTGGGTATTCTGCAGTGAATTTCTCACCTGCTGACTCCCCAAAGCCTTTCCACCATCTACAAGGCACAAGTAAGGAGTGTGATGGAATACTCTCCACTTGCCTGGATGAATGCAGCTCCAATAACACGCAAGAAGCTCGATACCATCCAGGACAAAGCAGCCCGCTTGATTGGCACCCCATCCACTACCTTAAACATTCACTCGCTCCACCACCGGCGTACCGTGGCTGCAGTGTGTACCATCTACAAGATGCACTGTAGCAACTCGCCAATGCTTCTTCGGCAGCACCTCCCAAGCCTGCGACCTCTACCACCTAGAAGGACAAGGGCAGCAGGCGCATGGGAACACCATCACCTCCAAGTTCCCCTCCAAATTATACACCATCCTGACTTAGAAGTATATCGCCATTCCTTTATTGTCACTGGGTCAAAGTCCTGTAACTCCCTCCCTAACAGCACTGTGGGAGTACCTTCACCACACGGACTGTAGCGGTTCAAAAAGGCAGCTCACCACCACCTTCTCAAGGGCAATTAGTGATGGGCAATAAATGCTGGCCTTGCCAGCGATGTCCGCACCCCAGGAATGAAAAAAAAACGTTTAATACTGTAACCACTCCCCACCCCCTCCCCCCCAAGGGTTATGAGACACGATCCAGCCCACCCCTCACTGTTATTAGACAATATCCCCCCTGGAGTTATTCGACACTATTCCACCCCAGCAGTTTAATCAGCTGATCAGTGAATGAAATTCTGTCGCATGAACTCACCCAACACCAAGGGAGGAATTTATTGGATCAGTTTCTACTGGTCGGTGCGATGGTAACAAGAGGCACAAATTAATAATAAACTACCTCCCCCAACTGGCGCAGCCTCCTGACACATTCCAGCTGTAACTCCAAAGGATCTGAACAAAGAATCCCGGCCCACCAGGGGTGAGGGAATCCAGGCCAGAGAAGCAACCTGAACCCCTGAAGATCAAGCAATGGGTGCTAAAAAGGACACAAGAATCTTTGTGGAGAGGAAGGAAGTGGGCACACCCCTGGATGGCAGTAGGTGCCCATGTTTCCAGCAGTGTGGGGCCTGAGTTGCCCCCATAGTGGCATCAGCTGGCCCCATGCTAATTAGGGGCCTCCCAATGACCCATCATTCTCCGAGGCAGGGTCAGTGCTGGAGGGCACTGGTGGGCACAATTCCAGTGTCGTTGTCCAGACTGTGGGCCGTGGAATTTCAGAGCCTATTTCTCCACAGTGGATGGTGAGAATGTGGAATTCTCCGCCACAAACTGGTGATGAAGCCGAGCCCATCAATTCTTTAAAAAGGGAACTAGATTACTCTTAAAAATAGACTATTGGAGGGAATGGGGAGTGAGCAGGAGAATGGGATTCCATTGGGGGGATATTGAAGGTTTGCGAAATTAGATAGTTTCTATTTTAAGACATTCCTTCAGTTGCCGCCCCTTTCTGTTCCCTCTAATTTAGACAGCAGGTAATCCACTAACTCTTCACCTCACAGCACTAACCTGTCCTCACACACCGTGTCTGGTCGGCCCTACCTGCCACATCACTGACGAGCAATGCACTCAGCACCAAAACCGTCACCAGCATCATGTCTGCAGTGAAGTTCCTTTCCTCTAACCTGAAACACACGGAAATGATTCAACATTAGTGTCAAGGTTTCAAATTAAAGATTGGGATTTCCTGCTCCCATTCCTACCTCTCTTTCTCTCTCCCAGTTGTCTGATGTGATGAGGTTTCGAGTGCTGCTGCATATATATAAATCGCAGATTGTGGAGACCTTTGGAACCATTGAAATCAGATCCAATTGGCTGGACCATTAATGATGTCAAAATTACTGCTGGCCAATCAGTGACTGGCAGCTCAGAACAGGAGGGACTGGAAACCACTGGAATGTTTTGTGAGCGACACATGAGATTATACAACGTGGCACTGTAACTGCTCACTGAGAAATGGAAACTGCAGTCACGCTTCCTGACCCAGTGATCAGCCTGTAAGGGAATGCATTTATGATATTAGGATTTAATTAATATTATTAATGAGAACATTTAGGACTTAGTGACCATTATATTGAGGTGAAGACCCCAAAAATAAATTGGTAATACTCACAAAAACTTGGGAATTTTTATACGGAACAACCCAATCCCGATTGTAATAGATCTGTACCCCATAGGAACATAGGAACAGGAGTAGGCCATTCAGCCCCTCGAGCCTGTTCCGCCATTCAATGAGATCATGGCTGATCTGCAATCTAACTCCACATACCCGCCTTTGGCCCATATCCCTTAATACCTTTGGTTAACAAAAAGCTATCAATCTCTGGTTTAAAATTAACAATTGATCTAGCATCAATTGCCGTTTGCGGAAGAGAGTTCCAAACTTCTACCACCCTTTGTGTGTAGAAGTGTTTCCTAATTTCACTCCTGAAAGGTCTGGCTCTAATTTTTAGACTATGCCCCCTAGTCCTAGATTCCCTAACCAGCGGAAATAGTTTCTCTCTATCTACCCTATCTGTTCCCCCTAATATCCTGAAAACTTCAATCAGATCACTCCTTTAGCTTCTAAATTCTAAGGAATACAACCCTAATTTGTGTAATCTCTCCTTGTAATTTAACCCTTGAAGTCCGGATATTATTCTGGTAAACCTACACTGCACTCCCTTCAAGGCCAATATATCCTTCCTAAGGTGTGGTGCCCAGAACTGCTCACAGTAATCTAGGGGGGAGAAATTCGGTATCACCCCGTTTGGGGCGCAATTATCGGCCGAGCGCAAAGTTTAACGCCTGGCGCTAATTATCGCCTCTGACTGTAAACTTGGCTTCTATCGCCCCTGGAGGTGATTGGAGCGTTAAATCAGGCACTACACACCTCTCTTAAGGCGCAAAGGCCGAGGAGCGAGGCGCTACCTCAGAGCGCTGGCGAAGCTCATGTGATGTCAGTTAGCAATGGAACACAGACACACTGGCGCCGGCCAGTTCTTAAAGGGGAGGGTCGATCTTGCTCTTCAGCCACACCCTGCTCATTGCAGCCTTGAATCTCGGCCTGGAGAGACCCGTACATCAATTCTGCTGGAAAAAACAATGGAGAGGCCCAGGGAAAGAGCTCAGAGTGCAGCCCCCACAATCTCTTCTAAATTGATGCAAGGAAGGTCAAATCAAAATGAACCTCCAAAATGCTGCTCAGTACCCAAAACTCCTTCACACAGCGTTGAATCTCTCCAGAAGTCTCTCTCGTTCAGAATCTCTCTCTCTCTCTCAGAATGTGTGGTGCAAAAATGTCGCCGACAAAAAAAGGCAGGAAGCGGTCGCCTTTAAATAGTGCTCCCCAGTCCCTTCCCGACTGCAAAACGCTCCCCTCAACCTGTCGTTGCTAGCGGCAGGCGGTAAGGCAGGGGGCGCCACTCAATATCCGGTCCGGGGCGCTACCGGGGCGTTGCGCACTCGACTGACGTCACGATCTGCGGGTGCAGGAGATCATGGCGGTAGTGTTTAGCGCCGCCGCAAAATGTCTGGTCAATTTCGCGAGCGGCGCAAACATCGTGTGCTAGTTGCTTTGCGCCCCATTAGCGCCCTCTTAAGGTGCTAACGGGAGGCGCAAAACAACCAAAATTTTCCCCCCAAGCAATTTCCCGACAACAGATGTTAGAGTCAATAGGCTCGATTTTCCAAGCCCCGTGGAGGCGGGTTTGGAGGCGGGAGTGGTGGGAAAATTGCAGATTCGGGGGGCACGTACCCATCCCGCCCCCAACCCGCTTCCATGCCAATGTCCCAGGAGGCGGGTACCCGACCTGTGCTGGGAGCCGCCTCCCCGAGGCGGGAAGGGGATTAGTGCCAATTAACTGCCTGTTAACAGGTAGTTAACAGGCAGTTTTTTGGTTAATCCCTATTTTTAGCCCTGAAGTGTGGGCTGCCCAACGGCTCCAAACCACGCCAAGTTAGCGAGGCGGACCGTCGGTCTGCAGGGCTTGGAGGGGTCGAGATGTCCGGTGTACAGGTGAGTGATGGGTGCATGAGTGCAGAGGTAAGTGTGTTTGGTGTGTGTAAAGTGTTTTAATAAGTTTTACTTACCTTTACTTTCTCCTCCAGGCTTTCTCCCTTCAGTTCTCGGGAGTCCCTCAGCTCACCGGCACAGAAAGCAGAATGGCCGCTGAGCTGTCAAAAGCTGCAGCCTCTGCTTTCTGGTCTGGAGAGCTGAGTCTGAGTAGAAGGACTCAAGTTAGAAGACAGATTGTCAGTGTTTGACAGCTTCACAGAGCTGTCAAACGCTGATATTTCATCTGTCAAAAGCTCTTGACAGATGAAGTGTCAATCGCTGACATCACCAGTATCCAGGTGTCCCTTAATTGGCCTGCTGAGCCCGCTGGGCGGGCTTAACAAGGTCAATCAAGGGAAAGTAGCGTGGGTTGGCCACAAATCGATGGAGGCGGGACTACAACCCATAAAGTGGGAGTCCCGCCTCCATCACATCCCCATTGACAAAATCGAGCCCATAGAGTCATAGAGTTATACAGCACAGAAAGAGGCCCTTCGGCCCATCGTGTCTGCGCCGGCCATCAAGCCCTATCTATTCTAATCCCATTTTCCAGCACTTGGTCCGTAGCCTTGTATGCTATGGCGTTTCAAGTGCTCACTTAAATGCTTCTTGAATGTTGTGAGGGTTCCTGCCTCTACCACCCTTTCAGGCAGTGAGTTCCAGATTCCAACCACCCTCTGGGTGAAAAAGTTTTTCCTCAAATCCCCTCTAAACCTCCTGCCCCTTACCTTGAAACTCTGCCCCCTGGTTATTGACCCCTCTACTAAGGGGAAAAGTTCCTTTCTATCTATCCTATCTATGCCCCTCATAATTTTGTACACCTCAATCAGGTCCCCCTTCAGCCTTCTCTGCTCTAAGGAAAACAACCCCAGCCTGTCCAGTCTCTCTTCATAGCTGAAGCGCTCCAGCCCAGATAACATCCTGGTGAATTTCCTCTGCACCCTCTCCAATGCAATCACATCCTTCCTATAGTGTGGTGACCAGAACTGCACACAGTATTCCAGCTGTGGCCTAACTAGCGTTTTGTACAGCTCCATCATAACCTGATATGTGGATATGTGGAACACTCTTTGTTCCAGTCCTACTCGGGTCCCCTCCCTCACCTCTTTTTCCGGTACATTGATGACTGTATCGGTGCCGTCTCCTGCTCTCCCCCTGAACTAGAAAATTTAATTCACTATGTTTCCAATTTCCAACCTTCCCTCACCTTCACATGGTCCATCTCCGACTCTTCCCTTCCCTTCCTCGACTTCTCCGTCTCCATCTCTGGGGATAGGTTATTGACTAACATTCACTACAAGCCCACTGACTCCCACAGCTACCTGGACTACACTTACTCCCACCCCGCCTCCTGTAAGGACTCTATTCCATTCTCCCAGTTTCTCCGTCTCCGCCGCAACTGCTCTGACGATGCCACCTTCCATACCAGTGCTTCCGACATGTCTTCCTTTTTCCTCAACCGAGGATTCCCCTCAACTGTGGTTGACACGGCCCTCAACCGTGTCCGTTCTATCTCCCGCACTTCTGCCCTCACCCCTGCCCCTCCCTTCCGGAACCACGATAGAGTTCCCCTTGTCCTCACCTTTCACCCCACCAGCCTCCACATTCAACGGATCATCCTCCGCCATTTCCGCCACCTCCAGCGTGATCCCACCACCAAACGCATCTTCCCCTCACCTCCCCTTTCAGCATTCCGTAGGGACAGCTCCCTCCACGACACCCTAGTCCACTCCTCTACCACCCCCAGTACCCCTTCCCCTTCGCCCGGCACCTTCCCGTGCAAGCGCAGGAGATGCTACACATGCCCTTATACCTCCCCCCTTCCCACTGTCCAGGGCCCCAAACACCCCTTCCAGGTGAAAGAGCGATTTACGTGTACTTCCTGCAATCTAGTATACTGTATTCGCTGCTCACGATGTGGTCTCCTCTACATTGGGGAGACCAAACGCAGATTGGTTGACCGCTTTGCGGAACACCTCCATTCAGTCCGTAAGGGGGACCCCGAGCTCCCGGTGGCCTGTCACTTTAATTCTCCGCTCCACTCCCACTCTGACCTCACCGTCCTCGGCCTCTTGCATTATCCACGGAAGCTCAGCGTAAGCTCGAGGAACAGCACCTCATCTTTCGTTTAGGCACCCTACAGCCCTCTGGACTTAACATAGAGTTCAACAATTTCAGATCATGACCACGGCCCCTATCACATATATATATATATATATATTTTATTTTTTCATCCACCCTTTTGTTTGGCCCCTTTTTTTCTTCCCTCCCTGAAGCTGGCAGCTGTCCTTCATTCCGCCAGCGCATTTCACACTTCATCTAGCCTCAACCTGTCACATTACCACCTCCTCTCGCCTTGAATATCTCTTAATGTCTCTCAATGTCTCTTAATCTCTCCTGCCTTCTATCCTACCACTGACCTTCCCTTTTGTTCTTTCATCCCCTCCCCCCTTTTCCCAGCATTATACTTGCTTTAAATCTACTTCATTTCCTGCTTTTTTCCAGTTCTGACGAAGGGTCTTCGACCTGAAACGGTAACTCTGTTTCTCTCTCCACGGATGCTGCCTGGCCTGCTGAGTTTTTCCAGCGTTTTCTGTTGTTATTTCGGATTTCCAGCATCCGCAGTATTTTGCTATCGTCCATCATAACGTCCCTGTTCTTATATTCTATGCCTCGGCTAATGAATGCAAGTATCCCATATGCCTTTTTAACCACCTTATCTACCTGTCCTGCTGTCTTCAGGGATCTATGTACATGCACACCAAGGTCCCTCTGATCCTCTGTCCTTCCTAGGGTCCTACCATTCATTGTGTATTCCCTTGCCTTGTTAGTCCTCCCAAAATGCATCACCTCACACTTTTCAGGGTTAAATTCCATTTGCCACTGTTCTGCCCATCTGACCAACCCGTCTATATCATCCTGTAGCCTGAGGCTTCCCTCCTCACTATTTACCACTCCACCAATTTTTGTGTCATCTGCGAACTTACTGATCATACCTTCTACATTCATATCTAAATCATTAATGTACACTACAAACAGCAAGGGACCCAGCACCGATCCCTGCGGTACACCACTGGACACAGGCTTCCAGTCACAAAAACAACCTTCAACCATCACCCTCTGCCTCCTGCCACTAAGCCAATTTTGGATCCAATGTGCCAAATTGCCCTGGATCCCATGGGCTCTTACCTTCTTGACCAGTCTCCCATGCGGGACTTTGTCAAAAGCCTTACTGAAGTCCATGTAGACTACATCAACTGCACTACCCTCAGCCATACACCTAGTCACCCCCTCGAAAAATTGGTTCGACATGATCTCCCCCTGACAAAGCCATGCTGACCATCCTTGATTAATCCTTGCCTCTTCAAGTGGAGACTAATTCTGTCCCTCAGAATTTTTTCCAATAATTTCCCTACCACTGATGTTAGGCTCACTGGCCTGTAATTCCCTGGTTTATCCCTACTACCCTTCTTGAATAATGGTACGATGTTAACTGTTCTCCAGTCCTCTGGCACCTCGGATCTGCGGGTAAGCGTTCTCCAAGGCAACCTTAGAAACACACGACAACGCAAAATCATCGAGCAGAAACTGATAGCCAAGTTCTGCACTCATGACGACGGTCTCAATCGAGATCTTGGGTTTATGTCACGATACATGACGTGATCCGGACTCGAGTCGTCGTTAGCTTGTTCACAGATGTGATTCCCAGTAAAAAAGTAAAAATTTTCCCAGTAAAAAAGTAAATTTTTTTTTTAAAGCTTTTCGTTTTACATACAGACGGCAGCTTTTGACACGTTAGAACCCCTGCGACTTCACCTCATTGTCTCAGTTGTATCTTGCTATGTCTTTTGATGTGGTACCTTCCTGGCTGACTTAATTAACTTTATCACACCTCGGCAGATAGTCAGGATGATTTAATTTATTGGTCTGCAATTGTAAAGTACACATGCTTTTTTTCCATCTATATATGCTCTGACGATTCTGTATCCAATTTACTTCACCTGAGGAAGGAGCGATAGTTCCGAAAGCTTGTGATTTCAAATAAAACTGTTGGACTATAACCTGGTGTTGTGCGACCTCTCAATTTTGACCTCCCATGTGGCCAGAGAGGTTCTGAAAATTTGTGTCAGAGCCCCTGCAATCTCCTCCCTTGCCTCACACAGCAGCCTGGGATACATCTCATTTGGGCCTAGGGATTTATCCACTTTTAAGCCCGCTAAAACCGCTAGTACCTCCTCCCTCTCAATACTAATTTGCTCAAGTATATCACAATCCCCCTGCCTGATTTCTATACCTACATCGTCCTTCTCCACAGTGAACACAGATGCAAAACATTAATTTAAAACCTCACCTACATCTTCCGGCTCTACACACAGATTGCCACTTTGGTCCCTAATGGGCCCTACTCTTTCCCTGGTTATCCTCTTGCCCTTAATATACTTATAAAACACCTTGGGATTTTCCTTTATTTTGCCCACCAGTGTTTTTTTCATGCCCCCTCTTCGCTCTCCTAATTTCTTTTTTAAGTACCCCACTGCACTTTCTATACTCCTCTAGGGCTTCCACTGTTTTTAGTCCTTTGTATCTGCCAAAAGCCTCCCTTTTTTTCCTAATCCATTCTTGTATATCCCTTGACATCCAGGGTTCCCTGGACTTGTTGGTCCCATCCTTGACCTTTACGGAACATGTTGGCACTGTACTCTCTATATTCCGTTTCTGAATGACTCCCACTGCTCTGATGTGGATTTTCCTACAAGTAGCTGATCCCAATCCACTTTGGACAGATCCTACCTTATCATATTAAAATCGGCCTTCCCCCAATTTAGAACCTTTATTTCCGGTCCATCTTCGTCCTTTTCCATGACTACCTTAAATCTCACCGAATTATGGTCACTGTCACCAAAATGCTCTCCTACTGACCACTTGCCCGGCTACATTCCCCAGAATTAGGTTTAGTACTGCCCCCTCTCTTGTAGGACTTTCTACATGCTGGCTCAAAAAGCTCTCCTGGATGCACTTTAAGAATTCCGCACCTTCTAAGCCTTTCACACTCTGACTATCCCAGTTAATATTGGGGAAGTTGAAATCCCCTACTATTATTATTATTTCTATACTTCTCTGAGATTTGCCTACATATCTGTTCCTCTATCTCCCTTTGACTGTTTGGGGGCCTATAGTACACTCCCAGCAAAGTGCTTGCCCCCTTTTTGTTTTTAAGTTCTACCCATATGTCCTCATTAGAGGAACCTGCTAAGATATCATCCCTCCTTACAGCAGTAATTGACTCCTTGATTAATATTGCTACACCCCTCCTCTTTTACACCCCCCTCTGTCTCGCCTGAAGATTCTATATCCCGGAATATTGAGCTGCCAGTCCTGCCCCTCCCTCAACCATGTCTCTGTGATAGCAACAATATCATACTCCCATGTGTTCATCAACACCTTCAATTCATCTGCCTTACTCGCAAGACTCCTTGCATTAAAATAAATGCCATCCAGCCTTGCCATACTCCCTTGTGCCGTTACATATTTGCTCTGCCTTCCAGACTGACTTGTTTTGTCCTCTATATTTGGCTGTGCATCACCCCCTACTATAGCTCCACTCCGTATCCCATCCCCCTGCCAAGTTAGTTTAAACCCCCCCCCCCCCCAAAGAGGGTGGTCAGAAGCAATGTTGGCCCCTTAAAAACTGAAAGTGGTGATATTGTCAATGACAATGGGGAAATGGTGGACATGTTGAATAATTACTTTGCATCAGTATTTACAGTAGAAGAAGAGTATAGCAGTTAGGCTAACTGGTCTATAATTCCCTGGTTTCCCTCTCTCGCCATTCTTAAATAGCGGAGTGACATGCACAATTTTCCAATCTAAAGGAACGGTTCCTGAATCTAGAGAACTTTGGAAGATTATAGTTCGGACATCTGCCATGTGCTCACCTACTGCCTTTAAAACCCTGGGATGGAAACCATCTGGCCCTGGGGATTTGTCACTCTTTAGTGCCATTATTTTCTTCATTACTGTTTATTTTATTGAATCCCTCTCCCCAATTCAATATTAGTTTCCTTGGGATTTCCGGCATGCTGTACTCTTCTTCTACTGTAAATACTGATGCAAAGTAATTATTCAACATGTCCACCATTTCCCCATTGTCATTGACAATATCACCGCTTTCAGTTTTTAAGGAGCCAACATTGCTCCTGACTACCCTCTTTTTCCTAATGTAACTGTAAAAATTATTCGTATTGATTTTGATATCCCTTGCAAGTTTCTTTTCATACTCCCTTTTTGTAGCTCTTACTATCTGTTTTGTGACCCTTTGTTGTTTTGCATTTTTATATGCCCTTTCCTTTAGTTTTATGCTGTCCGTTACTTCTTTAGTTGTCCATGGCTGTTTTTTTTGGCAAGTAGAGCCCTTGCCCCTCAGGGGTAGAAACTGGTTCTGTATCACATTCAATTATTTTTTAAACATCTCCCACTGATCTTCTGTCGTTTTACCCATTAACAGATTTGGCCAGATTACTGTGGACAATCTCTGCCGCATCCGGTTGAAGTCGGCCTTACTTAAGTCTAGAATCTTAGTAGCTGTTTCGCATTTCTCCCTTTCAAATATTACGTTGAACTTGATCATGTTATGATCGCTATTGGATAAATGTTCACGCACACTTAGGCTGTTAACTAAATCTGGTTCATTACTCATCACTAAATCTAATATGGCTTGCCCCCTTGTTGCCTCTAGGACATATTGTTGCAGAAAACTATCCCGACACACTCAAGAAATTCACTATCTTTCTGACAGGTGCTAGTCTGCTTTTCCCAATCTATATGAATGTTAAAATCCCCCATTAAAACCACTCTGCTTTTACTACATGCTTGTCTAATCTCTGCATTTATACAATCTCGCACTTCAGAGCTGCTACCAGGGGGCCGAAACACAACTCCCACTACAGTCTTAGATCCTTTCCTATTTTTTAATTCAACCCATAAGGTCTCCACTGCCTGTTTACCTCTCTTTAATCCTCTCTTATCATTGAAGTGATTTCACCCTTAATCACTGAGGCTACTCCTCCCCCTCTGCCATTTTCCCTATCTGTCCTGTAGACCTTATAACCTGGTATATTTAGTTCACAGTCCTGACTGTCTTGCAGCCATGTCTCAGTAATGGTTACCATGTCATACCCTCCAATTTGAATTTGTGCCTGCAGTTCATTCAATTTATTTCATATACTCCATGTGTTTGTGTAAAGAACGCTTATTTGGGCCACACACTTACCCATATTGAACTCCATTTGCCACAGTTTTGCCTACTCACTTAATATATCTATGTCACTTTGCAAATTCCTGCTCTCATCTGCACTACTTACTATCCCTCCTAACTTAGTGGCATCTATACAACTCTCTATTCCATCACCCAAGTCATTAATAAATACGATGAAAAGATGAGGGCCCAGTACAGATCCCTGTGGAACGCAACTACAGTTTCCCCATAGAGGGTAAGACTTTCAATTTATGGTGCCCCACCACCAGTTATCTGCTGCTCATGACTGTAGCGTCTCAGCTTCTCCTGCAGACAGTAGGACAGTATCTTTGGATTATTGTGCATTTTCCTTTGGCCCTATAACCCTGAAGACAGTGTGAAATGTTACTGGAATATTGGAATAACTTTCCGATCAGCATATCTGGAGTGGCCCCTCGACCCTGGTGCATTCTGCAAGGTTCCTTCATTTAACTTTTTCAAACAAATTCCCAAAAGGGAGGGCGATCAGGATATCGGGAGGGGGTCGAGGTGGTGATGGGGAGTGAGTGAGGTGGTGATGGGAGGGGGTGAGGTGGTGTTGGGGAGGGGGTGAGGAGGTGATGGGGAGGGAGTGAGGAGGTGATGGGGAGGGAGTGAGGTGGTGATGGGGATGGAGTGAGGAGGTGATGGAGATGGAGTGAGGAGGTGATGGGAGGGGGTGAGGAGGTGATGGGGAGGGGGTGAGGAGGTGATGGGGAGGGAGTGAGGAGGTGATGGGGATGGAGTGAGGTGGTGATGGGGATGGAGTGAGGAGGTGATGGGGATGGAGTGAGGAGGTGATGGGGATGGAGTGAGGAGGTGATGGGGATGGAGTGAGGAGGTGATGGGGATGGAGTGAGGAGGTGATGGGGATGGAGTGAGGAGGTGATGGGGATGGAGTGAGGAGGTGATGGGGATGGAGTGAGGAGGTGATGGGGATGGAGTGAGGAGGTGATGGGGATGGAGTGAGGAGGTGATGGGGATGGAGTGAGGAGGTGATGGGGATGGAGTGAGGAGGTGATGGGGATGGAGTGAGGTGGTGATGGAGATGGAGTGAGGAGGTGATGGGAGGGGGTGAGGAGGTGATGGGGAGGGGGTGAGGAGGTGATGGGGAGGGAGTGAGGAGGTGATGGGGATGGAGTGAGGTGGTGATGGGGATGGAGTGAGGAGGTGATGGGGATGGAGTGAGGAGGTGATGGGGAGTGAGTGAGGAGGTGATGGGGATGGAGTGAGGAGGTGATGGGGATGGAGTGAGGAGGTGATGGGGATGGAGTGAGGGGGTGATGGGGATGGAGTGAGGGGGTGATGGGGATGGAGTGAGGGGGTGATGGGGATGGAGTGAGGGGGTGATGGGGATGGAGTGAGGTGGTGATGGGGATGGAGTGAGGAGGTGATGGGGATGGAGTGAGGAGGTGATGGGGATGGAGTGAGGAGGTGATGGGGATGGAGTGAGGAGGTGATGGGGATGGAGTGAGGAGGTGATGTGGAGGGGGTGAGGTGGTGATGGGAGGGGGTGAGGTGGTGATGGGAGGGGGTGAGGTGGTGATGGGGATGGAGTGAGGTGGTGATGGGAGGGGGTGAGGTGGTGATGGGAGGGGGTGAGGAGGTGATGGGAGGGGGTGAGGAGGTGATGGGGATGGAGTGAGGTGGTGATGTGCAGTAGGGTGAGGAGGTGAAAGTCCTACAATCTATGTGGATGCTGTCGTTGACCTCCAGAGGGATCTGTACTGGTGCCTCGACTTTTCACCATATTTATTAATAACTTGGATGAAGGAATAGAGAGCCATATATCCAGATGACACTAAGAGTTGTGGGAGTTACCAAGGAAGGACTTTGAAGCTGATGGTACAAATGAGTTCAAGAGACCATTTGTTGTGTCTGTGGAGTGAGCAGTGATTGGGGGATGTGTGGGAGGATCCGATCTGTGTACTGGGTGCAGTGAAAATGTAAACCCATTCTTTGGAACAGGAGAGAATGTGGAGTGAGAAAAGGCCATTCAGCCCATCAATTCCACTCCATTCAAGGTCCAGGTCTCATTATTCCATCATGGACTCCCGCCCACACCACCTGCTGATTTAGGGAATGCTCTGTTCTGTCCCTAGAAAAACATCAAGCAGTTCCGTTATCTCCCCATCCCTCAGTTCCCCTTCTGAATAGAAATTGATCCAGCTCCTTTTTAAAAGGTGAAAATGATTCCGAATTGACCCTGTTACAATCTCACTGCAGCCAATCCATGAAGGAAACTTTCCGCCATGGTGTGAAATGGGGGAATAGATGGGGTTCAGATCTATTACAAAAGGGATTGCATTGTTCCGAATAAAAATTCCCATGTTTTTGTGAGTATTATCACTTTATTTTTGGGGTTTGCACCTCAATATAATGGTCACCAAATCCTAAATGATCTCATTGATAATATTCATTAAATCCTAATATCATAAATGCATTCCCTTACAGGCTGATCACTGGGTCAGGAAGCGTGACTGCAGTTTCCAATTCTCAGTGAGCAGTTACAGTGCCACGTTGTACAATCTCATGTGTAGCTCACAAAACATTCCAGTGGTTTCCAGTCCCTCCTGTTCTGAGCTGCCAGTCACTGATTGGCCAGCAGCAATTTTGACATCATTAATGGTCCAGCCAATTGGATCTGATTTCAATGGTTCCAAAGGTCTCCACAATCTGCGATTTATATATATGCAGTGGCACTCGAAACCTCATCACATCAGACAACTGGGGGAGAGAGAGGTAGGAATGGGAGCAGGAAATCCCAATCTTTAATTTGAAACCTTGACACTAATGTTGAACTTTTTCCTTGTGTTTCAGGTTAGAGGAAAGGAACTTCACTGCAGACATGATGCTGGTGACGGTTTTGGTGCTGAGTGCATTGCTCGTCAGTGATGTGGCAGGTAGGGCCGACCAGACACAGTGTGTGAGGACAGGTTAGTGCTGTGAGGTGAAGAGTTAGTGGATTACCTGCTGTCTAAATTAGAGGGAACAGAAAGGGGCAGCACCTGAAGGAATATCCACATAAATCTAGGCTGACAATCCAGTGCAGTGCTGAGGGAGTGCTGCACTGTCGGAGGTGCTGTCTTTTGGATGAGACGTTAAACCGAGGCCCCGTCTACTCTCTCAGGTGGATGAAAAAACAGATGATCTGGTCATTATCACATTGCTGTTTGTGGGAGCTTGCTGTACGCAAATATGGCTGCTGCATTTCCCACATTACAACAGTGATTACACTTCAAAAGTGCTTCATTGGCTGTAAAGCACTTTGAGACGTCCAGTGGTCGTGAAAGGCGCCGTAGAAATGCAAGTCTTTCTTTCTTTTTCTTTTTTTTCCCTAAAATGGGCAACTATCTAAATTCGCAAAGCTTCGATATTCTACCCAGTCTAATCACACTCTCCTGTTCACTCCCCACACCCTTTAATATCCCACCCAGTCTAACCCCACTCTCCTGTTCACTCCCCATACCCTTTAATATCCCACCCAGTCTAACCCCACTCTCCTGCTCACTCCCCATACCCTTCAATATCCCACCCAGTCTAACCCCACTCTCCTGCTCACTCCCCATACCCTTCAATATCCCACCCAGTCTAACCCCACTCTCCTGCTCACTCCCCGTACCCTTTAATATCCCACCCAGTCTAACCCCACTCTCCTGCTCACTCCCCATACTCTTTAATATCCCACCCAGTCTAACCCCACTCTCCTGCTCACTCCCCGTACCCTTCAATATCTCACCCAGTCTAACCCCACTCTCCTGCTCACTCCCCATACTCTTTAATATCCCACCCAGTCTAACCCCACTCTCCTGCTCACTCCCCGTACCCTTTAATATCCCACCCAGTCTAACCCCACTCTCCCCCTCACTCCCCATACCCTTTAATATCCCACCCAGTCTAACCCCACTCTCCTGCTCACTCCCCATACCCTATAATATCCCACCCAGTCTAATCCCACTCTCCCCCTCACTCCCCATACCCTTTAATATCCCACCCAGTCTAACCCCACTCTCCTGTTCACTCCCCACACCCTCCAACAGTCTATTGTTAAGCAGCTATCTAATTCCCTTTTTAAAGAATTGATGGGCTCGGCTTCATCATCAGTTTCTGGCAGAGAATTCCACATTCTCACCATCAGCTGTGGAGAAATAGGATCCTAAATTCCACGGCCCACGGTCTAGACAGTGACACTGGGATTGTGCCCACCTGTGCCCTCCAGCACTGCCCCTGCCCCAGAGAATAGAGGGTAAGTGGGAGGCCCCTCATTAGCATGAGGTCAGTGGGTGCTGGTGCAAGTCAGGCCCCACACGGCCCGAAAGACGAGCACCTACTGCGATCCACAAGTACTCCCACTTCCTTCCCCTCCACAAACATTCTGTGTCCCCTTCAGGCCCCCCCTTGATCGTTGGGGGTCCAGGCTGCTTCGCTGGCCTGGGATCACCGCCACGATGGACACGGTCCCTGTGTCCAGATACTGTGGAGTTACAGCTGGAATGTGTCGAAACATAGAAACATAGAAACATAGAATCTAGGAGCAGGAGTAGGCCATTCGGCCCGTCGAGCCTGCTCCACCATTCAATACGATCATGGCTGATCATTCAAATCCAGTACCCTGTCCCTGCTTTAATCCCCACAGTACACATATCCCACCCTACCCCCGTAACCCCACGTATTTAATTCCCCCTAACATATCCTATCCTATCACCATAACCCCACATATTTAATCCCCCCCTAACACTAAGGGTCAATTTATCATAGCCAAATCAACCTAACCCGCACATTTTTGAACGCTGTGCCAATTTTAGGATGTAGTTTATTATTAATTTGTGCCTCTCGTTACCATCGCACCGACCAGCTGAAACTGATCCAGGAATTCCTCATTGGTGTTGGGTGAGTTCACTCGACAGGAATTCATTCACTGGTCAGCTGATTAAACGACGGTGGGGGAGGGAAATAGCGTCAAATAACCCAGGTTAACAGTGAGGGGAGGCGATAGTGCAGAACAATCCCAGGGGAAATAGTGTCTAATAGCCCCGGGGGTGGGGGGGGGGATAGTGTCTAATAACCCCGGTGGATAGTGTCTATAAACCCCGGGGGATAGTGTCTAAAAACCCCGGGGGGGTGGATAGTGTCTAATAACCCCGGGGGGGGGGGGGGGGGGATAGTGTCTAATAACCCCGGTGGATAGTGTCTATAAACCCCGGGGGATAGTGTCTAAAAACCCCGGGGGGGTGGATAGTGTCTAATAACCCCGGTGGGGGGGGGGGATAGTGTCTAATAACCCCGGGGGATAGTGTCTAAAAACCCCGGGGGGGTGGATAGTGTCTAATAACCCCGGGGGGGTGGATAGTGTCTAAAAACGCCGGGGGGGGGGATAGTGTCTAATAACCCCGGGGGGGGGGGGATAGTGTCTAATAACCCCGGGGGGGGGGGGATAGTGTCTAATAACCCCGGGGGGGGGGGGGGATAGTGTCTAAAAACCCCGGGGGGGTGGATAGTGTCTAAAAACCCCGGGGGGGGGGGGGGGATAGTGTCTAATAACCCCGGGTGGTGGGGGGAATAGTGTCTAATAACCCCGGGGGGGGGGATAGTGTCTAATAACCCCGGGGGGGGTGGGGGGATAGTGTCTAATAACCCCGGGGGGGAGGGGGATCGTGTCTAATAACCCCGGGGGGGGGGGGATAGTGTCTAATAACCCCGGGTGGTGGGGGACAGTGTCTAATAACCCCGGGGGGGGGGGTCAGTGTCTAATAACCCCGGGGGGGTCAGTGTCTAATAACCCCGGGTGGTGGGGGACAGTGTCTAATAACCCCGGGGGGGGGGACAGTGTCTAATAACCCCGGGGGGGGGGGGTCAGTGTCTAATAACCCCGGGGGGGGGGGGGGGATAGTGTCAAATAACCCCGGGGGGGGGGGGGATAGAGTCTAATAACCCCGGGGGGGGGGGGGATAGTGTCTAATAACCCCGGGGGGGGGGATAGTGTCTAATAACCCCGGGGGGGGGGGATAGTGTCTAATAACCCCGGGGGGGGGGGGATAGTGTCTAATAACCCCGGGGGGGGGGGGGGATAGTGTCTAATAACCCCGGGGGGGGGGGATAGTGTCTAATAACCCCGGGGGGGGGGGGGATAGTGTCTAATAACCCCGGGGGGGGGGGATAGTGTCTAATAACCCCGGGGGGGGGGGGATAGTGTCTAATAATCCCGGGGGTGGGGGGGGGGGATAGTGTCTAATAACCCCGGGGAGGGGGGATAGTGTCTAATAACCCCGGGGAGGTGGGGGGATAGTGTCTAATAACCCCGGGGGGGGGGGGGGGGGGGGATAGTGTCTAATAACCCCGGGGGGGGGGGGGGATAGTGTCTAATAACCCGGGGGGGGGGGATAGTGTCTAATAACCCCGGGGGGGGGTGGATAGTGTCTAATAACCCCGGGGCGGGGGGGGGGATAGTGTCTAATAACCCCGGGGGGGGGGGGATAGTGTCTAATAACCCCGGGGGGGGGGATAGTGTCTAATAACCCGGGGGGGGGGGACAGTGTCTAATAATCCCGGGGGTGGGGGGGGGGATAGTGTCTAATAACCCCGGGGGTGGGGATAGTGTCTAATAACCCCGGGGGGGGGGGTCAGTGTCTAATAACCCCGGGGGGGGGGGGATAGTGTCTAATAACCCCGGGGGGGGGGGATAGTGTCTAATAACCCCGGGGGGGGGGGATAGTGTCTAATAACCCCGAGGGGGGGGGGATAGTGTCTAATAACCCCGGGGGGGGGGGGGACAGTGTCTAATAACCCCGAGGGGGGGGGATAGTGTCTAATAACCCCGGGGGTGGGGGGTCAGTGTCTAATAACCCCGGGGGGGGGGATAGTGTCTAATAACCCCGGGGGGGGGGGATAGTGTCTAATAACCCCGGGGGGGGGGGGGATAGTGTCTAATAACCCCGGGGGTGGGGGGTCAGTGTCTAATAACCCCGGGGGGGGGGATAGTGTCTAATAACCCCGGGGGGGGGGGGACAGTGTCTAATAACCCCGGGGGGGGGGATAGTGTTTAATAACCCCGGGGGGGGGGATAGTGTCTAATAACCCCGGGGGGGGGGGGATAGTGTCTAATAACCCCGGGGGGGGGGGGGGGGATAGTGTCTAATAACCCCGGGGGGGGGGGGATAGTGTCTAATAACCCCGGGGGGGGGGGGGGGGGGATAGTGTCTAATAACCCCGGGGGGGGGGGGGGATAGTGTCTAATAACCCCGGGGGGGGGGGGGTCAGTGTCTAATAACCCCGGGGGGGGGGGATAGTGTCTAATAACCCCGGGGGGGGGGGGGGATAGTGTCTAATAACCCCGGGGGGGGGGGGGGGACAGTGTCTAATAACCCCGGGGGGGGGGGGGTCAGTGTCGAATAACCCCGGGGGGGGGGGATAGTGTCTAATAATCCCGGGGGGGGGGGGATAGTGTCTAATAATCCCGGGGGGGGGGGGGGGATAGTGTCTAATAACCCCGGGGGGGGGGGTCAGTGTCTAATAACCCCGGGGGGGGGGGGGATAGTGTCTAATAACCCCGGGGGGGGGGGGGGACAGTGTCTAATAACCCCGGGGGGGGGGGGGTCAGTGTCTAATAACCCCGGGGGGGGGGGGGGGATAGTGTCTAATAACCCCGGGGGGGGGGGTCAGTGTCTAATAACCCCGGGGGGGGGGGGGGATAGTGTCTAATAACCCCGGGGGGGGGGGACAGTGTCTAATAACCCCGGGGCGGGGGGGGGGATAGTGTCTAATAACCCCGGGGGGGGGGGGATAGTGTCTAATAATCCCGGGGGGGGGGGGTCAGTGTCTAATAATCCCGGGGGGGGGGGGGGATAGTGTCTAATAACCCCGGGGGGGGGGTCAGTGTCTAATAATCCCGGGGGGGGGGGGGGATAGTGTCTAATAACCCCGGGGGGGGGGGGGGGGATAGTGTCTAATAACCCCGGGGGGGGGGGGGGATAGTGTCTAATAATCCCGGGGGGGGGGGGGGGGACAGTGTCTAATAACCCCGGGGGGGGGGGGGGGACAGTGTCTAATAACCCCGGGGGGGGGGGGGATAGTGTCTAATAACCCCGGGGGGAGGGGATAGTGTCTAATAACCCCGGGGGGGGGGGGGGATAGTGTCTAATAATCCCGGGGGGGGGGACGACAGTGTCTAATAACCCCGGGGGTGGGGGGGGGGGGATAGTGTCTAATAACCCCGGGGGGGAGGGGATAGTGTCTAATAACCCCGGGGGGTGGGGGACAGTGTCTAATAACCCCGGGGGGGGGGGGGGATAGTGTCTAATAACCCCGGGGGGGGGGGGGTCAGTGTCTAATAACCCCGGGGGGGGGGGATAGTGTCTAATAACCCCGGGGGGGGGGGATAGTGTCTAATAACCCCGGGGGGGGGGGGATAGTGTCTAATAACCCCGGGGGGGGGGGGATAGTGTCTAATAACCCCGGGGGGGGGGGGGGACAGTGTCTAATAACCCCGGGGGGGGGGGGACAGTGTCTAATAACCCCGAGGGGGGGCGTCAGTGTCTAATAACCCCGGGGGGGGGGGGGGGGATAGTGTCTAATAACCCCGGGGGGGGGGGGGGGATAGTGTCTAATAACCCCGGGGGGGGGGGGGATAGTGTCTAATAACCCCGGGGGGGGGGGGGGGGATAGTGTCTAATAACCCCGAGGGGGGGGGGGGTCAGTGTCTAATAACCCCGGGGGGGGGGGGGATAGTGTCTAATAACAAGTGCGAAGTTATCCACCTTGGGTGCAGGAACGGGAGGGCAAATTATTATTTAAATGGCAATAAATTGGGAGAGGGGGAAGTACAGAGAGACCTGGGTGTTCTTTTACACCAGTCACTGAAGGCGAGCATGCAGGTGCAACAGGCGGTCAAGAAGGCAAACGGTATGCTGGCCTTCATAGTAAAAGGGTTGGAATACAGGAACAGGGATACCTTGCTGCAGCTGTACAGGGCACTGGTGAGACCACACCTCGAGTACTGTGTACAGTTTTGGTCGCCTCATCTGAGGAAAGATGTTCTTGCCATGGAGGGGGTGCAGCGGCGATTCACCAGGCTGATACCAGGAATGGCGGGATTGACCTATGAGGAGAGACTATGTAGTTTAGGGATGTACACACTGGAGTTTAGAAGATTGAGAGGGGACCTCATAGAAGTGTATAAAATTCTGACAGGTCTAGACAGACTAGATGCAGAAGGAATGTTTCCCTTGGCGGGTGAGAACAGAACTAGAGGACATAATTTAAGGATAAGGGCTAAACCATTTAGGACAGAAATGAGGGGGAATTTCTTCACTCAGAGGGTGGTGAACCTGTGGAACTCATTGCCACAGAGGGCAGTGTACGCCAGCTCATTAAATATATTTAAGAGGGAATTAGATATATTTCTACAGGCAAAAGGGGTTAAGGGTTACGGAGAGAAGGCGGGGACGGGATACTGAATTGGAGGATCAGCCATGATCTCATTAAATGGCGGAGCAGGCTCGAAGGGCCGGATGGCCTACTCCTGCTCCTATCTTCTATGTATCTATGTAACCCCGGGGGGGGGGGGGATAGTGTCTAATAACCCCGGGGGGGGGGGGGATAGTGTCTAATAACCCGGGGGGGGGGGGGGGGGACAGTGTCTAATAACCCCGGGGGGGGGGATAGTGTCTAATAACCCCGGGGGGGGGGGGACAGTGTCTAATAACCCCGGGGGGGGGGGATAGTGTCTAATAACCCTGGGGGGGGGGGATAGTGTCTAATAACCCCGGGGGGGGGGGGGGATAGTGTCTAATAACCCCGGGGGGGGGGGGGAATAGTGTCTAATAACCCCGGGGGGGGGGGGATAGTGTCTAATAACCCCGAGGGGGGGGGGGATAGTGTCTAATAACCCCGGGGGGGGGGGGATAGTGTCTAATAACCCCGGGGGGGGGGGGGATAGTGTCTAATAACCCCGGGGGGGGGGGAATAGTGTCTAATAACCCCGGGGGGGGGGGGGAATAGTGTCTAATAACCCCGGGGGGGGGGGGGATAGTGTCTAATAACCCCGAGGGGGGGGGGATAGTGTCTAATAACCCCGGGGGGGGGGGGGGGATAGTGTCTAATAACCCCGGGGGGGGGGGAATAGTGTCTAATAACCCCGGGGGGGGGGGGGGGATAGTGTCTAATAACCCCGGGGGGGGGGGGATAGTGTCTAATAACCCCGGGGGGGGGGGGGGGACAGTGTCTAATAACCCTGGGGGGGGGGGGACAGTGTCTAATAACCCCGGGGGGGGGATAGTGCCTAATAACCCCGGGGGGGGGGGGGTGGGGGGGATAGTGTCTAATAACCCCGGGGGTGGGGGGAGATAGTGTCTAATAACCCCGGGGGGGGGGGGATAGTGTCTAATAACCCCGGGGGGGGGGGGGAGATAGTGTCTAATAACCCCGGGGGGGGGGGGGGGGATAGTGTCTAATAACCCGGGGGGGGGGGAATAGTGTCTAATAACCCCGGGGGGGGGGGGGGAATAGTGTCTAATAACCCGGGGGGGGGGGGATAGTGTCTAATAACCCCGAGGGGGGGGGGGATAGTGTCTAATAACCCCGGGGGGGGGGGGGATAGTGTCTAATAACCCCGGGGGGGGGGGGGGGAATAGTGTCTAATAACCCCGGGGGGGGGGGGGGATAGTGTCTAATAACCCCGGGGGGGGGGGGGATAGTGTCTAATAACCCCGGGGGGGGGGGGGACAGTGTCTAATAACCCTGGGGGGGGGGGGGGACAGTGTCTAATAACCCCGGGGGGGGGATAGTGCCTAATAACCCCGGGGGGGGAGTGGGGGGATAGTGTCTAATAACCCCGGGGTGGGGGGAGATAGTGTCTAATAACCCCGGGGGGGGGGGATAGTGTCTAATAACCCCGGGGGGGGGGGGGAGATAGTGTCTAATAACCCCGGGGGGGGGGGGGGGATAGTGTCTAATAACCCCGGGGGGGGGGGGGGGGATAGTGTCTAAAAACCCCGGGGGGGGGTGGATAGTGTCTAATAACCCCGGGGGGGGGGGGGTCAGTGTCTAATAATCCCGGGGGGGAGGGGGGGATAGTGTCTAATAACCCCGGGGGGGGGGGGATAGTGTCTAATAACCCCGGGGGGGGGGGGTCAGTGTCTAATAACCCCGGGGGGGGGGGTCAGTGTCTAATAACCCCGGGGGGGGGGGGGATAGTGTCTAATAACCCCGGGGGGTGGGGGGGGATAGTGTCTAATAACCCCGGGGGGGGGGGGATAGTGTCTAATAACCCCGGGGGGGGGGGGTCAGTGTCTAATAACCCCGGGGGGGGGGGGGATAGTGTCTAATAACCCCGGGGGGGGGGGATAGTGTCTAATAACCCCGGGGGGGGGGGGGATAGTGTCTAATAACCCCGGGGGGGGGGGATAGTGTCTAATAACCCTGGATTGGCGTTAGGGGTGATCAAGCCTGCACAGACCTATAGGTGGAACATTGAAAACATTGTCATTTGCTTCAGATCTTTCCAATATACAAAGATTGACATGAGTAAATAATTAGAAAATGTTTCCAGTGGCAGAAGGGCCGGTAACCAGAGGACACAGATTTTAATTAATTGGCAAAAAACCCAGAGTGGAGCTGAGCAATGTTCGCTTTAAGCTGTGCGTCCAGGGAACCCGCGCAGCTGGCTTGCCAGCTTTTCAATGCAAAAATCGTGCATGCTCGATATTTGGAATATCGTCAAAAATAATTACATTGAACATTGGCGCTGAGGTAAAAAAAATTTACGCAGCCAGTTGTTATAATCTAGACTGCACTGCCTGAAAGGCTGGTGGAAGCAGATTCAATAGTAACTTGCAAACGGAAATTGGATATATGATTGAAAAGGAAAACATTTCAGGACTATGGGGAAATAGCAGGGGGGTGGGACTAATTGGATAGCTCTTTCAAAGAGCCAGCACAGCCATGATGGGCCAAATGGCCTCCTTCTGTGCTGTATCATTCTATAATTCCATGAAGCCTTGAATCAGAAATAAACTGTGAATGTTTGGGGATTGCTGTTGTGATTATTGCAGCTTGTTTCAATCTAATTCCCTTGAACTGCAGCTCATGTTGCTCTAAATAGAACATTGGAGAACGGGCAACCAGAGACAGAGACTGATCAGGATCAGGACCTTGAAAAACGTGCCGTCCTTGGGAAAGGACTTTGTCCCAAAGGGTGGTTTCATTTTCATTATTTGTCCTCCTGTTACAAGTTCTTCGCTTACCAAAAGACTTGGATAGAAGCTGAGGTAAGTCCCTGGATTCTCTATTGTAAGTTATTGGGTTTGTTTGTCAGTGTTTCTAAATATGACCAGACACAGAGAATGAAAGAACCTTCTTGTTTATATCTGGACGGTTCTGATTGACTCAGTGTGTTCCATCAGTGGGTAATATGGTCTACATTGTATTCTACATTAAACACTGAGGGCACTGAACTGTGACATTGAACCCTACAGATAAAGAGGGTCCCAGGTTCATCCATGGACAGTGATGAGGGTGTTACAACTGGTCTGAGTGTCTGTGGATTAGAAAAGAGTAAAATCAGCGCGACTCCCTGGTCCTGATCACCATCCAGTTAAACTTTCTGTAAAATACATTGGGGGGAAAATCCGGTCGCTTTGCCCTAAGAGCGCTACTTAAAGGCGACCGCTTCCTGCCTTTTTTTGTCGGCAACATTTTTGCACCACGCATTCTGAGAGAGAGAAAGAGAGACTTCTGGAGAGATTCAATGCTATGTGAAGGAGTTTTGGGTACTGAGCAGCACTTTGCAGGTTCATTTTGATTTGACCTTCCTTGCATCGATTTAGAAGAGACTTTGGGGGCTGCACTCTGAGCTCTTTCCCTGGGCCTCTCCAGGCTGAGATTCAAGCAGATTTGATGTACAGGCCTCTCCAGGCTGAGATTCAAGGCTGCAATGAACAGGGTGTTGATGGAGAGCAAGATCGACCCTCCCCTTTAAAAACTGGCCGGCGCCATTGTGTCTGTGCTCCATTGCTGACTGACATCACATGAGCTTCGCCAGCGCTCTGAGGTAACGCCTCGCTCATCAGCGTTAGTGCCTTAAGAGAGCTGTGTAGCGCTTGATTTAGCGCTCCAATCACCTCCAGGGGCGATAGAAGCCAAGTTTGCAGTCGGAGGCGATAATTAGTGGCAGGCGCTAAACTTTGCGCCCAGCCGATAATTGCGCCCCAAACGGGGCGATACTGAATTTCTCCCCCACTGTGTGGAAGTTTGGTGGGGACAGGATTGGGCTCTGGATCCTGCTCTTCAGATCAAAGGAGACAAGGTCCATTTAAAGGATCTGCTGTCAGCCCATTGAAAGGGCAGATAGTGTGGAAAAACCCAGCACTGTAACCCAGCTAAGTGTTCAGACAGTTCAAAAGCTTTCAAGATGCATCTAATGTTTGATTATTCTTGTTGACTGGAAACTTACATTGAATGGTCAGTAATGCTGCCCCAGGTCACTTTCATTGAATGGGTCAGTAATGTCCCCAGGACACTTTCATTGAATGGGTCAGTAATGTCCCCAGGACACTTTCATTGAATGGGTCAGTAATGTCCCCAGGACACTTTCATTGAATGGGTCAGTAATGTCCCCAGGACACTTTCATTGAATGGGTCAGTAATGTCCCCAGGACACTTTCATTGAATGGGTCAGTAATGTCCCCAGGACACTTTCATTGAATGGTCAGTAATGTCCCCAGGACACTTTCATTGAATGGGTCAGTAATGTCCCCAGGACACTTTCATTGAATGGGTCAGTAATGTCCCCAGGACACTTTCATTGAATGGGGTAATAATGGATTTGTTGATGGTAAATAGTGTCTGAAAAACTTGATTGGGTTCTTTAAAGAGGTAATGGAGACGGGTGATGAGTATAGTTCAGTTGATGTTGTGTATATGGACTTCCAAAAGCCGTTTGATAAGGTACCACATAATAGACTTGTTAGCAGAGTCGTAACGCATGGGCTTAAAGGGGTAGTGACAGGGTAGATACAAAATTGTCTAAGGGACAGAAAGCAGAGTATAGCGGTGAACGGTGAGTGTAACGGTGAAGGGTGAGTGTAACGGTGAAGGGTGAGTGTAACGGTGAAGGGTGAGTGTAATGGTGAAGGGTGAGTGTAACGGTGAAAGGTGAGTGTAATGGTGAAGGGTGAGTGTAACGGTGAAGGGTGAGTGTAGCGGTGAAGGGTGAGTGTAACGGTGAAGGGTGAGTGTAGCGGTGAAGGGTGAGTGTAACGGTGAAGGGTGAGTGTAGCGGTGAAGGGTGAGTGTAACGGTGAAGGGTGAGTGTAACGGTGAACGGTGAGTGTAACGGTGAACGGTGAGTGTAACGGTGAACGGTGAGTGTATAACGGTGAAGGGTGAGTGTAACGGTGAAGGGTGAGTGTAACGGTGAACGGTGAGTGTAGCGGTGAAGGGTGAGTGTAACGGTGAACGGTGAGTGTAACGGTGAATGGTGAGTGTAGCGGTGAACGGTGAGTGTAACGGTGAAGGGTGAATGTAACGGCGAATGGTGAGTGTAACGGTGAAGGGTGAGTGTAACGGTGAACGCGGTGAGTGTAACGGTGAACGGTGAGTGTAACGGTGAAGGGTGAGTGTAACGGTGAAGGGTGAGTGTAATGGTGAAGGCTGAGTGTAACGGTGAGTGTAATGGTGAAGGGTGAGTGTAACGGTGAAGGGTGAGTGGAACGGTGAGTGTAACGGTGAAGGGTGAGTGTAACGGTGAACGGTGAGTGTAACGGTGAAGGGTGAGTGTAATGGTGAACGGTGAGTGTAACGGTGAAGGGTGAGTGTAACGGTGAACGCGGTGAGTGTAACGGTGAACGGTGAGTGTAACGGTGAAGGGTGAGTGTAACGGTGAAGGGTGAGTGTAGCGGTGAAGGGTGAGTGTAACGGTGAAGGGTGAGTGTAACGGTGAAGGGTGAGTGTAACGGTGAAGGGTGAGTGTAACGGTGAACGGTGAATGTAACGGTGAACGGTGAATGTAATGGTGAAGGGTGAGTGTAACGGTGAAGGGTGAGTGTAGCGGTGAAGGGTGAGTGTAACGGTGAAGGGTGAGTGTAGCGGTGAAGGGTGAGTGTAACGGTGAAGGGTGAGTGTAGCGGTGAAGGGTGAGTGTAACGGTGAAGGGTGAGTGTAACGGTGAACGGTGAGTGTAACGGTGAACGGTGAGTGTAACGGTGAACGGTGAGTGTATAACGGTGAAGGGTGAGTGTAACGGTGAAGGGTGAGTGTAACGGTGAATGGTGAGTGTAGCGGTGAAGGGTGAGTGTAACGGTGAACGGTGAGTGTAACGGTGAACGGTGAGTGTAGCGGTGAACGGTGAGTGTAACGGTGAAGGGTGAATGTAACGGCGAATGGTGAGTGTAACGGTGAAGGGTGAGTGTAACGGTGAACGCGGTGAGTGTAACGGCGAACGGTGAGTGTAACGGTGAAGGGTGAGTGTAGCAGTGAAGGGTGAGTGTAACGGTGAACGCGGTGAGTGTAACGGTGAACGGTGAGTGTAACGGTGAAGGGTGAGTGTAACGGTGAAGGGTGAGTGTAATGGTGAAGGCTGAGTGTAACGGTGAGTGTAACGGTGAAGGGTGAGTGTAACGGTGAAGGGTGAGTGGAACGGTGAGTGTAACGGTGAAGGGTGAGTGTAACGGTGAACGGTGAGTGTAACGGTGAAGGGTGAGTGTAATGGTGAACGGTGAGTGTAACGGTGAAGGGTGAGTGTAACGGTGAACGCGGTGAGTGTAACGGTGAACGGTGAGTGTAACGGTGAAGGGTGAGTGTAACGGTGAAGGGTGAGTGTAGCGGTGAAGGGTGAGTGTAACGGTGAAGGGTGAGTGTAACGGTGAAGGGTGAGTGTAACGGTGAAGGGTGAGTGTAACGGTGAACAGTGAATGTAACGGTGAACGGTGAATGTAATGGTGAAGGGTGAGTGTAACGGTGAAGGGTGAGTGTAACGGTGAAGGGTGAGTGTAACGGTGAACGGTGAATGTAACGGTGAAGGGTGAGTGTAACGGTGAAGGCTGAGTGTAACGGTGAAGGCTGAGTGTAACGGTGAAGGGTGAGTGTAACGGTGAAGGCTGAGTGTAACGGTGAAGGGTGAGTGTAACGGTGAAGGGTGAGTGTAACGGTGAACGGTGAATGTAACGGTGAAGGGTGAGTGTAACGGTGAAGGCTGAGTGTAACGGTGAAGGCTGAGTGTAACGGTGAAGGGTGAGTGTAACGGTGAACGGTGAGTGTAACGGTGAAGGGTGAGTGTAACGGTGAAGGGTGAATGTAACGGTGAACGGTGAGTGTAACGGTGAACGGTGAGTGTAACGGTGAAGGGTGAGTGTAACGGTGAAGGGTGAGTGTAACGGTGAAGGGTGAGTGTAACGGTGAACGGTGAGTGTAACGGTGAAGGGTGAGTGTAACGGTGAAGGCTGAGTGTAACGGTGAAGGGTGAGTGTAACGGTGAAGGCTGAGTGTAACGGTGAACGGTGAGTGTAACGGTGAACGGTGAGTGTAACGGTGAAGGGTGAATGTAATGGTGAACGGTGAGTGTAACGGTGAAGGGTGAATGTAACGGTGAAGGGTGTGTGTAACGGTGAAGGGTGAATGTAACGGTGAAGGGTGAGTGTAATGGTGAATGGTGAGTGTAACGGTGAAAGGTGAGTGTAACGGTGAACGGTGAGTGTAACGGCGAACAGTGAGTGTAACGGTAAAAGGTGAGTGTAGCGGTGAAGGTTGAGTGTAACGGTGAAGGGTGAGTGTAAAGGTGAAGGGTGAGTGTAACGGTGAATGGTGAGTGTAACGGTGAATGGTGAGTGTAACGGTGAAGGGTGAGTGTAACGGTGAAGGGTGAGTGTAACGGTGAACGGTGAGTGTAACGGTGAATAGTGAGTGTAACAGCGAACGGTGAGTGTAATGGCGAACGGTGAGTGTAACGGTGAAGGGTGAGTGTAGCAGTGAACGGTGAGTGTAACGGCGAACAGTGAGTGTAACGGTGAAGGGTGAGTGTAACGGTGAACGGTGAGTGTAGCGGTGAAGGGTGAGTGTAACGGTGAATGGTGAGTGTAACAGCGAACGGTGAGTGTAACGGCGAACGGTGAGTGTAACGGCGAACGGTGAGTGTAACGGTGAAGGGTGAGTGTAGCAGTGAAGGGTGAGTGTAACGGTGAATGGTGAGTGTAACGGTGAATGGTGAGTGTAACGGTGAAGGGTGAGTGTAACGGCGAACGGTGAGTGTAACGGCGAACGGTGAGTGTAACAGTGAAGGGTGAGTGTAGCAGTGAAGGGTGAGTGTAACAGTGAACGGTGAGTCTAGCGGCGAACGGTGAGTGTAACGGTGAAGGGTGAGTGTAACGGCGAACGGTGAGTGTAACGGTGAATGGTGAGTGTAACGGTGAACGGTTGTTTTTCAATCCGGAATGATTTATACAGCGGTGTCCCCCAGGGGTTGGTGTTCGTGTTGGGACCACTGCTCTTTTTGATATATATTAATAACCTCGACCAGGGTATACAGGGCATAATTTCAATATTTACAGATAACAACAAACTCGGAAACGTAGTAAACAATGATTGCAGCAGACTTCAAGATGACATGGGTAGACTGATGAAATGGGCAGACACATGACGGCTGAAATTTAATGCAGGGAACTTTGAAGTGATGCATTTTCGAAGGAAGAGTGAGAGGCAATATAAACTATATGGTGCAATTTTAAAGGGCTTGAAGAGGGTGTGCAGAGGAGATTTACCAGAATGGTACCAGGGATGAGGAACTTCAGCTATGTGGAGAGACGAGAGAAACTGGGATTGTTCTCCTTAGAGCAGAGAAGTTTCAGAGGAGATTTAATAGAGATGTTCAACATTTTGAGGGGTTTTGATAGAATTCAGAGGGATAAACTGTTTGCAGTGGTAGAAGGGTTGGAAACCAAAGGACACAGATTTAAGGTAATTGGCAAAAGAACCAGAAGGGAGATGAGGAGGAATGTTGTTACACAGCGAGTCGTTATGATCTGGAATGCACGCCTTTAAAGGGTGGTGGAAGCAGATTCAACAGTAACTTTCATAAGGGAATTGGATAAATGCTTGAAAAAGAACATTTGCAGGGCTATTGGGAAAGGGCAGGGGAGTGGGACGATTTGGAGAGCTCTTTCAAAGAGCTGGCACAGGTACGATGGGCTGAATGGCCTCCTTCTGTATGGCTGAAATTTTCCTATTGGGGAGTGTGCGGGTTTGGGGGCAGGTCGGCAGTTAAAAGCGCTGAAATTGACAGCGCGTCAGGAACCCTCTGTCATCCCACCGACTTCCAAATTTAACACGGGCGCGTTTCGAGGCGCGCCACAGACCTGCTCGGGAGAGGCGGGAAACCTCATTTAGGTACTTAACTGCTCTTTTGCAGACCCTTAACTGCCTTTTTAACCTCAGGTTTTGGCTTTAACTTGTTGCGCACGGGATTCACGCACCTTGGGAACCTCGCCTGTGAAGGGGAGGCGGAAGCTCAGTGGCCATTGTGCGAGTCTATTAAGTGAAAGCTGGAAAAAGCACATAAATACTCACACCTTACATCTGCTTCCTTGTCTAAGGGAAAGGCTCTGGCTGATACCATTTTGTGCAGAGATTTAGGGGGCTAAATTCGGTTGATTTGCGCCTCCCGTTAGCAACCTAAGAGGGCGCTAATGGGGCGCAAATCAACTAGCGCCTGGTCGCGGTGCCGCTAACGCCTCCCACGAAATTCATCGCCATGCGCAGCGCCCCGCTCGCGCCCCGGCTGTAATATTGGGTGGCGCCCCTCGACTTACCAGCGGACGCTATGTCCGCCGGGGTCAGGGGGGCCTACCTACAGCCGGGGCAGCGCTAGTTAAAGGGGAGATGGCGGGCGGCCATTTTTGTTGCTGGCCTCCTGCCAGCACCTGCCCCCGTTGCTGTCCCCGGCCCCCGTGAAGCCCCCCCGCAGGGTGCCGGCTGCTCTCCATGAGCCCAGCACTCCTCTTGAGTGCCGGGCTCATTTGCCGGCACTCCCGATCCCTGGTGGCCCCTCTCCTTAGCGCCGCGATATTGGCTCGCTGCGCCCCGAGAGGGACGCGGGTTGCTTCCAGTAGCGCCCCTCCTCCCTCCCGGGGCGTTACCTGGGAAAATCGGCCGCGGGGGCATTAACTTTTTTGGGGTGCTAAAATTAGTGCCCCGGCGAAGGTAGCACCCCAAAAGGGGCTGCCCAATTTTTACCCCTTAGCTTTCAGGTGTTTGCCAGTCATTCCTGCAACCTCAAAAGCCACTCTCATCGCATTGCTAGTCACTCTCACTACATTGGAGGATTGGGCCTCTGATCTCCACTTTACCTGCCATCTATTAAATCGAGAGGTCGCACAACACCAGGTTATAGTCCAACAGTTTTATTTGAAATCACAAGCTTTCGGAGCTATCGATTGCTCCTTCCTCAGGTGAAGTAAATTGGATACAGAATCGCCAGAGCATATATAGATGGAAAACAAAGCATGTGTACTTTACAATTGCAGACCAATAAATTAAATCATCCTGACTATCTGCCGAGGTGTGATAAAGTTAATTAAGTCAGCCAGGAAGGTACCACATCAAAAGACATAGCAAGATACAACTGAGACAATGAGGTGTAGTCGCAGGGGTTCTAACGTGTCAAAAGCTGCCGTCTGTATGTAAAACGAAAAGCTTTAAAAAAAAATTACTTTTTTACTGGGAAAATTTTTACTTTTTTACTGGGAATCACATCTGTGAACAAGCTAACGACGACTCGAGTCCGGATCACGTCATGTATCGTGACATAAACCCAAGATCCCGATTGAGACCGTCTTCATGAGTGCGGAACTTGGCTATCAGTTTCTGCTCGATGATTTTGCGTTGTCGTGTGTTTCAATTAAATTCTATTAAATCAGCATGGATACCGTTTAGGCTGTTTCACCTTGGACCTCAGAATCAGACCAAGAGCCCCAGCACCAACAACACCAGCCACACCAGCAGCAGCAGCCACAACAGCAGCCTTCTCCTCAATGACCTGATGCTCCACAGGAGAGAGGAGGTCAGCGCAGAGGTGCACTGCGCTGGAGGTGATACCCCCAACACAGGGTATACAGGCAGAAGATGAGCTTCCTGGACATGACTGAACAGCAGTGCTTCAGGAGGCTCAGGCCATCGCACCAGGTCATCGCAGACATTCGTAGCTTGCTGGAACACTGCTGCCTAGAGGACCTGGTGGACACGCCTTACCACTGGCTGTCAAAGTCGCCACCGCCCTCAATTTCATTGCCTCAGGCTCCTTCCAGGGATCTGCAGCAGACATTTGCAGGATCTCGCAGTCGACCGCCCACAGATGCATCACCCAGGTGACCGATGCCATGTTTCACAAGTCAGCCAATTATGTAAACTGATGAAGCCAGTGATACTGAGCGAGCGCTCAGCTTTGCGGCTCTAGCCTGCTTCCCATAGGGTGTAGGCACCTCCACATCACCCAGGAGTGTTTGTGAACTGCAAGGGCTTCCATTCCCTCAATGTGCAGCTCGTCTGCAACCATAAAAAGATCATTATGCATATGTGCGCCAGATTCCCTGGCAGCTGTCATGACTCTTTCGTGCTGCGTCTGTCCACCTTCCCTCAGCTCCTCGCACCTCCAAACAGACTTACCGGTTGGAGACAAGGGCTATCCACTGAAGACGTGGCTGATGACACCGTTAAGAAGGCCAAGCAATGAGGCTGAGGAGCACTATAATGACAGCCACATGACCAAAAGATATGTCATAGAGCAAGCAATTGGCATGCTGAAGATGCGATTCAGATGCCTTTACAGATCTGGAGGAGCCCTTCAGTACACACCAGCCAGGATCTCCAGAATCATTGTCATTTGCTGCGCGCTGCATAACAAAGTGCAGCAGCGAGGACTGGAGCTGCAGGAGGAGCAAGGTGCAGTGTGCACAGCCTCTTCAGATGAGGAGGAGGAGGAGGAACCTGAGGTGGAGATGGCACCAGCAGTGGCGCACATTGCTGCCCGGGAGGCTCGGGATGGCTTCATAATGACCCGATTTACTTAACTTGCACCAGTGCACCCATCTGGCACCCAGATGCTGTAACAACCTCCCCCTGCCCCAACAACAAGAGCAGTCCTACAATGACAAAGTCATTCCTCTCACCCAAACCCCCATTGCTCGAGGTTAAGTAATGTCTCACTATTCACTCCAAGTGACAAAGACACTTCCCAGGTAGCAGGCAAAACTGGACAAGACCGGAAAGTTGAGTAAAGAAATAAATTTATGTGCGTCATAAATATAACTGAAACTTAACACTAACATTTTGTCAAACACCCATGGGCATACCCTTGTGCATCTACGATTGTGTCTTTTTTCGTGTCCGCATGCTTCGACGAGGTGCAACCCCTGTGGCTTCAGCAGAGGTAGAAGCAGGCTGCTCACTTCCCTGCTCTGACTGCTTTGTCACTTTTGGCGGATGTCCTCTGGGTTTTGGAACCTGTGAGGGCCCCGCCAAAGACTGCTCCTCCTGCGACTGTGCAGGGGCAGACTCGGCCATTGGGATCCGAGGCAGTAGGTGGGGCTCTGACTGAGGGGGAGGCAACCAGGGAGAAGTGGGAGCACTTTGAGAAGAGCCGCCACTTCCATGTTCCCTCTCACCATCATCTCTCTCATGGGCCACCCGCACTTCCCTGCTAGCCTAACAAGGAGCTGGAGAGCACCTTGCTGCACAGCAGTGGGGCCATGTGGACCCATGTCTACGTTAGTATCCATAGGATTACATAGGATTACATAGGATATACGGCACAGAAACAGGCCATTCGGCCTGACCAGTCCATGATTTTTGAACATTAAGGGAATCAAGGGATATGGGGATAGTGCAGGAAAGTGGAGTTGAGGTAGAAGATCAGCCATGATCTTACTGAATGGCGATGCAGGCTCGAGGGGCCGAATGGCCGACTCCTGCTCCTATTTCTTATGTTCTTATGTTATGTTCCCTTTTCCCTCATATGTTTGTCCAGCCTCCCCTTAAATGTATCTATACTATTCGCTTCAACCACTCCCTGTGGTAGCGAGTTCCACATTCTCACCACTCTTTGGGTAAAGAAGTTTCTTCTGAATTCCCTATTGGATTTCTTGGTGACTATCTTATATTGATGGCCTCTAGTTATGCTCTTCCCCACAAGTGGAAACATTCTCTCTGTATCCACTCTATCAAAACCTTTCATAATTTTAAAGACCTCTATTAGGTCACCCCTCAGCCTTCTTTTTTCAAGAGAAAAGAGACCCAGCCTGTTCATCCTTTCCTGATAGTTCTTTGAGGAAGTAATATATAGAGTGGATAAAGGGGAACCAGTGGACGTAGTGTATTTAGACTTCCAAAAGGCATTTGACAAGGTGCCACACAAAAGATTATTGCTTAAGGTAAAAAATCACGGGATTGGGGGTAATATTCTGGCATGGATAGAGGATTGGCTATCTAACAGAAAGCAAAGAGTTGGGATAAATGGTTCATTCTCAGACTGGCAATCAGTAACTAGTGGTGTTCCACAGGGGTCAGTGCTGGGTCCCCAACTCTTCACAATCTATATTAACGATTTGGAGGAAGGGACCAAGTGTAACATATCAAAATTTGCAGATGATACAAAGATGGGAGGGAAAGTAGTGAGTGAGGAGGACATAAAAAACCTGCAAGGGGACATAGACAGGCTAAGTAAGTGGGCAGAGATTTGGCAGATGGAATACAGCACTGGAAAGTGTGAGGTGATGCACTTTGGCAGGAAAAATCCTAGAGCAATTTATTATCTTAATGGCAAGAAACTGGAGAGTACTGAAGTGCAAAGGGATCTGGGGGTCCTGGTGCACGAAACTCAAAAGGTTAGTATGCAGGTGCAGCAAGTGATTAGGAAGGCAAATGGAATGTTGGCTTTCATTGCTAGGGGGATAGAATATAAAAATAGGGAGGTATTGCTTCAGTTGTACAGGGTATTGGTGAGACCGCACCTGGAATACTGCATACAGTTTTGGTGTCCTTACTTAAGGAAAGACATCCTTGCTCTCGAGGCAGTGCAAAAAAGGTTCACTCGGTTAATCCCGGAGATGAGGGGGTGGTCATATGAGGAGAGGTTGGGTAGATTGGGACTCTACTCATTGGAGTTCAGAAGAATGAGAGGCGATCTTATTGAAACATATAAGATTGTGAAGGGGTTGGATCGGGTGGATGCGGGGAGGATGTTCCCGATGACGGGTGAGACGAGAACTAGGGGACATAGTCTTAGAATAAGGGGCTGCTCTTTCAAAACTGAGATGAGGAGGAACTACTTCACTCAGAGGGTGGTAGGTCCATGGAATATGCTGCCACAAAAAGCTGTAGAAGCTACAACATTAATTAAATTTAAAACAGAAATAGACAGTTTCCTAGAAGTAAAGGGCATTAAGGGTTACGGGGAGCGGGCAGGAATTTGGACATGAGTCTAGGTTCGGATCGGTCATGGCCCTGTGGGTAGTGGAGCGGGCCCAGGGACTGTGTAGCCTGATTCTGCTCCTATTTCGTGTGTGCAATTCTGTTAGATGCAGGAGATGTTTCTGTGATAGATAGTAGATTGGCGGTTAGGATCAGATCAGCCATGATCTTATTGAATGGCGGAGCAGGCTCGATGGGCCGATTGGCCTACTCCTGCTCCTATTTCTTATGTTCTTATGTTCTTATACCCTCGCATTTCTGGTATCATCCTTGTAAATCTTCTCTGCACCCTCTCCAGTGCCTCTATGTACTATTTATAATATGGCGACCAGAACTGTACGCAGTATAAATGTGGTCTAACCAAGGTTCGATACAGGTTTAGCATAACTTCCCTACTTTTCAATTCTATACCTCTAGAAATAAACCCCAGTGCTTGTTTTTTTTTTATGGCCTTGCTAATCTGTGTCGCTACTTTTAGTGATTTGTGTATTTGTACTCCTAGATCCCTTTGTTCCTCTACCCCACCTAGACTCGCACCCTCCAAGTGATAAGTGACCTCCCTATTCTTCCTACCAAAATGTACTACCTCACATTTATCTGTGTTGAACTTCATTTGCCAATTATTTGCCCATTCTGCAAGTTTATTAATGTCCTCCTGTAATTTGTTGCAGTCCTCCTCAGTATTGACTATCCCCCTCAATTTGGTGTCATCCGCAAATTTAGAAATTGTGTTTTTGATTCCAAAGTCTAAATCGTTAATGTAAATTGTGAACAAGTGGTCCCAGCACTGATCCTTGTGGGGCACCACTACCCACCTTCTGCCACTGTGAATAGCTACCCTTTACTCCCACTCTCTGCTTTCTGTCCTGAAGCCAGCTAGCAATCCAAACTGCTACTTGTCCCCTGACTCCGCATTCTCTGACCTTGTTCATCAATCTATTATGGGGTACCTTATCGAAGGCCTTTTGAAAATCCAGATAAATTACATCTACTGCATTACCATTGTCTACTCTCTCTGTTACCTCTTCAAAAAATTCAATAAGGTTGGTCAAGCAAGATTTTCCCTTTTGAAATCCATGCTGACTATTTATTATTATATTTTTGGTTTCTGGATGTCCTTCTATTTTCTCCTTCAGTAGGGATTCCATTATTTTTCCTACCACCGATGTTAAGCTGAGTGGTCTATAGTTCCCTGGACATGTTCTATCCCCCTTCTTAAATATCGGTATTACGTTAGCTATCTGCCAGTCCTCTGACACTATACCTTTTTCTAACGAATTATTAAAAATGCGTATTAATGCCGCTGCTATCTCTTCCCTAGATTCTTTTAAAATGCGTGGATACAATCCATCCGGACCAGGGGTTTTATCCTCTGAGTTTGATTAGTTTATTTAATATATCCCCTTTTTTATTTTAAATGCATTTATCTCATTACTAATCTCATCATCCAATGTCATGTCCACCTGTTCTATCTCCCTGGTAAATACTGAAGCAAAATAATTATTTAATATTTCTGCCATCTCTATATCGTTACCTGTGGTATTGTCCTGTCCATCCCTTAATGGCCCTATTCAAATCCCAACCTTCCTTTTTTTATTGATGTGCCTATAAAATATTTTACTATTTTGTTTTATGTTCCTTGATAATTTAATTTCATAGTTCCTCTTTGCCTCCCTAATTGTTTTTTTGACTTCTCTCCTAATCTTTTCGTATACTCCCTTATCATGCACTCCCCTGCTGTCTATGTACTTAATGTACGAGATGAGGTCAATGAGTGCCTGCAATCTGTTGTTCACAGCAAGCATGTTCTCATTGGACTGACACATTTGCTGCTCCATGCAGGTGACCATCCTTTCCATGGAACAGCACTTCGTCGCCATTGCCTGCGAGATGGTGGTGCTCATGTTGGAGATGTACTCCTCCATTCTCTGTACAGTTGCACACATCACGGCTGCAAAAGCTGCCAGAGCCTTGCACATTTGTTGCTGCTCCTCCAGGATCACCCTTTTTCTCGATGACCCCCGAGGTTCAGCATCTGCATGCAGCTGAGCAGAGCTGGGAGCATCCCGCACCCTCCGGCGAGGAGTCTCCACTGCTGTCCCTGTCTCCACCATCTGCTCTTGCTCACTTGTGATCTGTGAAACACCAGGTGACAACACTACTCTAACTCTCACAGGATCCTCCGAGATGTGCATATCTGCACTGGTGCTGGGTGTGGCTGGGTCTGTTGATGGTGCACCCTCAGAGACTGGCGCTTCCTCTGAGGAGTCGTCTTCCTCCACCAGCTGGACAGTTGAGGGGGGCGGAATTGATGGTCCTGTGTGAGAGTAAAGAGATGAATTAGAAGTCTTATGATAAGAATGTGTAACGTTACCATTATGCACATGATGACATTTCACTGGCTGCTGACATCAAGTCACCATGAGTGACTGTTGTATGCCATGTGGCAGTATGAGATTTAATTCTGTCACCAGGTTGCTGGAAGGACCCCTCTCTCCCTCTCCCACTGCCAGCAGCTCTGCAACTCCAGAGATTTCAAGCGCCTCCTCCTCTGCTGGAGTCAGATTGGTGAATATTGGAGGGCCACCTCCAGTTCGCTGCCTCTCCCTGTTGTTCTGCGCTCTCTTCTCCTGCAAGGAGGGAAAGAAGAGAACTTTTAATAAGAGTGATGGAATGAGTGTAAGGAGTGGATGGGCTACATCTGTAGAGGGTGACTATGAGGGAGTGGCTGACATCGCCAAATGGCCTCCTTCTGTGGTGTTACTTCCTATGATTGCATTAGGATGAGGGTGAGTGTCAGTGGTGGTTAGTCAGATGGGGATGTGAGTAGGTACATAGAGAGTGAGGGATGGGTGCACCTGCAAGGTAGGTTGGTGTGAGGAGTGATGTGCAGGAATAGGCTTGGGAAGACAGAGTGATGGGGTTGGGGTGACACGCACATCAGGATGTAGGTGAATGTGGCATTGCACTCACCTTTCCTGAGCTCATTAGATCATTAAACCTTTTGCGGAACTGGATCCAGGACCGCCTTGCGACATCCCTGCTGCTGACCTCCTCCGCGATCTCCAGCCATGCCCTCTTGGTGTCTCTGGATGGTCTTTTGCCGCCATCCGCAGGGAAGAGGACCTCCCTGTGTGCTCTGACTCCCTGAACCAGCACTTCCAGGGAGGCATCAGGGAATCTTGGCGCAGCCTTCTGTCTGTGACTCCATGATCCACACAAATCTCAGTGATATGCAGCAATTTGTAGCTTTCCCAAACACCTTTATCTCTCCTACAACCTTCAACTGGGATGTGTGCAAGGCTGCTCTAAATATCCGCGCTGAAAACGAGTCATCGGTGACGTCAGCAGACCCGCTCCATTTAATTGGGCTGGGAAACCCACATGACTGTTTCAATTGATGTAATTGAGTTAAATGCCCAGTGCAGAACGCACTGTTGAAAAGTTGGGGATGGCGACCCACTAAGCGGCCCACACGCACCCGCCCCGACACTCAGATAAAGAGTCCGGCCTATGACTCTATGATTCTATAATAGAGAATGTTTCAACATTAAACATATTACATGGAGCAACAGAACTGAATATGGTCATGGTAAAAAGTTGCTAAACTTCAAATGGTGTGTTTTATTTTTATTTAAAGCTGTACTGCCAAGCACAGGCTCCAGGCGGCCATCTTGCTTCCATACACTGGGCAGAACAGAATGAGTTAATTGTACAGTTGATAATGTCAGAAGACAACACATCTCCTCCAACTTGGATCGGTTTGAGTGACATCCACAAGGTACCGTCTGAGTTACTGTATCACAAATTGTTTATTGTGACAGAAATACACATTTTTAAATGATGTCATTATTTCTCTCCCTCAGGAGCTGTCTTTTCTTTGGACTGATGGATCTTCATCAGATTTCATGAACTGGTTTATGAATCAGCCCGATAATTATCTGGGGAATGAAAATTGTGTGCAAATTAATTCTGGTAAGTTGACGCAAGTGTTATGGAAACAGTGTTCTATTGGAAACTAATTCGAGACAAATGGGTAGATCAGAGAGGCAGAGAGTCATAGAGTCATAATGGCACAAAAGGAGGCCATTCAGCCCAATTTGTCCGTGCCGGCTCTCTGTAGAGCAATCCAGTCAGTCCCATTCCCCCGCTCTATCCTCGTAGCCCTGCAAGTTTATTTCCCTCAAGTGCCTATCCAGTCTCCCCTTGAAAACATTGAGTGTCTCCGCTTCCACCACTTCCGTCGGCAGCGAATTCCAGGTCATCACCACTCGCTACGTAAAAAAGTTTTTCCTCACATCCCCCCTGAATCTCTTGCCCAAAACCTTAAATCTGTGTCCCCTAGTCCTTGTACCTCCTTTGCTCTAATGAAAACATCCAGCTTCTCCAACCTGTCCTTGTAGCTAAGATTCCCCATCCCTGGAACCATTCCTGGAATCTCCTCTACACCCTCTCAAGGGCCTTCACATCCTTCCTAAAGTGTGGTGACCAGAACTGGACGCAATACTCCAGTTGTGGCCTAACCAGCGCTTTATAAAGATTCAGCATAACTTCTCTACTTTTGTCCTCAATACCTCTATTTATGAAACCCAAGATCCCATATGCTTTGTTAACCACTCTCTCAATATGTCCCGCCACCTTCAGGGACCTATGCACATTAACTCCCAGGTCCCTCTGTCCCTGCACACTCTTTAAAACTGTGCCATTAAGTGTATATTGCCTCTCCCTGTTCCTTCTGCCAAAATGCATCACCTCACACTTCTCTGTATTAAATTCCATCTGCCACTTTTCTGCCCATTCTGCTAGCCTTTCTATGTCCTGTTGCAGTCGATTGGTATCATCCTCACTGTTTGCAACCCCCCAAATTTGGTGTCATCGGCAAATTTAGAAATTCTACTTTGTATTCCAATATCCAGGTCATATATATATATATATATATATATATATTTATTTAAAAAAACAGTGACCCCAGCACTGACCCTTGGGGACCACCACTGTCTACCATCCTCCAGTCTGAAAAACAGCCATTTACCACAACTCGCTGTTTTCTGTCCTGAAGCCAATTCCTTATCCAAGCTGCCACTGACCCACCTATTCCATGAGCCTCAATTTTGTTAACCAGCCTTCTATGTGGTACTTTGTCAAACGCCTTCCTAAAATCCATGTAGACAACATTCATTGTATTCCCTTCATCGATCCGCCCTGTTACTTCATCAAAAAATTCAATTGATTAGTCAAACACGATCTGCCTTTTACAAACCCGTGTTGACTCTCCGTAATTAGCTTCGCGGGAGGATGGAGGAACATAAATACAGCGCAGGCACGGAGAGATAGTGACAGAGAGCATCGCAAAACAACCACAGAGTGGAAAAGTGAACAAGTGACGTTACAACCAGCGTGGAGGGTGCAGCCCGAGGAATTACAGATAAATATTTAGGATCTGTATTTGGTGGTTAGTGTTAAGTTACTTTAAGTATTTAGTTTATTGGTTAGTGTTTTTAGTGGTTAGTTATTTTTTAGTGATTAGTGTTTTAGTGTTAGCTAAACAGTTAAATAGCCTCAAAGCTAGAAAACAATTTTAAATAACTGTTAGCTAACTTGGCAGGACAACTGGGGCCCGTCACATGCACATCCTGTGCCATAGGAAACTCCAGAACACTTTGTGTGTCCTGGTAAAGCACATATGCAGGAAGTGCCGCCAACTGCTCGTGCTCGAGCTCACAGTTTCTGAGCTTGACATCACTACAGTGCATACAGGAAGCTGACCTGAACAGGGCTGGGACTAATGTCTTCGCGGGGAGGTTAACTAGTGCTGTGGGGAGGGTTTAAACTAATTTAGCTGGGGGAGGAGCACCAGGACACAGCAGCAGAGAGGAGAGACAAGGTGCATAGAAAACTAGGAGGGACAACTAGCAACAGAACAAAGAATAATGGAGAGAGAACGGAAAGTAGATGGAGGAGAAAAGCAAAGCAGACTAGCATGGTGTTGGAAAACATGTGTGTTAATGCGAGGGGCGTTACAAATACGGTTGATGAGCTGCAGGCGGTAGTTGCCACGTGGAGTTATGATATAGTGGCTATAACGGAGTCTTGGCTTAAACATGGGCCGGAATGAGAATTAAACATTCCTGGCTACAATGTATTCAGGAGGGATAGGGAAGGGAAAAAGACAGGAGGGGACCGGGTGGCAGTATTGATCAAGGATAATACTACAGTTCTACAGAGAGACAATATACTAGAGGGTCCAAAGACTGAATCTATTTGATTGGAGTTAAGGAACAGAAAATAAGCTGTTACATTGCTGGGTCTTTACAAAAGACCCCCAAATAGTGAGATGGAGATGGAGGAGCAAATCTATCGGCAAATTTCAGAGATATATAAAAATAATGGAGCAGTTGTTGAGGCTGCCGCGAAACACGAATGGAGGCTGAATCCATATGTGGAAAACAAGAAACTTTTATTCACTGCATGCTACACAAAATGGCTGAGGGAGAGCTGCTCCCAGAATTCTCTGCTAAAAACTCCCAGAATTCTCTGGGTAAAACCTGAGGCCCCGCCCCCTTCTGCCTTAAAGGTAATGTGCCTTAAAGGGGAAGGGGCTGGAAATTTGTCCACAGACGGAAGAGTGGATTATGCCCGTTTTAGGTGGCGATCCGCCACACAGCTCCCCCCAGAATCCGCTTAGGAGGTGTGGACGAGACGGTGCGGCGGTCTGATGGGCCGGCCGGAGCGGCTCTTGTAGGACGCCGGTGGACATGGAACGGCCGGGCGTGGAGCAGCCGGGTGAACCGGCTTGAGGGTAGGTCGGCCGCGTGGAGGTGGACGCGCTACAGGGACCTGCTCACCGGGCTCCGAGTGTGCTGGCTTGAGTCGGCTCCACCGACACTTTTTCGGTCCTGTCGCCCACTTGCAGGGTGAAAAATTTGTCCCCAGCCTGTAGCACCTTGTAGGGCCCATCGTACGGGGGTTGAAGGGGTCCGCGGTGGGCGTTGTGCTGGACGAAAACAAACCATGCCTGGTGCAGGCTTAGTGGGACGTGTGAGGTGGATTCGCCATGCCGGGCAATGGGCACCGGGGCGAACTGCAGCGCCGGTGTGGCGAAGTCGTGGCGTTGCTGGTCGGCTGACCAGGGTGTCGTGGCGGTGGGCAGGAACTCGCCGGGTACGCGCAGCGGCTGACCGTACACGAGCTCTGCTGCCGATGCGTGGAGGTCTTCTTTAACCGCGGTGCGCAGGCCGAGGAGGACTCACGGAAGTCGGTCGGTCCAGGCGCCGTCTTGGAGGCTGGCTCGAAGAGATGCCTTCAAGGATCTGTGGAACCACTCACACAGTCCGTTGGCTTGGGGGTGGTACGCTGTGGTGCGGTGAATGGTCACCCCGAGATTGCGTGCGACGGCGGTCCAGAGTTCAGAGGTAAATTGCGGACCTCTGTCCGACGTCATGTCGGAGGGGACGCCGAACCGTGCGACCCAGGTGCTGACGAAGGCTCTGGCGATGTCGGCGGTGGTGGTAGAGGTCAGTGGAATTGCCTCAGGCCAGCGTGTGGTGTGGTCAACGATGGTCAGCAAGTGTGTGTGGCCTTGCGACGGCGGCAGGGGCCCGACGATGTCCACGTGGATGTGGTCGAATCTCTGCGAGGGGACGGTAAACTCCTCGAGGGGTGCTTTCGTGTGTTGCTGTACCTTGGCCCGTTGGCAGGCTAGGCAGGAGTTGGCCCAAGTACGCACATCCTTGCGAAGGCCGCGCCAGACAAAGCGGTTGGCTACCAATTTGATGGATGCGCGGGCGCCGGGGTGGGAGAGGTTGTGGAGAATGTCGAATACCCGGCGGCGCCAGGACGCTGGGACGACGGGCCGAGGTTGACATAGGGATATGTCGCACTTGACCGTGACTGCGGTCGGGCCACAGGCGACGTCGACCAGGCGTAGCCCTGGTAGGTTGGTGGGTGCGGAGAGCAGATTAGGGTCGGTGCTCTGGTCTGCTGCGAGTTGAGCGTAGTCGACTGCTAGGTGTGCGGCGTGGATGGCGGGGCGGGAGAGGCAGTCGGCTACCACATTGTCTTGGCCGGAGATGTGTTGGATGTCTGTGGTGAACTCGGACACTGCCGCGAGCTGGCGCTGCTGCCTGGCGGACCAGGGGTCGGTTGTCTTTGCCATTGTGAATGTCAGGGGCTTGTGGTCGACAAACGCAGTGAAGGGGTGGCCCTCAAGCAAAAACCGGAAATGGCGGACCGCCAGGAACAGCGCGAGGAGCTCGCGGTCGAAGGTGCTGTACTTGACCTCCGGGGGGCGTAGTTGGCGGCTGAAGAAGGCAAGTGGTTGCCAGGCGCCGTCGACCCACTGCTCATACATGGCGCCGACCGCGTGGTCGGAGGCGTCTGTGGTGAGCGCTACCCTGGCATTGGGCCGTGGGTGCGCGAGCAGGGTGGCGTTGGCGAGCGCAGTCTTGGTGGAATCAAAGGCGGCGGACGTGTCTGCCATCCATTCGACCGCCATCTTGTCGCTCCTGCCCCGGAGGGCTTCATACAGGGGCCTCATGAGGGACGACGCTTTGGGGATGAAGCGGTTGTAGAAATTCACCATCCCGAGGAACTCCTGGAGGCCTTTGATGGTGGTGGGGCGGGGAAATTGTTGGACGGCCTGCACCTTGGTGGGCAGGGGAATGGCCCCAGCATGGGTGATGTGGTGGCCGAGGAAGTCAATCTTGTCCAGGCCGAACTGGCATTTGGCTGGGCTGAGGATGAGCCCGTGGTCGCTGAGGCGCCCGAACAGGATGCGAAGGTGTTCGAGGTGTTCCTGCTTGGAGGAACTGGCTACCAGGATGTTGTCCAGGTAGACGAACAGGAACTTCAGGTCCCGAAGGACCGAGTCCATGAGCCGTTGGAATGCCTGGGCCGCGTTTTTCAGGCCGAAGGGCATCCGCAGGAACTCGAACAGGCCGAAGGGGGTGATTACGGCCGTCTTGGGGACGTCCGCGGGGTGGACGGGGACTTGGTGGTAGCCGCGCACCAGGTCGACCTTGGAAAAGACTGAGCGGCCAGCCAGTCTAGCCGAGAAGTCCTGAATGTGCGGCACGGGGTACCGATCAGGGTGGTGGCGTCATTGAGGCGGCGGTAATCCCCGCAGGGGCGCCAACCTCCGCCTGGTTTGGGGGCGATGTGGAGTGGGGAGGCCCAGGGACTGTTGGAGCGGCGGATGATGCCGAGCTGTTCCATGGTGGCAAACTCGGTCCGCGCGATCTCCAGTTTGGCCGGGTCCAGCCTGCGGGCGTGGGCGTACACTGGGGGGCCTGTGGTGGGGATGAAGTGTTCCACCCTGTGTTTGGCGGCCTCCGCGGAGAAGGTCGGATTGGTAAGGGCCGGGAATTCGGCCAGGAGTGCCGAGTAGTCATCCGTGGCCCGGGCGTGGCACTGTGACGCCATGTCGGCGGGTTGACGGGGGGCCATGGCACCCAGGATGGGGGACATGGTGTTCATGTCCACGAGGTGGTGACGAGGGATATCTACCAGTAAGCCGTGGGCACACAGGAAATCTGCGCCAATGAGGGGGGAGAGCACCTTGGCAGTGATGAACTCCCATCGGTAGCGGTGACCAGCGAGGTCGAGGGTGACTGTCTGGGTGCCATACGTCCGGATTTCCAAGCCGTTAGCAGCAGCCAGTGCCGGTCCTCGTTCGCCCTTTTGGATGTCGAGGGAGGAGGCCGGGATGATGCTGTGCTGAGCCCCAGTGTCGCACAGGAACCGGCGGTCGGTTTTGTCATCCGTGACGAACAGCAGGGAGCCTGCGTGGCCCACGGCCTCGCGGGGGCAGGAACGGGGGCGGACTTGAAAGAGCAGGGAGGTGTGCACCGTTGTGCCCTGGCGCCGAACCGTGCATGGTAGTAACAGTGGCCCGGGTTAGTGGGGCGTGAAGGCCCCGTGGGCCTGGTGACAGGCCCTTGTGGCCGTGTGCTGGATGGTGAGGGGCGCGCCCAGGCATTGGCTGCCAGGTCCGGAGTGACGTCGCGGCTGGAGTGAGCGGACAGCAGCTTGTCGGTCTCATCGGCCAGGGCTTCCAGGTTCGTGAGGCCGGACGCCACGATCGCTGGGCGGATGCTGAGAGGGAGCTGGCGGATGAACAGCGTGCGGAAGAGGGATCCGGGTGGGCTCTCGTCGGTGAGGGAGAGCATGTGGGAGAGGAGGTCTGACGGTGAGGCATCACCGAGGCCTGGAAGGTCGAGGAGGTGGCAGTTTCGCTGATATGCCGAGGCCGTAAATTTTTTAAGGAGCGCTGTTCTGAGATGTGCATACTTGCCTTCCTCTGGTGGGTTCTGCAGCGTTGTCCAAACCTTGGAAACTGCGGCGCTACTGAGTGATGTGACGAGATAGTCGTACTTCGTCCCATCTGTGGTGATATTTCGCAGCCGGAAGCGAGATTCAGCTTGGAGAAACCAGGCTTCGGGCTGGTTTTCCCAAAACTCCAGCAGTTTCACGGAAACTGCGTTCGTGTCCGCCATTGCAGTGCTCGGAATACGTTCTGAGCGTCGGGGTCACCAATGTTGAGGCTGCCGCGAAACACGAATGGAGGCTGAATCCATATGTGGAAAACAAGAAACTTTTATTCACTGCATGCTACACAAAATGGCTGAGGGAGAGCTGCTCCCAGAATTCTCTGCTAAAAACTCCCAGAATTCTCTGGGTAAAACCTGAGGCCCCGCCCCCTTCTGCCTTAAAGGTAATGTGCCTTAAAGGGGAAGGGGCTGGAAATTTGTCCACAGACGGAAGAGTGGATTATGCCCGTTTTAGGTGGCGATCCGCCACACAGTAATAATTGGGGACTTCAATTACTCTAATATAGACTGTGGGGGAAAAAAAGTGTAAAGAGCAAGATGGGTGAAGAATTCCTAAAATATATACAGGAGAACTTTCTTAATCAGTATGTTTCTAGCCCAACGAAGAATGAAGCAGTGCTGGATCGAGTTCTAGGGCATGAAGTAGGGTGAGTGGAGTATGTTTCGGTGGGAGAACATCTAGGTAATAATGATCATAATATAATAAGAACATAAGAACATAAGAAATAGGAGCAGGAATAGGCCACTTGGCCCCTCGAGCCTGCTCCGCCATTCAATAAGATCATGGCTGATCTTGGGCTCAAAGCCACTTCCCCGCCCGCTCCCCATAACCCTTCACTCCCTTATCTTGCAAAAATCTGTCTATCTCCACCTTAAATGTGTTTAATGACCCAGTCTCCACAGCTCTCTGGGGCAGAGAATTCCACAGATTTACGACCCTCTGAGAGAAGAAATTCCTCCTCATCTCAGTTCTAAAAGGGCGACCCTTTATTCTAAAACTGTGCCCCCGCGTTCTAGATTTCCCCACGAGGCGAAACATCCTTTCCGCATCTACCTTGTTGAGCCCCATCAGTATCTTATATGTTTCAATAAGATCACCTCTCATTCTTCTAAATTCCAATGAGTATAGGCCCAGCCTGCTCAACCTTTCCTCATAAGTCAACCCCCTCATCTCTGGAATTAACCTAGTGAATCTAGCTTTAAAGTAGTTATGGAATGGGACAAAGAAAAATTAAAGGTGAAAATACCCCATTGGAAGAGAGTCAATTTCAGTGATTTGAGAAGGGATCTAGGACAGGTGGATTGGAAACAAAGATTGTGCAGGAAAACAGTAAATGAACAATGGCAGGCCTTCAAGGCAGAGATAGTTCAGGTACAAATGAGACATATTCCCATAAGGAAAAAAGATGGAGGATCCAAAACTAGAGCTCCTTGGATGACAAAGGAAATAGAAGTTAAAATAAAACAGAAAAAGGAGGTTTATGACAAATATCAGGTACAGAATACAGTCAAAAAACAATCGGAATACAGAGAATGCAGGGGGGAAATTGAAAAAGGACATAAGAAGCGCAAAGAGAGATTACAAGAAAAGATTAATGGGTAACATAAAAGGGAACCCAAAAATCTATTATAAACATATCGGCCGCGAAATTGGGATATTAGCCCCGGCCGTTTGGAAGAATAAATGGCGGCCGCCTCACTTCCGCCCGCTTCCGGTGAGGAACGCAGTGCCCGCAATTTTGGGCAGGTCGGCAGCGCTGCCGTTTCCTGCACTCACCGCACATGTTTAAATGCTGCAGATTGTGACGTCAATCGGCGAGCAATGCCTGAATTGTCACATGAGCTGTGATTTACGAAGTCGCCGCTCTTAATACTGCCCTCTCCAAACCACGCACGGAAGAACGTACGTACAGCAGTACAACAGAGACGCTGCCAGTGCTCCTTAAAGGGACACACACAACTTTCAGGTAAGTTTAGATGTTTGCTTTTGGACTTTTTTTTTTACATTTTATTGGAGTAGTGGCTTGGTGCAATACATTTTAAAGTCGCTAGGGGGAGTGTTGCTGGATGTTTGCAAGGCTTTGGCTCTAAAAGGAAGGCTTCTGAGAAGATCACTTGCTCCCAGTCCTGGGGACTCTAGTTGCAGTCCCCCTTGGGCTGTAGCATCACATGGAGATGGAGCAGAGGCAGCAAAGGGGACAAGCTGCTCGCAGAGGAAGGAGGAAGCAGAAGAGGAAAAAGCAAAAGGAAGGAGGCAACCAGACAGCCCCTTTCTGGCCGCGATGTCCGGGATCGATTCATCCGCCTGCGGTACTAGTGAACACAACCCCATTCCCCTTTCAATATTTGTCCCACACCTTACTTTCCCTCTGTTACTGACCATCACAGCATCCTCGTGGCCACAATGCTGAAATAAAGGCCACCACAAAGCAAACTTTCCAATCCAACTTTATCCATATATGTATCCAATATTACATCAAAAAATCAAATAATCACCCCTTTGCATTCCCTTAGTGGCTGTCTTGCGTGAGCCTTTGCCTATCCTAGTGCTCCAATACAGTGCTACCCCAGTGACTGCAGCATGGCTGGTGGAAGGCTGCTGACTTTCAGTGGGGGACACTGCAAATGGCCTTGCAGCATGACCTCGAGGAGCTGGTGGCTGGGAGTGTCAAATCGAGTGACGGTATTTCTTCTTCTTCTTCTTCTTCTTCATTCTCCTCTCCCTCTTCTTGGTCAACAACTGGCTGGGTGGGCAGGATTTCTTGGGTGTCTAAAATAAGGAAGGCACAAGGGTAGGGTTGTGGTGAGGGGAAGTAGGTAAAGCAAGAGGTGCATGCTTACACCATGTGCAGCTTGTAAAACAGAAGAGATTGTGGGATGAGGGCGAAGTGGGATGTGAGAAGAAGGATAACATATGAGGATTCAGCCCCGCCGCTACCCAAGGGCTTAGCCATGCTCCTGGCAAGAATGGCCAGCACCGTCTCCTCCAAGGGGGTGAGGTAAAGCTAGGAATGTGAGGTGCACGTCGTGTTTGTTAGAGATTGTTGGTAGGCGAGTGATGGGGTCGGGGGATCATGCATTGAGCAGTGTGTGAGGCTAGTGGTGCAGTTGGTAGGAGATGGTTTTTGAAGAGCATTCACTGACCTTGACCACTGGTCTGAGGTCATGAAACTACTTTGGCACTGGAGCCAGGTCCTGGGGGTAACACTGCTGACAGTGATCGCCTCGGCGATCTAGTCCCACATCCTTCTTTCTGGAGGGCCTCCTGGCCCCCTGTGAGTAGAGGGCTTCTATTATAGTGTTGACCCCCTGCACAAAGCTGGAGTGCTGCGTCCGAGACCTTGGGTGCCTTTTCCCTGGCCTGTTGAGCCATTTGTGTTATTGCTGAAGCACTTTTAGCACTTTTTATGTGCAGAAGGCAGCTCAGCTTTAAGAGCTGCAGACTGCCGAGTGATGAAGGATTTTAAATTTTTTCATGTGCAGAAGGCAGCTCAGCTTTAAGAGCTACAGACTGCCCTGAAGAGGAGCAGGCTAGCTTTAAGTAAAACTAGCCTCACTCCAGCGACGCGAACTTTGGCCCCCTGCTGAGCGCACAGCCTGTCAGCAGCACGTTCCAGGCTAGACTGTGCGCTCTTATCATGGTAATTAGCACCAAATTGATGTGCTGCCTGCGCTTCCTGAACGGGCGTGGGCATATCTTGTGTCGCAGTGCCCGCGCCCTTTTTTTGCGCTATCAAATTTCACCCCCATCAAAACTAAAGGATAATTAAAGGAATGGTGGAGCTGATTAGGGACAAAAAAGAAAATCTTCTTGTGGAGGCAGATGGCATGACTGATGTTTGAATGAGTACTTTGCATCTGTCTTCACAAACCAAGAGGATGAATTTAATGTCGCAATAGAGGAGGAAGGAGTAGAGATACTGGATAGGATAAAAATAGATAGAAAGGAGGTGCTAAATAGGTCGGCATAACTCAAAGTTAATAAGTCGCCTGGTTCAGATTGGATATATCCTAGGTTGCTGAGGGAATCTAGGATAGAGATAGCAGAAACTCCGACCTCAGTCCTCTTTGAATATGGGAGTAATATCAGAGGACTGGAGGATTACAAATGTTACACCTGTGTTTAGAAAAGGGGAAAGGGATAATCCTGGTAACTATAGGCCAATCAGTCTAACGTCAGTGGTGGGAGCACTTCTAGAGACCATTGTCAAGGACAAAATGAATTCTCACTTGGAGAAGCATGTGTTAATAAGGGATAGCCAGCATAGATTTGTTAAAGGCAAATAATGACTGACTAACCTGATTGAGTTATTTGATGAAGTATCAGAGAGGGCTGATGAAGGTAGTTGTACATATGGGGGGGTGAAATTGGATAACCTCCAAAAACGAGCACAGGATCGCAATGCGCGATTAATTGCCTATTCACAGCGATGCAGGCAGGATGTCAAATTCGTGCTGCCTGCTGTTTTAAATGATTCCAGCGTGCAACCAGCATTCCCCATGTTGTTCATTGGCTGCACGCATCAGCAGGGGGCCTGATAACGTGAGTGCCTAGTGCTACTTAAAGCCAGCCTGCACCTCTTAAAGGGGAGGTGCATCGTGGCTGGAAGAGGTGCTGGGAGTATTTTCAAAAGAGTTCTGTAGAAAATTCAACAATGGCTGACCATGGTAGAGAGCATACAACAAGGTTTTCAGACACTGCACTGGAGGTCTTGGTGGAACAGGTGGAATGGAGGAGTGATGTCCTGTATTCTCAGGGGGGCAGGAGGCCCTCTAGACACATGCTCAGAAGGCAGTGGCATGAGATAGCGGCAGAGGTCAATGCCAGGATTATAGCTTCAAGAACCTGGATGCAGTGCAGGAAGAAGTTTAATGATCTCACACGAGTTAACAAGGTCAGCGAGTTTATCTTCAAATGCCATATCCTACCAACTGCACCACTAACCTCATCCCCTGCTCAATTCATTACACCCCCATCACCCATCTACCAACAATCGCTACCAATCAGGTCTCAACCCTAACATTTATATGCTTTACCTCACCCTTACACACTTAGCACTGCTGCAAGTCTCAAACCCACATCTCACAGCTTGCACACATTGGCAGCTATTCAACCATGACAGCCACATCACCCAAACATATTGCACGACACTCACTGACACTTCCCTCTTTCTTGCAGGAGAATGTGGTGCATAACAGCAGGCAGCAGGAATTAATTGGAGGGGGACAGGCGTGCCTGCATGTTTTAATCCCCATAGAGGAGACAGTGTGGCCATCATGGGAAGGGACATCGCTGAGGCCGTGGCCATCAGCGGGTCTGAAGCGATTGATCATCCGCATACCTAATCCTCCTTCTCTCATCCCACTTCTCCCTCATCCCTCAATCCTTCTGACTGAGAAGCTGCAGAGGGTGAAAGCATGCACTTCGTACTTTCTCCTCTCCCCTCACCACAACCCAATCCTTATCTCTTTTCATTTCAAATATTCAAGAACTGGAACCTTCCCAGGCAGTGGAGGAAGAGGAAGACGAAAGTGAAGATGAAGAGACACCGTCACTCGATCTCACAGTCACAGCCACTAGCTCAGATACTGACACTGCGCATATTTTAGAGGATAAGATAGAGGAGGGATCTGCACGTGATGAGACACTGGGCACAAGTATGCAGCCGCCAGGGTGGGGGCAAAGGATAGCGCAGGTACGAGCTCGCCGGAGAGCGAGGTCATGCACTAGTTCTGCTGCAAAGGACTCAGAAGAGGATTTTGATGGGCCAGGCGACAGGAGAAGGTTGATGGGTGTACACACCCAATCTGGTGCACTGGAAACCCTGCCAGATAGCCTGTGCTCAACGTCAAGGAGCATGGAGGAGTCCAGCACTAACTTGGCACAGGGCTTTGCGCAGAACTTGGAGCCCATCCTTTCCAACCTGGAACGGATAGTCCCTTCCATCAGCACACCTGTGGAACCAACCATGATGTAGCATCTGATGGCAGCTGTCTCCATTTCCATTGCAGCACAAGCAGCTTCCGCCAAAGGTCTGACATGCTGGCGTCGAAGCTCAGACTGCTGCCATCATGGCTCTGGATACCAGTGTACAAAGGGGCTTCCAGGGCATCACAGCACTCCAGCAATCTGTTCTCGAACAGATTACTAGGATTGCTGAGGTGCCGCCCCAGGGGAGTGGCAGTGGCTCCATGGAGTATGAACCTGCTGTCCTCTCTCAGGATGCTAGCATTCGTCCTCCCACCACTGCCACTCCGCCAGTGCCCTTGCTGTTGCCTGCTAGCCAGCCAGCCCAAACTGCTGCAGCCCAGGCCAAGTTGATGCAGTCTGAAACCGGGCCTTCTAGGCCCAGAGCTACTCAAGATCACCCCCAAAAGCTGTCTGCAGTCTTCTCAACTGAAGGTCAGCAGCCTTCCACCAGCCATACTGTAGCCATTGGGGAAGCACCTCGTAGAAGCACTAGGAGAGGCAAAGGCACACTGAAGACAGGCACTAAGGGAATGCACAAGGATGATTAGTTTAATTTTGTACGCATTATGTCATGATTTAATTCATAAATTTGGATTGGAATGTGTATTTTGTGTTGGCTTTTATTTTTGTATTGTGGGAAAGAAGATGATGTGATGGTCAGTGATAGAGGAATGGTAAGGAATGTGGGACTGTTGATGAATGGGGAGTCATGTTTGAGGTTACTGGTATTGCTCATGGATTATTTGATCATATAGAGCCCTGGCAGAAAGGGACTGTCTACGTTGCAGTCTCCCTTCCTCTTCCTGTTCCTCATCTACCTGCTCCTCCTCCTCTTCCTGCTCCACTTCCTGCTCCTCCTCCTCCTCTTCCTCGTGCTCCTCAGCTTCTCGTCTGATAGGTGGTGGCAAGGGCTGTTCCCTCATAATGGCCAGGATGTGCAGTGTGCAGCAGACTACCACAAATCTTGAGACCCGCTCAGCTGAGTCTGCAGGGCTCCTCCAGAGCATCCAGGCAGTGGAAGCGTTGCTTGAGGACGCCGATGGTGTGCTCTATAATGGCCTAGAAATTTGGGTGGCCGGCTTGCCGCGGGGGTAAGGATCGCGCGCGCTCTTACCCACCACACCTGCCGTTGTGTTTTGGGCCCACAGGAACTTCGGGTCCTGGGCCTCTCCCAACTGCCAGCGCGCAGTGCTTGCGTGTTCCAGGGGCGCAGTTAGTGCGATGCGTCCCCTGGGATCACGTGGGCCATGGAGAGCCAATGGCAGGAGACCATCTTTCATTCATAGATTTGACAGGAGACCTGTCAAATCTGTGAATTGAAATCGGCCCCAAAAGAACAGCTAAACTTAAAATAATTTTTTTTTTAAAACATCACATTTATAAAATAACTATAGTTAAATAAATTAACCACATTAAACAAAAATTTAAATTTTTGAAAAAATTAAAATACTTTTTAAAAGTTATAAAAATAAACTTACCTTTCTTTAAAGTATCTAAAAAAGATAAACCTGTTGAAAAAAATTTAAAATTATACTTAATTAACTACTTACCTTGTTCAAAAGGGGTCTTACGCCTCCTTTTTATTAGCGTAGAATCTTCAATACTTACCCTCGCGTTGAAACCTGAAAAGAAATCTAAGTGTGCTGCGTGCGTGCAGCCTCTAGTGCGCACATGGTTCACCTAGGAACTGCCCCCTTCACCATACCGGAAGTTCCGGTTTCCCGCGCATGCGCAGTGCATGCAGGAAACCGGCACTTCAGGAATGAATACGGGTGAGTACACACTGAGTACTCACCCAGGAACGGCCGAATTTTTGGGCCATTGTTCCTTGTGGCAGCGTGGCTCACATTGTATGCCTGCTGTGCACATGTGCATGGGTTGCGAACCAAGTCATGAGCCATGTCATGAGTGGATAACCCTTGTCACCCAGTAGCCACCCTTTGATTTGCCGTGGGTCAAATGCAGCTGGCACAGCGGACCGCCGCAAAATGAACGAATCATAACTACTGCCAGGATACCAGGCATTCACCTGCATGATGCGCTGCCTGTGGTCTCACACCATCTGCACACTGAGGGAGTGGAATCCCTTTCAGTTCAGGAAAATGGCCGAGTTGACATGAGCCGCACACAAGGTAATGTGCGTGCAGTAAATGGCACCCTGCATCATGGGGAAGCCTGCAATCCTTGCAAACCCTCTTGCTCGCTCCGCCTGCTTGTCTCTGGCAAGAGGGAATGAGATTAAACTGTCTCTCTTTGTATAGAGAGCCTCAGTGGCCTCCCTTATGCAGCAGTGTACTGCAAACTGCGAGATGTTGCGTATATCTCCATCAGCAGCCTGGAAGGAGCCAGATGCATAAAAGTTCAGAGCCCTGGTCACCTTGACAACCACAGGCAATGCGATCCTTGCCCTGCTCTGATGTTGGAGTTGTGGCTGCAGCAGTTGTCAGATTTCAGTCAAAACCTCTTTAGTGAAGCACAGAAGTTTCAAGCATTGGTTGTCGCTTAAGTTCAGGTAAGAGAATTGCTCCCTAAAAATCCTCTGCGGATATGGCCTCTTGCTGAGAGCCCTTCTCCCCCTCCTTCTCCTCCCTCTTCCAGCAGCTTATCCTGTGCTGCCCGGCCTCTCTTCATTCTCCCAGTCATGCTCAATTCCAAGAGGAAGGCCTACTAGGCCACCCATGTCTGGAAGCACCTGATTTCTGCACAAGCCTTTAAACCACCAAAAAAGTACTTCAGCACCTGCCAGACCACTCCCTGTAGACCATTGAAACTTTAGACAAGAATGGAGAAGCTCCCAAAATGTGTAGAATTGCACCAACAGCCAGATGAAATAATCCAGCAACTAACCTGTAAATAGTTTATAGTCCCTTTAAGTACCACTGGTGGGGGTCCTTCATGCCGTTTAACATCGTGTTCAGCTGTACGAGGTTAAGAGAGGGTGTAGGCTGGAGCATGGAGCTCGAAAATGGCAGCATTGCACATTGATTGAAGACATGATCTGCCTGCTCTGCATGCTGCCGGTGGTCGTTAGGTGTGTTCGCGCAAAGCCCTATGCAAATATGGTGTCCCGCACAATTTACGTGAGAAGTTGTGCACACATCATGGACACCGTTTTTGAACTTTAAGGGGCCTCGTAGCCCCCAAAAAACGGCACTACACAGCCCAATTTCTCCACCCTGGACTTTCAAATGGCATTTGGTAAAGTCCCTCATACCAGACTTATTTGGAAAATAGAAGCACATGGTATTGAAGGGACGGTGGTAACTTAGGTACGTAATTGGCTAAGGGATAGGAGGCAGAGAGTAGCGGTGAACGGATGATTTTCTGACTGGAAAATGCAGTGGGTTCCCCAGGGGACCATTGCTTTTCTTGTTATATAGAAATAACCTGGACTTGGGTATATGGAGTACAAATTTGAAGTTTGCTGATGACACAAAACTTGGCAATGTAGTAAATAGTGATCAGGTTAGTAGCAGACTTCAGGAGGGCATAGGCTGGTGAAATGGGCAAACACATGGCAGATGCAATTTAATGCGGATAAGTGTGAAGTGATACACTTTGTATGAAACAACATGGAGAGGCAGTATAATCTAAATGGTACTATCTTGAGGGGGGTGCAAGAGCAGAGGGACCTGGAGGTACATATTCACAAATCTTTGAAGGTGGCAGGGAAAATTGATAAGGCGGTTAAGAAAGCGAATGTGTGAGTCAATCAGTAATGACCACTCAGAGTTCTTGGACAAGACACAAATAGGCAGCAGCCAGTATGTTTGAGCAATAGATCAGATTTATTAAGCTTACAGCGTAATATACTTAACATTAGATGATAGTAACGAATAGCTCGCAGCCCTTGGTTTCTGGAGCCCTTCGGACACAGGCAACGTCATCGCAGGTCTGTTCCTTATCCTCGCAGCAAAACTCTGTGTGAAGTTATTCATTGAATATCGAGGTTTTAACCCATTCCTTATCAACAGTTTGGTTGGCCAGTGTCCATATATGCTCTTTAACAAAATCACCTTTTTTAATTGGTTCTAATGGTCAAAAGACCATTGTCACTCAGGTTAAGGCTAGTAACCTGGCCACTCCTTTTCCATTAACCCTGTTCTGCTGTCGTGTTATCTTGTTTATAGCTTTTCACCCCATTGGAATTTACCATATCTCTTTCATTTCATGTCTCAAGCAGTACAAGGCCTTTCTCTACACCAAGGGCCCAGATCATTTCAGCGCTGTTTCACTAGTCTTGATGTATCCAGACGATCTCACTTTAATCTACCAGATAAATACCTTAATTCCATGATCTCTCTCATTTTATCTCCTTATACTAATTATTGGTTCTAATTATTGTTGCAATTAGTTTTGTTAAGTGAATTCTAAGTTCTAACAGCGTCATAATATGTTTTTCTTAGCAATTTAATGATTTGACCTTCACTTGCAGTCTGTGGCTGTTTGTTCTCAAAACTTGGTCCAAACTGCTTGTGAACCGTCTGCAGCTACATCTTCAACAAGTTCTAGTTACCCAGGAGTAATTATGGGTAATATTATTTGGTCAATGGCTACACTTGAATTATACATATATGATTCTCATCGAATAAATGTCTTACAAATGTTAGAATTGGATTTACAAATCATAGAATCATAGAAACTTACAGCACTGAAGGAGGCCATTCGGCCCGTCGTGCCTGTGCTGGCTTTTCGAAAGAGCCGTCACGCTTAGTCCCACATCCCGGCTTTTTGTCTGTATCCCTGTAAGTTCCTCATCGTCAAGTAACTGTCAACTCTCTATTAAAATTATTTATGGTATCAGTTTCCATCACCTTTTCAGGTCGAGCGTTCCAGATCCCGACAACTATCACAGTGAAAAAAAATTCTCCTCATCTCCCCTCTAGATCTTTTGCCAATGATTTTGAATCTATGACCCCATTCGCCAGAAGGATTAATTTTCCTTTATCTGCTCTAACAAAACCTCTCATCATCTTGGAAACCTCTATTAGGTTACTGGGTGTAACACTAGATAGAGGAATGTACACTGGGTGTAACACTAGATAGAGGAACGTACACTGGGTGTAACACTAGATAGAGGAACGTACACTGGGTGTAACACTGCAGATAGAGGAATGTACACTGGGTGTAACACTGCAGATAGAGGAACGTACACTGGGTGTAACACTAGATAGAGGAACGTACACTGGGTGTAACACTGTAGATAGAGTAACGTACACTGGGTGTAACACTGTAGATAGAGGAACGTACACTGGGTGTAACACTGCAGATAGAGGAACGTACACTGGGTGTAACACTGCAGATAGAGGAACGTACACTGGGTGTAACACTAGATAGAGGAACGTACACTGGGTGTAACACTAGATAGAGGAACGTACACTGGGTGTAACACTGCAGATAGAGGAACGTACACTGGGTGTAACACTGCAGATAGAGGAATGTACACTGGGTGTAACAGGGCAGATAGAGGAACGTACACTGGGTGTAACACTAGATAGAGGAACGTACACTGGGTGTAACACTGTAGATAGAGGAACGTACACTGGGTGTAACACTGCAGATAGAGCAACGTACACTGGGTGTAACACTGCAGATAGAGGAACGTACACTGGGTGTAACACTGCAGATAGAGAAACGTACACTGGGTGTAACACTAGATAGAGGAACGTACACTGGGTGTAACACTGCAGATAGAGGAATGTGCACTGGGTGTAACACTAGATAGAGGAACGTACACTGGGTGTAACACTGCAGATACAGGAACGTACACTGGGTGTAACATTGCAAATAGAGGAACGTACACTGGGTGTAACACTGCAGATAGAGGAACGTACACTGGGTGTAACACTGCAGATAGAGGAATGTACACTGGGTGTAACACTGCAGATAGAGGATCACACACTGGGTGTAACACTGTAGATAGAGGAATGTACACTGGGTGTAACACTGCAGATAGAGGAACGTACACTGGGTGTAACACTGCAGATAGAGGAACGTACACTGGGTGTAACACTGCAGATAGAGGAACGTACACTGGGTGTAACACTGTAGATAGAGGAATGTACACTGGGTGTAACACTGTAGATAGAGGAATGTACATTGGGTGTAACACTGCAGATAGAGGAATGTACACTGGGTGTAACACTGTAGATAGAGGAAAGTACACTGGGTGTAACACTGCAGATAGAGGAACGTACACTGGGTGTAACACTGCAGATAGAGGAATGTACACTGGGTGTAACACTGTAGATAGAGGAATGTACACTGGGTGTAACACTGTAGATAGAGGAATGTACATTGGGTGTAACACTGTAGATAGAGGAACGTACACTGGGTGTAACACTGTAGATAGAGGGAGGAATGTACACTGGGTGTAACACTGTAGATAGAGGAACATACACTGGGTGTAACACTGTAGATAGAGGAATGTACACTGGGTGTAACACTGTAGATAGAGGAACGTACACTGGGTGTAACACTGCAGATAGAGGAACGTACACTGGGTGTAACACTAGATAGAGGAACGTACACTGGGTGTAACACTGTAGATAGAGGAATGTACACTGGGTGTAACACTCGATAGAGGAATGTACACTGGGTGTAACACTGTAGATAGAGGATCATACACTGGGTGTAACACTAGATAGAGGAATGTACACTGGGTGTAACACTAGATAGAGGAATGTACACTGGGTGTAACACTAGAAAGAGGAACGTACACTGGGTGTAACACTGTAGATAGAGGATCATACACTGGGTGTAACACTAGATAGAGGAATGTACACTGGGTGTAACACTAGATAGAGGAATGTACACTGGGTGTAACACTGTAGATAGAGGAATGTACACTGGGTGTAACACTGTAGATAGAGGAATGTACACTGGGTGTAACACTGTAGATAGAGGAATGTACACTGGGTGTAACACTGTAGATAGAGGAATGTACACTGGGTGTAACACTAGATAGAGGAACGTACACTGGGTGTACACTGCAAATAGAGGAATCGTACACTGGGTGTAACACTGTAGATAGAGGAATGTACACTGGGTGTAACACTGTAGATAGAGGAATGTACACTGGGTGTAACACTGTAGATAGAGGAACGTACACTGGGTGTAACACTAGATAGAGGAACGTACACTGGGTGTACACTGCAAATAGAGGAATGTACACTTTGTGTAACACTGTAGATAGAGGAATGTACACTGGGTGTAACACTGTAGATAGAACAATGTACACTGGGTGTAACACTGTAGATAGAGGAACGTACACTGGGTGTAACACTGTAGATAGAGGAATGTACACTGGGTGTAACACTGTAGATAGAGGAATGTACACTGGGTGTAACACTGTAGATAGAGGAATGTACACTGGGTGTAACACTGTAGATAGAGGAATGTACACTGGGTGTAACACTGTAGATAGAGGAACGTACACTGGGTGTAACACTGCAGATAGAGGAACGTACACTGGGTGTAACACTAGATAGAGGAATGTACACTGGGTGTAACACTGTAGATAGTGGAACGTACACTGGGTGTAACACTGCAGATAGAGGAACGTACACTGGGTGTAACACTAGATAGAGGAATGTACACTGGGTGTAACACTGTAGATAGTGGAACGTACACTGGGTGTAACACTGCAGATAGAGGAATGTACACTGGGTGTAACACTAGATAGAGGAATGTACACTGGGTGTAACACTGTAGAAGTGGAACGTACACTGGGTGTAACACTGCAGATAGAGGAACGTACACTGGGTGTAACACTAGATAGAGGAATGTACACTGGGTGTAACACTGTAGATAGAGGAATGTACACTGGGTGTAACAATGCAGATAGAGGAAAGTACACTGGGTGTAACACTGCAGATAGAGGAATGTACACTGGGTGTAACACTGTAGATAGAGGAATGTACACTGGGTGTAACACTGTAGATAGAGGAATGTACATTGGGTGTAACACTGTAGATAGAGGAACGTACACTGGGTGTAACACTGTAGATAGAGGAATGTACACTGGGTGTAACACTGTAGATAGAGGAACATACACTGGGTGTAACACTGTAGATAGAGGAATGTACACTGGGTGTAACACTGTAGATAGAGGAACGTACACTGGGTGTAACACTGTAGATAGAGGAACGTACACTGGGTGTAACACTAGAAAGAGGAACGTACACTGGGTGTAACACTGTTGATAGAGGATCATACACTGGGTGTAACACTAGATAGAGGAATGTACACTGGGTGTAACACTGTAGATAGAGGATCATACACTGGGTGTAACACTAGATAGAGGAATGTACACTGGGTGTAACACTAGATAGAGGAATGTACACTGGGTGTAACACTAGAAAGAGGAACGTACACTGGGTGTAACACTGTAGATAGAGGATCATACACTGGGTGTAACACTAGATAGAGGAATGTACACTGGGTGTAACACTAGATAGAGGAATGTACACTGGGTGTAACACTGTAGATAGAGGAATGTACACTGGGTGTAACACTGTAGATAGAGGAATGTACACTGGGTGTAACACTGTAGATAGAGGAATGTACACTGGGTGTAACACTGTAGATAGAGGAATGTACACTGGGTGTAACACTAGATAGAGGAACGTACACTGGGTGTACACTGCAAATAGAGGAATGTACACTGGGTGTAACACTGTAGATAGAGGAATGTACACTGGGTGTAACACTGTAGATAGAGGAATGTACACTGGGTGTAACACTGTAGATAGAGGAACGTACACTGGGTGTAGCACTAGATAGAGGAACGTACACTGGGTGTACACTGCAAATAGAGGAATGTACACTTTGTGTAACACTGTAGATAGAGGAATGTACACTGGGTGTAACACTGTAGATAGAGGAATGTACACTGGGTGTAACACTGTAGATAGAGGAATGTACACTGAGTGTAACACTGTAGATAGAGGAATGTACACTGGGTGTAACACTGCAGATAGAGGAATGTACATTGGGTGTAACACTGTAGATAGAGGAACGTACACTGGGTGTAACACTGTAGATAGAGGGAGGAATGTACACTGGGTGTAACACTGTAGATGGAGGAACATACACTGGGTGTAACACTGTAGATAGAGGAATGTACACTGGGTGTAACACTGTAGATAGAGGAACGTACACTGGGTGTAACACTGTAGATAGAGGAACGTACACTGGGTGTAACACTAGAAAGAGGAACGTACACTGGGTGTAACACTGTAGATAGAGGATCATACACTGGGTGTAACACTAGATAGAGGAATGTACACTGGGTGTAACACTGTAGATAGAGGATCATACACTGGGTGTAACACTAGATAGAGGAATGTACACTGGGTGTAACACTGTAGATAGAGGAATGTACACTGGGTGTAACACTGTAGATAGAGGAATGTACACTGGGTGTAACACTGTAGATAGAGGAATGTACACTGGGTGTAACACTGTAGATAGAGGAACGTACACTGGGTGTAACACTGTAGATAGAGGAACGTACACTGGGTGTAACACTGCAGATAGAGGAACGTACACTGGGTGTAACACTAGATAGAGGAATGTACACTGGGTGTAACACTGTAGATAGTGGAACGTACACTGGGTGTAACACTGCAGATAGAGGAACGTACACTGGGTGTAACACTAGATAGAGGAATGTACACTGGGTGTAACACTGTAGATAGTGGAACGTACACTGGGTGTAACACTGTAGATAGAGGAATGTACACTGGGTGTAACACTAGATAGAGGAATGTACACTGGGTGTAACACTGTAGAAGCGGAACGTACACTGGGTGTAACACTGCAGATAGAGGAACGTACACTGGGTGTAACACTAGATAGAGGAATGTACACTGGGTGTAACACTGTAGATAGAGGAATGTACACTGGGTGTAACACTGCAGATAGAGGAAAGTACACTGGGTGTAACACTGCAGATAGAGGAATGTACACTGGGTGTAACACTGTAGATAGAGGAATGTACACTGGGTGTAACACTGTAGATAGAGGAATGTACATTGGGTGTAACACTGTAGATAGAGGAACGTACACTGGGTGTAACACTGTAGATAGAGGAATGTACACTGGGTGTAACACTGTAGATAGAGGAACATACACTGGGTGTAACACTGTAGATAGAGGAATGTACACTGGGTGTAACACTGTAGATAGAGGAACGTACACTGGGTGTAACACTGTAGATAGAGGATCATACACTGGGTGTAACACTAGAAAGAGGAACGTACACTGGGTGTAACACTGTAGATAGAGGATCATACACTGGGTGTAACACTAGATAGAGGAATGTACACTGGGTGTAACACTGTAGATAGAGGATCATACACTGGGTGTAACACTAGATAGAGGAATGTACACTGGGTGTAACACTAGATAGAGGAATGTACACTGGGTGTAACACTAGAAAGAGGAACGTACACTGGGTGTAACACTAGATAGAGGAATGTACACTGGGTGTAACACTAGATAGAGGAATGTACACTGGGTGTAACACTGTAGATAGAGGAATGTACACTGGGTGTAACACTGTAGATAGAGGAATGTACACTGGGTGTAACACTGTAGATAGAGGAATGTACACTGGGTGTAACACTGTAGATAGAGGAATGTACACTGGGTGTAACACTAGATAGAGGAACGTACACTGGGTGTACACTGCAAATAGAGGAATGTACACTGGGTGTAACACTGTAGATAGAGGAATGTACACTGGGTGTAACACTGTAGATAGAGGAACGTACACTGGGTGTAACACTAGATACAGGAACGTACACTGGGTGTACACTGCAAATAGAGGAATGTACACTTTGTGTAACACTGTAGACAGAGGAATGTACACTGGGTGTAACACTGTAGATAGAACAATGTACACTGGGTGTAACACTGTAGATAGAGGAACGTACACTGGGTGTAACACTGTAGATAGAGGAATGTACACTGGGTGTAACACTGCAGATAGAGGAATGTACACTGGGTGTAACACTGTAGATAGAGGAATGTACACTGGGTGGAACACTGTAGATAGAGGAATGTACACTGGGTGTAACACTGTAGATAGAGGAATGTACACTGGGTGTAACACTGTAGATAGAGGAATGTACACTGGGTGTAACACTGTAGATAGAGGAATGTACACTGGGTGTAACACTGCAGATAGAGGAACGTACACTGGGTGTAACACTGTAGATAGAGCAAAGTACACTGGGTGTAACACTAGATAGAGGAACGTACACTGGGTGTAACACTGCAGATAGAGGAATGTACACTGGGTGTAACACTGTAGATAGAGGAATGTACACTGGGTGTAACACTGTGGATAGTGGAACGTACACTGGGTGTAACACTGCAGATAGAGGAATGTACACTGGGTGTAACACTAGATAGAGGAATGTACACTGGGTGTAACACTGTAGATAGTGGAACGTACACTGGGTGTAACACTGCAGATAGAGGAACGTACACTGGGTGTAACACTAGATAGAGGAATGTACACTGGGTGTAACACTGTAGATAGTGGAACGTACACTGGGTGTAACACTGCAGATAGAGGAACGTACACTGGGTGTAACACTAGATAGAGGAATGTACACTGGGTGTAACACTGTAGATAGTGGAACGTACACTGGGTGTAACACTGCAGATAGAGGAATGTACACTGGGTGTAACACTGTAGATAGTGGAACGTACACTGTGTGTAACACTGCAGATAGAGGAACGTACACTGGGTGTAACACTAGATAGAGGAACGTACACTGGGTGTAACACTGTAGATAGAGGAACGTACACTGGGTGTAACACTGGAGATAGAGGAACGTACACTGGGTGTAACACTGCAGATAGAGGAACGTACACTGGGTGTAACACTAGATAGAGGAACGTACACTGGGTGTAACACTAGATAGAGGAATGTACACTGGGTGTAACACTGCAGATAGAGGAACATACACTGGGTGTAACACTGCAGATAGAGGAATGTACACTGGGTGTAACAGGGCAGATAGAGGAACGTACACTGGGTGTAACACTAGATAGAGGAACGTACACTGGGTGTAACACTGTAGATAGAGGAACGTACACTGGGTGTAACACTGCAGATAGAGGAACGTACACTGGGTGTAACACTGCAAATAGAGGAACGTACACTGGGTGTAACACTGCAGATAGAGGAACGTACACTGGGTGTAACACTAGATAGAGGAACGTACACTGGGTGTAACACTGCAGATAGAGGAATGTGCACTGGGTGTAACACTAGATAGAGGAACGTACACTGGGTGTAACACCGCAGATACAGGAACGTACACTGGGTGTAACATTGCAAATAGAGGAACGTACACTGGGTGTAACACTGCAGATAGAGGAACGTACACTGGGTGTAACACTGCAGATAGAGGAACGTACACTGGGTGTAACACTGCAGATAGAGGATCATACACTGGGTGTAACACTGTAGATAGAGGAATGTACACTGGGTGTAACACTGCAGATAGAGGAAAGTACACTGGGTGTAACACTGCAGATAGAGGAATGTACACTGGGTGTAACACTGTAGATAGAGGAATGTACACTGGGTGTAACACTGTAGATAGAGGAATGTACACTGGGTGTAACACTGTAGATAGAGGAACGTACACTGGGTGTAACACTGTAGATAGAGGGAGGAATGTACACTGGGTGTAACACTGTAGATAGAGGAACATACACTGGGTGTAACACTGTAGATAGAGGAATGTACACTGGGTGTAACACTGTAGATAGAGGAACGTACACTGGGTGTAACACTGTAGATAGAGGAACGTACACTGGGTGTAACACTAGAAAGAGGAACGTACACTCGGTGTAACACTGTAGATAGAGGATCATACACTGGGTGTAACACTAGATAGAGGAATGTACACTGGGTGTAACACTGTAGATAGAGGATCATACACTGGGTGTAACACTAGATAGAGGAATGTACACTGGGTGTAACACTAGATAGAGGAATGTACACTGGGTGTAACACTAGAAAGAGGAACGTACACTGGGTGTAACACTGTAGATAGAGGATCATACACTGGGTGTAACACTAGATAGAGGAATGTACACTGGGTGTAACACTAGATAGAGGAATGTACACTGGGTGTAACACTGTAGATAGAGGAATGTACACTGGGTGTAACACTGTAGATAGAGGAATGTACACTGGGTGTAACACTGTAGATAGAGGAATGTACACTGGGTGTAACACTGTAGATAGAGGAATGTACACTGGGTGTAACACTAGATAGAGGAACGTACACTGGGTGTACACTGCAAATAGAGGAATGTACACTGGGTGTAACACTGTAGATAGAGGAATGTACACTGGGTGTAACACTGTAGATAGAGGAATGTACACTGGGTGTAACACTGTAGATAGAGGAACGTACACTGGGTGTAACACTAGATAGAGGAACGTACACTGGGTGTACACTGCAAATAGAGGAATGTACACTTTGTGTAACACTGTAGATAGAGGAATGTACACTGGGTGTAACACTGTAGATAGAACAATGTACACTGGGTGTAACACTGTAGATAGAGGAACGTACACTGGGTGTAACACTGTAGATAGAGGAATGTACACTGGGTGTAACACTGTAGATAGAGGAATGTACACTGGGTGTAACACTGTAGATAGAGGAATGTACACTGGGTGTAACACTGTAGATAGAGGAATGTACACTGGGTGTAACACTGTAGATAGAGGAATGTACACTGGGTGTAACACTGTAGATAGAGGAATGTACACTGGGTGTAACACTGTAGATAGAGGAACGTACACTGGGTGTAACATTGCAAATAGAGGAACGTACACTGGGTGTAACACTGTAGATAGAGCAAAGTACACTGGGTGTAACACTAGATAGAGGAATGTACACTGGGTGTAACACTAGAAAGAGGAACGTACACTGGGTGTAACACTGTAGATAGAGGATCATACACTGGGTGTAACACTAGATAGAGGAATGTACACTGGGTGTAACACTAGATAGAGGAATGTACACTGGGTGTAACACTGTAGATAGAGGAATGTACACTGGGTGTAACACTGTAGATAGAGGAATGTACACTGGGTGTAACACTGTAGATAGAGGAATGTACACTGGGTGTAACACTGTAGATAGAGGAATGTACACTGGGCGTAACACTAGATAGAGGAACGTACACTGGGTGTACACTGCAAATAGAGGAATGTACACTGGGTGTAACACTGTAGATAGTGGAACGTCACTGGGTGTAACACTGCAGATAGAGGAACGTACACTGGGTGTAACACTAGATAGAGGAATGTACACTGGGTGTAACACTAGAAAGAGGAACGTACACTGGGTGTAACACTGTAGATAGAGGATCATACACTGGGTGTAACACTAGATAGAGGAATGTACACTGGGTGTAACACTAGATAGAGGAATGTACACTGGGTGTAACACTGTAGATAGAGGAATGTACACTGGGTGTAACACTGTAGATAGAGGAATGTACACTGGGTGTAACACTGTAGATAGAGGAATGTACACTGGGTGTAACACTGTAGATAGAGGAATGTACACTGGGCGTAACACTAGATAGAGGAACGTACACTGGGTGTACACTGCAAATAGAGGAATGTACACTGGGTGTAACACTGTAGATAGAGGAATGTACACTGGGTGTAACACTGTAGATAGAGGAATGTACACTGGGTGTAACACTGTTGATAGAGGAACGTACACTGGGTGTAACACTAGATAGAGGAACGTACACTGGGTGTACACTGCAAATAGAGGAATGTACACTTTGTGTAACACTGTAGATAGAGGAATGTACACTGAGTGTAACACTGTAGATAGAACAATGTACACTGGGTGTAACACTGTAGATAGAGGAACGTACACTGGGTGTAACACTGTAGATAGAGGAATGTACACTGGGTGTAACACTGTAGATAGAGGAATGTACACTGGGTGTAACACTGTAGATAGAGGAATGTACACTGGGTGTAACACTGTAGATAGAGGAATGTACATTGGGTGTAACACTGTAGATAGAGGAACGTACACTGGGTGTAACACTGTAGATAGAGGGAGGAATGTACACTGGGTGTAACACTGTAGATAGAGGAACATACACTGGGTGTAACACTGCAGATAGAGGAACGTACACTGGGTGTAACACTGCAGATAGAGGATCATACACTGGGTGTAACACTGTAGATAGAGGAATGTACACTGGGTGTAACACTGCAGATAGAGGAAAGTACACTGGGTGTAACACTGCAGATAGAGGAATGTACACTGGGTGTAACACTGTAGATAGAGGAATGTACACTGGGTGTAACACTGTAGATAGAGGAATGTACATTGGGTGTAACACTGTAGATAGAGGAACGTACACTGGGTGTAACACTGTAGATAGAGGGAGGAATGTACACTGGGTGTAACACTGTAGATAGAGGAACATACACTGGGTGTAACACTGTAGATAGAGGAATGTACACTGGGTGTAACACTGTAGATAGAGGAACTTACACTGGGTGTAACACTGTAGATAGAGGAACGTACACTGGGTGTAACACTAGAAAGAGGAACGTACACTGGGTGTAACACTGTAGATAGAGGATCATACACTGGGTGTAACACTAGATAGAGGAATGTACACTGGGTGTAACACTGTAGATAGAGGATCATACACTGGGTGTAACACTAGATAGAGGAATGTACACTGGGTGTAACACTAGATAGAGGAATGTACACTGGGTGTAACACTAGAAAGAGGAACGTACACTGGGTGTAACACTGTAGATAGAGGATCATACACTGGGTGTAACACTAGATAGAGGAATGTACACTGGGTGTAACACTAGATAGAGGAATGTACACTGGGTGTAACACTGTAGATAGAGGAATGTACACTGGGTGTAACACTGTAGATGGAGGAATGTACACTGGGTGTAACACTGTAGATAGAGGAATGTACACTGGGTGTAACACTGTAGATAGAGGAATGTACACTGGGTGTAACACTAGATAGAGGAACGTACACTGGGTGTACACTGCAAATAGAGGAATGTACACTGGGTGTAACACTGTAGATAGAGGAATGTACACTGGGTGTAACACTGTAGATAGAGGAATGTACACTGGGTGTAACACTGTAGATAGAGGAACGTACACTGGGTGTAACACTAGATAGAGGAACGTACACTGGGTGTACACTGCAAATAGAGGAATGTACACTTTGTGTAACACTGTAGATAGAGGAATGTACACTGGGTGTAACACTGTAGATAGAACAATGTACACTGGGTGTAACACTGTAGATAGAGGAACGTACACTGGGTGTAACACTGTAGATAGAGGAATGTACACTGGGTGTAACACTGTAGATAGAGGAATGTACACTGGGTGTAACACTGTAGATAGAGGAATGTACACTGGGTGTAACACTGTAGATAGAGGAATGTACACTGGGTGTAACACTGTAGATAGAGGAATGTACACTGGGTGTAACACTGTAGATAGAGGAATGTACACTGGGTGTAACACTGTAGATAGAGGAACGTACACTGGGTGTAACATTGCAAATAGAGGAACGTACACTGGGTGTAACACTGTAGATAGAGCAAAGTACACTGGGTGTAACACTAGATAGAGGAACGTACACTGGGTGTAACACTGTAGATAGAGGAATGTACACTGGGTGTAACACTGTAGATAGAGGAATGTACACTGGGTGTAACACTGCAGATAGAGGAACGTACACTGGGTGTAACACTAGATAGAGGAATGTACACTGGGTGTAACACTGTAGATAGTGGAACGTACACTGGGTGTAACACTGCAGATAGAGGAACGTACACTGGGTGTAACACTAGATAGAGGAATGTACACTGGGTGTAACACTGTAGATAGTGGAACGTACACTGGGTGTAACACTGCAGATAGAGGAATGTACACTGGGTGTAACACTGTAGATAGAGGAATGTACACTGGGTGTAACACTGTAGATAGAGGAATGTACACTGGGTGTAACACTGCAGATAGAGGAACGTACACTGGGTGTAACACTAGATAGAGGAATGTACACTGGGTGTAACACTGTAGATAGAGGAATGTACACTGGGTGTAACACTGCAGATAGAGGAAAGTACACTGGGTGTAACACTGCAGATAGAGGAATGTACACTGGGTGTAACACTGTAGATAGAGGAATGTACACTGGGTGTAACACTGTAGATAGAGGAATGTACATTGGGTGTAACACTGTAGATAGAGGAACGTACACTGGGTGTAACACTGTAGATAGAGGAATGTACACTGGGTGTAACACTGTAGATAGAGGAACATACACTGGGTGTAACACTGTAGATAGAGGAATGTACACTGGGTGTAACACTGCAGATAGAGGAACGTACACTGGGTGTAACACTGTAGATAGAGGAACGTACACTGGGTGTAACACTAGAAAGAGGAACGTACACTGGGTGTAACACTGTAGATAGAGGATCATACACTGGGTGTAACACTAGATAGAGGAATGTACACTGGGTGTAACACTGTAGATAGAGGATCATACACTGGGTGTAACACTAGATAGAGGAATGTACACTGGGTGTAACACTAGATAGAGGAATGTACACTGGGTGTAACACTAGAAAGAGGAACGTACACTGGGTGTAACACTGTAGATAGAGGATCATACACTGGGTGTAACACTAGATAGAGGAATGTACACTGGGTGTAACACTAGATAGAGGAATGTACACTGGGTGTAACACTGTAGATAGAGGAATGTACACTGGGTGTAACACTGTAGATAGAGGAATGTACACTGGGTGTAACACTGTAGAAAGAGGAACGTACACTGGGTGTAACACTGTAGATAGAGGATCATACACTGGGTGTAACACTAGATAGAGGAATGTACACTGGGTGTAACACTAGATAGAGGAATGTACACTGGGTGTAACACTGTAGATAGAGGAATGTACACTGGGTGTAACACTGTAGATAGAGGAATGTACACTGGGTGTAACACTGTAGATAGAGGAATGTACACTGGGTGTAACACTGTAGATAGAGGAATGTACACTGGGTGTAACACTAGATAGAGGAACGTACACTGGGTGTACACTGCAAATAGAGGAATGTACACTGGGTGTAACACTGTAGATAGAGGAATGTACACTGGGTGTAACACTGTAGATAGAGGAATGTACACTGGGTGTAACACTGTAGATAGAGGAACGTACACTGGGTGTAACACTAGATAGAGGAACGTACACTGGGTGTACACTGCAAATAGAGGAATGTACACTTTGTGTAACACTGTAGATAGAGGAATGTACACTGGGTGTAACACTGTAGATAGAACAATGTACACTGGGTGTAACACTGTAGATAGAGGAACGTACACTGGGTGTAACACTGTAGATAGAGGAATGTACACTGGGTGTAACACTGTAGATAGAGGAATGTACACTGGGTGTAACACTGTAGATAGAGGAATGTACACTGGGTGTAACACTGTAGATAGAGGAATGTACACTGGGTGTAACACTGTAGATAGAGGAATGTACACTGGGTGTAACACTGTAGATAGAGGAATGTACACTGGGTGTAACACTGTAGATAGAGGAACGTACACTGGGTGTAACATTGCAAATAGAGGAACGTACACTGGGTGTAACACTGTAGATAGAGCAAAGTACACTGGGTGTAACACTAGATAGAGGAATGTACACTGGGTGTAACACTAGAAAGAGGAACGTACACTGGGTGTAACACTGTAGATAGAGGATCATACACTGGGTGTAACACTAGATAGAGGAATGTACACTGGGTGTAACACTAGATAGAGGAATGTACACTGGGTGTAACACTGTAGATAGAGGAATGTACACTGGGTGTAACACTGTAGATAGAGGAATGTACACTGGGTGTAACACTGTAGATAGAGGAATGTACACTGGGTGTAACACTGTAGATAGAGGAATGTACACTGGGCGTAACACTAGATAGAGGAACGTACACTGGGTGTACACTGCAAATAGAGGAATGTACACTGGGTGTAACACTGTAGATAGTGGAACGTCACTGGGTGTAACACTGCAGATAGAGGAACGTACACTGGGTGTAACACTAGATAGAGGAATGTACACTGGGTGTAACACTAGAAAGAGGAACGTACACTGGGTGTAACACTGTAGATAGAGGATCATACACTGGGTGTAACACTAGATAGAGGAATGTACACTGGGTGTAACACTAGATAGAGGAATGTACACTGGGTGTAACACTGTAGATAGAGGAATGTACACTGGGTGTAACACTGTAGATAGAGGAATGTACACTGGGTGTAACACTGTAGATAGAGGAATGTACACTGGGTGTAACACTGTAGATAGAGGAATGTACACTGGGCGTAACACTAGATAGAGGAACGTACACTGGGTGTACACTGCAAATAGAGGAATGTACACTGGGTGTAACACTGTAGATAGAGGAATGTACACTGGGTGTAACACTGTAGATAGAGGAATGTACACTGGGTGTAACACTGTTGATAGAGGAACGTACACTGGGTGTAACACTAGATAGAGGAACGTACACTGGGTGTACACTGCAAATAGAGGAATGTACACTTTGTGTAACACTGTAGATAGAGGAATGTACACTGGTGTAACACTGTAGATAGAACAATGTACACTGGGTGTAACACTGTAGATAGAGGAACGTACACTGGGTGTAACACTGTAGATAGAGGAATGTACACTGGGTGTAACACTGTAGATAGAGGAATGTACACTGGGTGTAACACTGTAGATAGAGGAATGTACACTGGGTGTAACACTGTAGATAGAGGAATGTACATTGGGTGTAACACTGTAGATAGAGGAACGTACACTGGGTGTAACACTGTAGATAGAGGAGAATGTACACTGGGTGTAACACTGTAGATAGAGGAACATACACTGGGTGTAACACTGCAGATAGAGGAACGTACACTGGGTGTAACACTGCAGATAGAGGATCATACACTGGGTGTAACACTGTAGATAGAGGAATGTACACTGGGTGTAACACTGCAGATAGAGGAAAGTACACTGGGTGTAACACTGCAGATAGAGGAATGTACACTGGGTGTAACACTGTAGATAGAGGAATGTACACTGGGTGTAACACTGTAGATAGAGGAATGTACATTGGGTGTAACACTGTAGATAGAGGAACGTACACTGGGTGTAACACTGTAGATAGAGGGAGGAATGTACACTGGGTGTAACACTGTAGATAGAGGAACATACACTGGGTGTAACACTGTAGATAGAGGAATGTACACTGGGTGTAACACTGTAGATAGAGGAACTTACACTGGGTGTAACACTGTAGATAGAGGAACGTACACTGGGTGTAACACTAGAAAGAGGAACGTACACTGGGTGTAACACTGTAGATAGAGGATCATACACTGGGTGTAACACTAGATAGAGGAATGTACACTGGGTGTAACACTGTAGATAGAGGATCATACACTGGGTGTAACACTAGATAGAGGAATGTACACTGGGTGTAACACTAGATAGAGGAATGTACACTGGGTGTAACACTAGAAAGAGGAACGTACACTGGGTGTAACACTGTAGATAGAGGATCATACACTGGGTGTAACACTAGATAGAGGAATGTACACTGGGTGTAACACTAGATAGAGGAATGTACACTGGGTGTAACACTGTAGATAGAGGAATGTACACTGGGTGTAACACTGTAGATGGAGGAATGTACACTGGGTGTAACACTGTAGATAGAGGAATGTACACTGGGTGTAACACTGTAGATAGAGGAATGTACACTGGGTGTAACACTAGATAGAGGAACGTACACTGGGTGTACACTGCAAATAGAGGAATGTACACTGGGTGTAACACTGTAGATAGAGGAATGTACACTGGGTGTAACACTGTAGATAGAGGAATGTACACTGGGTGTAACACTGTAGATAGAGGAACGTACACTGGGTGTAACACTAGATAGAGGAACGTACACTGGGTGTACACTGCAAATAGAGGAATGTACACTTTGTGTAACACTGTAGATAGAGGAATGTACACTGGGTGTAACACTGTAGATAGAACAATGTACACTGGGTGTAACACTGTAGATAGAGGAACGTACACTGGGTGTAACACTGTAGATAGAGGAATGTACACTGGGTGTAACACTGTAGATAGAGGAATGTACACTGGGTGTAACACTGTAGATAGAGGAATGTACACTGGGTGTAACACTGTAGATAGAGGAATGTACACTGGGTGTAACACTGTAGATAGAGGAATGTACACTGGGTGTAACACTGTAGATAGAGGAATGTACACTGGGTGTAACACTGTAGATAGAGGAACGTACACTGGGTGTAACATTGCAAATAGAGGAACGTACACTGGGTGTAACACTGTAGATAGAGCAAAGTACACTGGGTGTAACACTAGATAGAGGAACGTACACTGGGTGTAACACTGTAGATAGAGGAATGTACACTGGGTGTAACACTGTAGATAGAGGAATGTACACTGGGTGTAACACTGCAGATAGAGGAACGTACACTGGGTGTAACACTAGATAGAGGAATGTACACTGGGTGTAACACTGTAGATAGTGGAACGTACACTGGGTGTAACACTGCAGATAGAGGAACGTACACTGGGTGTAACACTAGATAGAGGAATGTACACTGGGTGTAACACTGTAGATAGTGGAACGTACACTGGGTGTAACACTGCAGATAGAGGAATGTACACTGGGTGTAACACTGTAGATAGAGGAATGTACACTGGGTGTAACACTGTAGATAGAGGAATGTACACTGGGTGTAACACTGCAGATAGAGGAACGTACACTGGGTGTAACACTAGATAGAGGAATGTACACTGGGTGTAACACTGTAGATAGAGGAATGTACACTGGGTGTAACACTGCAGATAGAGGAAAGTACACTGGGTGTAACACTGCAGATAGAGGAATGTACACTGGGTGTAACACTGTAGATAGAGGAATGTACACTGGGTGTAACACTGTAGATAGAGGAATGTACATTGGGTGTAACACTGTAGATAGAGGAACGTACACTGGGTGTAACACTGTAGATAGAGGAATGTACACTGGGTGTAACACTGTAGATAGAGGAACATACACTGGGTGTAACACTGTAGATAGAGGAATGTACACTGGGTGTAACACTGTAGATAGAGGAACGTACACTGGGTGTAACACTGTAGATAGAGGAACGTACACTGGGTGTAACACTAGAAAGAGGAACGTACACTGGGTGTAACACTGTAGATAGAGGATCATACACTGGGTGTAACACTAGATAGAGGAATGTACACTGGGTGTAACACTGTAGATAGAGGATCATACACTGGGTGTAACACTAGATAGAGGAATGTACACTGGGTGTAACACTAGATAGAGGAATGTACACTGGGTGTAACACTAGAAAGAGGAACGTACACTGGGTGTAACACTGTAGATAGAGGATCATACACTGGGTGTAACACTAGATAGAGGAATGTACACTGGGTGTAACACTAGATAGAGGAATGTACACTGGGTGTAACACTGTAGATAGAGGAATGTACACTGGGTGTAACACTGTAGATAGAGGAATGTACACTGGGTGTAACACTGTAGATAGAGGAATGTACACTGGGTGTAACACTGTAGATAGAGGAATGTACACTGGGTGTAACACTAGATAGAGGAACATACACTGGGTGTACACTGCAAATAGAGGAATGTACACTGGGTGTAACACTGTAGATAGAGGAATGTACACTGGGTGTAACACTGTAGATAGAGGAATGTACACTGGGTGTAACACTGTTGATAGAGGAACGTACACTGGGTGTAACACTAGATAGAGGAACGTACACTGGGTGTACACTGCAAATAGAGGAATGTACACTTTGTGTAACACTGTAGATAGAGGAATGTACACTGGGTGTAACACTGTAGATAGAACAATGTACACTGGGTGTAACACTGTAGATAGAGGAACGTACACTGGGTGTAACACTGTAGATAGAGGAATGTACACTGGGTGTAACACTGTAGATAGAGGAATGTACACTGGGTGTAACACTGTAGATAGAGGAATGTACACTGGGTGTAACACTGTAGATAGAGGAATGTACATTGGGTGTAACACTGTAGATAGAGGAACGTACACTGGGTGTAACACTGTAGATAGAGGGAGGAATGTACACTGGGTGTAACACTGTAGATAGAGGAACATACACTGGGTGTAACACTGTAGATAGAGGAAAGTACACTGGGTGTAACACTGTAGATAGAGGAACGTGCACTGGGTGTAACACTGTAGATAGAGGAACGTCCACTGGGTGTAACACTAGAAAGAGGAACGTACACTGGGTGTAACACTGTAGATAGAGGATCATACACTGGGTGTAACACTAGATAGAGGAATGTACACTGGGTGTAACACTGTAGATAGAGGATCATACACTGGGTGTAACACTAGATAGAGGAATGTACACTGGGTGTAACACTAGAAAGAGGAACGTACACTGGGTGTAACACTGTAGATAGAGGATCATACACTGGGTGTAACACTAGATAGAGGAATGTACACTGGGTGTAACACTAGATAGAGGAATGTACACTGGGTGTAACACTGTAGATAGAGGAATGTACACTGGGTGTAACACTGTAGATAGAGGAATGTACACTGGGTGTAACACTGTAGATAGAGGAATGTACACTGGGTGTAACACTGTAGATAGAGGAATGTACACTGGGTGTAACACTAGATAGAGGAACGTACACTGGGTGTACACTGCAAATAGAGGAATGTACACTGGGTGTAACACTGTAGATAGAGGAATGTACACTGGGTGTAACACTGTAGATAGAGGAATGTACACTGGGTGTAACACTGTAGATAGAGGAACGTACACTGGGTGTAACACTAGATAGAGGAACGTACACTGGGTGTACACTGCAAATAGAGGAATGTACACTTTGTGTAACACTGTAGATAGAGGAATGTACACTGGGTGTAACACTGTAGATAGAACAATGTACACTGGGTGTAACACTGTAGATAGAGGAACGTACACTGGGTGTAACACTGTAGATAGAGGAATGTACACTGGGTGTAACACTGTAGATAGAGGAATGTACACTGGGTGTAACACTGTAGATAGAGGAATGTACACTGGGTGTAACACTGTAGATAGAGGAATGTACACTGGGTGTAACACTGTAGATAGAGGAATGTACACTGGGTGTAACACTGTAGATAGAGGAATGTACACTGGGTGTAACACTGTAGATAGAGGAACGTACACTGGGTGTAACATTGCAAATAGAGGAACGTACACTGGGTGTAACACTGTAGATAGAGCAAAGTACACTGGGTGTAACACTAGATAGAGGAACGTACACTGGGTGTAACACTGTAGATAGAGGAATGTACACTGGGTGTAACACTGTAGATAGAGGAACGTACACTGGGTGTAACACTGCACATAGAGGAACGTACACTGGGTGTAACACTAGATAGAGGAATGTACACTGGGTGTAACACTGTAGATAGTGGAACGTACACTGGGTGTAACACTGCAGATAGAGGAACGTACACTGGGTGTAACACTAGATAGAGGAATGTACACTGGGTGTAACACTGTAGATAGTGGAACGTACACTGGGTGTAACAATGCAGATAGAGGAATGTACACTGGGTGTAACACTAGATAGAGGAATGTACACTGGGTGTAACACTGTAGAAGTGGAACGTACACTGGGTGTAACACTGCAGATAGAGGAACGTACACTGGGTGTAACACTAGATAGAGGAATGTACACTGGGTGTAACACTGTAGATAGAGGAATGTACACTGGGTGTAACACTGCAGATAGAGGAAAGTACACTGGGTGTAACACTGCAGATAGAGGAATGTACACTGGGTGTAACACTGTAGATAGAGGAATGTACACTGGGTGTAACACTGTAGATAGAGGAATGTACATTGGGTGTAACACTGTAGATAGAGGAACGTACACTGGGTGTAACACTGTAGATAGAGGAATGTACACTGGGTGTAACACTGTAGATAGAGGAACATACACTGGGTGTAACACTGTAGATAGAGGAATGTACACTGGGTGTAACACTGTAGATAGAGGAACGTACACTGGGTGTAACACTGTAGATAGAGGAACGTACACTGTGTGTAACACTAGAAAGAGGAACGTACACTGGGTGTAACACTGTAGATAGAGGATCATACACTGGGTGTAACACTAGATAGAGGAATGTACACTGGGTGTAACACTGTAGATAGAGGATCATACACTGGGTGTAACACTAGATAGAGGAATGTACACTGGGTGTAACACTAGATAGAGGAATGTACACTGGGTGTAACACTAGAAAGAGGAACGTACACTGGGTGTAACACTGTAGATAGAGGATCATACACTGGGTGTAACACTAGATAGAGGAATGTACACTGGGTGTAACACTAGATAGTGGAACGTACACTGTGTGTAACACTGCAGTTAGAGGAACATACACTGGGTGTAACACTAGATAGAGGAACGTACACTGGGTGTAACACTGTAGATAGAGGAACGTACACTGGGTGTAACACTGGAGATAGAGGAACGTACACTGGGTGTACACTGCAAATAGAGGAACGTACACTGGGTGTAACACTGTAGATAGAGGAACATACACTGGGTGTAACACTGCAAATAGAGGAATGTACACTGGGTGTAACACTAGATAGAGCAACGTACACTGGGTGTAACACTGCAGATACAGGAACGTACACTGGGTGTAACACTGTAGATAGAGGAACGTACACTGGGTGTAACACTGCAGATAGAGGAACGTACACTGGGTGTAACACTGTAGATAGCGGAATGTACACCGGGTGTAACACTAGATAGGGGAACGTACACTGGGTGTAACACTGTAGATAGAAGAATGTACACTGGGTGTAACACTGTAGATAGAGGAACGTACACTGGGTGTAACACTGTAGATAGAGGAATGTACACTGGGTGTAACACTAGATAGAGGAACGTACACTGGGTGTAACACTGTAGATAGAGGAACGTACACTGGGTGTAACACTGCGGATAGAGGAACGTACACTGGGTGTAACACTGTAGATAGAGGAACGTACACTGGGTGTAACACTGCAGATAGAGGAACGTACACTGGGTGTAACACTGCAAATAGAGGAACGTACACTGGGTGTAACACTGTAGATAGAGGAACGTACACTGGGTGTAACACTGCATATAGAGGAACGTACACTGGGTGTAACACTAGATAGAGGAATGTACACTGGCTGTAACACTGTAGATAGTGGAACGTACACTGGGTGTAACACTGCAGATAGAGGAACGTACACTGGGTGTAACACTAGATAGAGGAATGTACACTGGGTGTAACACTGTAGATAGTGGAACGTACACTGGGTGTAACACTGCAGATAGAGGAATGTACACTGGGTGTAACACTGTAGATAGTGGAACGTACACTGTGTGTAACACTGCAGATAGAGGAACGTACACTGGGTGTAACACTAGATAGAGGAACGTACACTGGGTGTAACACTGTAGATAGAGGAACGTACACTGGGTGTAACACTGGAGATAGAGGAACGTACACTTGGTGTACACTGCAAATAGAGGAACGTACACTGGGTGTAACACTGTAGATAGAGGAACATACACTGGGTGTAACACTGCAAATACAGGAACGTACACTGGGTGTAACACTGTAGATAGAGGAACATACACTGGGTGTAACACTGCAAATAGAGGAATGTACACTGGGTGTAACACTAGATAGAGGAACGTACACTGGGTGTAACACTGCAGATAGAGGAACGTACACTGGGTGTAACACTGTAGATAGAGGAACGTACACTGGGTGTAACACTGCAGATAGAGGAACGTACACTGGGTGTAACACTGTAGATAGAGGAATGTACACCGGGTGTAACACTAGATAGGGGAACGTACACTGGGTGTAACACTGTAGATAGAAGAATGTACACTGGGTGTAACACTGTAGATAGAGGAACGTACACTGGGTGTAACACTGTAGATAGAGGAATGTACACTGGGTGTAACACTAGATAGAGGAACGTAAACTGGGTGTAACACTGTAGATAGAGGAACGTACACTGGGTGTAACACTGCAGATAGAGGAACGTACACTGGGTGTAACACTGTAGATAGAGGAACGTACACTGGGTGTAACACTGCAGATAGAGGAACGTACACTGGGTGTAACACTGCAGATAGAGGAACGTACACTGGGTGTAACACTGCAAATAGAGGAACGTACACTGGGTGTAACACTGTAGATAGAGGAACGTACACTGGGTGTAACACTGCAGATAGAGGAACGTACACTGGGTGTAACACTAGATAGAGGAATGTACACTGGGTGTAACACTGTAGATAGTGGAACGTACACTGGGTGTAACACTGCAGATAGAGGAACGTACACTGGGTGTAACACTAGATAGAGGAATGTACACTGGGTGTAACACTGTAGATAGTGGAACGTACACTGGGTTTAACACTGCAGATAGAGGAATGTACACTGGGTGTAACACTGTAGATAGTGGAACGTACACTGTGTGTAACACTGCAGATAGAGGAACGTACACTGGGTGTAACACTAGATAGAGGAACGTACACTGGGTGTAACACTGTAGATAGAGGAACGTACACTGGGTGTAACACTGGAGATAGAGGAACGTACACTGGGTGTACACTGCAAATAGAGGAACGTACACTGGGTGTAACACTGTAGATAGAGGAACATACACTGGGTGTAACACTGCAAATAGAGGAACGTACACTGGGTGTAACACTGTAGATAGAGGAACATACACTGGGTGTAACACTGCAAATAGAGGAATGTACACTGGGTGTAACACTAGATAGAGGAACGTACACTGGGTGTAACACTGCAGATAGAGGAACGTACACTGGGTGTAACACTGTAGATAGAGGAACGTACACTGGGTGTAACACTGCAGATAGAGGAACGTACACTGGGTGTAACACTGTAGATAGAGGAATGTACACCGGGTGTAACACTAGATAGGGGAACGTACACTGGGTGTAACACTGTAGATAGAGGAACGTACACTGGGTGTAACACTGCAGATAGAGGAACGTACACTGGGTGTAACACTGCAGATAGAGGAACGTACACTGGGTGTAACACTAGATAGAGGAATGTACACTGGGTGTAACACTGTAGATAGTGGAACGTACACTGGGTGTAACACTGCAGATAGAGGAACGTACACTGGGTGTAACACTAGATAGAGGAATGTACACTGGGTGTAACACTGTAGATAGTGGAACGTACACTGGGTGTAACACTGCAGATAGAGGAATGTACACTGGGTGTAACACTGTAGTTAGTGGAACGTACACTGTGTGTAACACTGCAGATAGAGGAACGTACACTGGGTGTAACACTAGATAGAGGAACGTACACTGGGTGTAACACTGTAGATAGAGGAACGTACACTGGGTGTAACACTGGAGATAGAGGAACGTACACTGGGTGTACACTGCAAATAGAGGAACGTACACTGGGTGTAACACTGTAGATAGAGGAACATACACTGGGTGTAACACTGCAAATACAGGAACGTACACTGGGTGTAACACTGTAGATAGAGGAACATACACTGGGTGTAACACTGCAAATAGAGGAATGTACACTGGGTGTAACACTAGATAGAGGAACGTACACTGGGTGTAACACTGCAGATAGAGGAACGTACACTGGGTGTAACACTGTAGATAGAGGAACGTACACTGGGTGTAACACTGCAGATAGAGGAACGTACACTGGGTGTAACACTGTAGATAGAGGAATGTACACCGGGTGTAACACTAGATAGGGGAACGTACACTGGGTGTAACACTGTAGATAGAAGAATGTACACTGGGTGTAACACTGTAGATAGAGGAACGTACACTGGGTGTAACACTGTAGATAGAGGAATGTACACTGGGTGTAACACTAGATAGAGGAACGTAAACTGGGTGTAACACTGTAGATAGAGGAACGTACACTGGGTGTAACACTGCAGATAGAGGAACGTACACTGGGTGTAACACTGTAGATAGAGGAAAGTACACTGGGTGTAACACTGCAGATAGAGGAACGTACACTGGGTGTAACACTGCAGATAGAGGAACGTACACTGGGTGTAACACTAGATAGAGGAATGTACACTGGGTGTAACACTGTAGATAGTGGAACGTACACTGGGTGTAACACTGCAGATAGAGGAACGTACACTGGGTGTAACACTAGATAGAGGAATGTACACTGGGTGTAACACTGTAGATAGAGGAACGTACACTGGGTGTAACACTGTAGATAGAGGAACGTACACTGGGTGTAACACTGCAAATAGAGGAATGTACACTGGGTGTAACACTGTAGATAGAGGAACGTACACTGTGTGTAACACTGCAGATAGAGGAACGTACACTGGGTGTAACACTGCAGATAGAGGAACGTACACTGGGTGTAACACTGCAGATAGAGGAACGTACACTGGGTGTAACACTGCAAATAGAGGAACGTACACTGGGTGTAACACTGTAGATAGAGGAACGTACACTGGGTGTAACACTGCAGATAGAGGAACGTACACTGGGTGTAACACTAGATAGAGGAATGTACACTGGGTGTAACACTGTAGATAGTGGAACGTACACTGGGTGTAACACTGCAGATAGAGGAACGTACACTGGGTGTAACACTAGATAGAGGAATGTACACTGGGTGTAACACTGTAGATAGTGGAACGTACACTGGGTGTAACACTGCAGATAGAGGAATGTTCACTGGGTGTAACACTGTAGATAGTGGAACGTACACTGTGTGTAACACTGCAGATAGAAGAACGTACACTGGGTGTAACACTAGATAGGGGAACGTACACTGGGTGTAACACTGTAGATAGAGGAACGTACACTGGGTGTAACACTGCAGATAGAGGAACGTACACTGGGTGTAACACTGCAGATAGAGGAACGTACACTGGGTGTAACACTAGATAGAGGAATGTACACTGGGTGTAACACTGTAGATAGTGGAACGTACACTGGGTGTAACACTGCAGATAGAGGAACGTACACTGGGTGTAACACTAGATAGAGGAATGTACACTGGGTGTAACACTGTAGATAGTGGAACGTACACTGGGTGTAACACTGCAGATAGAGGAATGTACACTGGGTGTAACACTGTAGTTAGTGGAACGTACACTGTGTGTAACACTGCAGATAGAGGAACGTACACTGGGTGTAACACTAGATAGAGGAACGTACACTGGGTGTAACACTGTAGATAGAGGAACGTACACTGGGTGTAACACTGGAGATAGAGGAACGTACACTGGGTGTACACTGCAAATAGAGGAACGTACACTGGGTGTAACACTGTAGATAGAGGAACATACACTGGGTGTAACACTGCAAATACAGGAACGTACACTGGGTGTAACACTGTAGATAGAGGAACATACACTGGGTGTAACACTGCAAATAGAGGAATGTACACTGGGTGTAACACTAGATAGAGGAACGTACACTGGGTGTAACACTGCAGATAGAGGAACGTACACTGGGTGTAACACTGTAGATAGAGGAACGTACACTGGGTGTAACACTGCAGATAGAGGAACGTACACTGGGTGTAACACTGTAGATAGAGGAATGTACACCGGGTGTAACACTAGATAGGGGAACGTACACTGGGTGTAACACTGTAGATAGAAGAATGTACACTGGGTGTAACACTGTAGATAGAGGAACGTACACTGGGTGTAACACTGTAGATAGAGGAATGTACACTGGGTGTAACACTAGATAGAGGAACGTAAACTGGGTGTAACACTGTAGATAGAGGAACGTACACTGGGTGTAACACTGCAGATAGAGGAACGTACACTGGGTGTAACACTGTAGATAGAGGAACGTACACTGGGTGTAACACTGCAGATAGAGGAACGTACACTGGGTGTAACACTGCAGATAGAGGAACGTACACTGGGTGTAACACTAGATAGAGGAATGTACACTGGGTGTAACACTGTAGATAGTGGAACGTACACTGGGTGTAACACTGCAGATAGAGGAACGTACACTGGGTGTAACACTAGATAGAGGAATGTACACTGGGTGTAACACTGTAGATAGAGGAACGTACACTGGGTGTAACACTGTAGATAGAGGAACGTACACTGGGTGTAACACTGCAGATAGAGGAACGTACACTGGGTGTAACACTGTAGATAGAGGAACGTACACTGGGTGTAACACTGCAGATAGAGGAACGTACACTGGGTGTAACACTGCAGATAGAGGAACGTACACTGGGTGTAACACTGCAGATAGAGGAACGTACACTGGGTGTAACACTGCAAATAGAGGAACGTACACTGGGTGTAACACTGTAGATAGAGGAACGTACACTGGGTGTAACACTGCAGATAGAGGAACGTACACTGGGTGTAACACTAGATAGAGGAATGTACACTGGGTGTAACACTGTAGATAGTGGAACGTACACTGGGTGTAACACTGCAGATAGAGGAACGTACACTGGGTGTAACACTAGATAGAGGAATGTACACTGGGTGTAACACTGTAGATAGTGGAACGTACACTGGGTGTAACACTGCAGATAGAGGAATGTACACTGGGTGTAACACTGTAGATAGTGGAACGTACACTGTGTGTAACACTGCAGATAGAAGAACGTACACTGGGTGTAACACTAGATAGAGGAACGTACACTGGGTGTAACACTGTAGATAGAGGAACGTACACTGGGTGTAACACTGGAGATAGAGGAACGTACACTGGGTGTACACTGCAAATAGAGGAACGTACACTGGGTGTAACACTGTAGATAGAGGAACATACACTGGGTGTAACACTGCAAATAGAGGAACGTACACTGGGTGTAACACTGTAGATAGAGGAACATACACTGGGTGTAACACTGCAAATAGAGGAATGTACACTGGGTGTAACACTAGATAGAGGAACGTACACTGGGTGTAACACTGCAGATAGAGGAACGTACACTGGGTGTAACACTGTAGATAGAGGAACGTACACTGGGTGTAACACTGCAGATAGAGGAACGTACACTGGGTGTAACACTGTAGATAGAGGAATGTACACCGGGTGTAACACTAGATAGGGGAACGTACACTGGGTGTAACACTGTAGATAGAAGAATGTACACTGGGTGTAACACTGTAGATAGAGGAACGTACACTGGGTGTAACACTGTAGATAGAGGAATGTACACTGGGTGTAACACTAGATAGAGGAACGTACACTGGGTGTAACACTGTAGATAGAGGAACGTACACTGGGTGTAACACTGCAGATAGAGGAACCTACACTGGGTGTAACACTGTAGATAGAGGAACGTACACTGGGTGTAACACTGTAGATAGAGGAACGTACACTGGGTGTAACACTGCAGATAGAGGAACGTACACTGGGTGTAACACTGCAGATAGAGGAACGTACACTGGGTGTAACACTGCAAATAGAGGAACGTACACTGGGTGTAACACTGTAGATAGAGGAACGTACACTGGGTGTAACACTGCAGATAGAGGAATGTACACTGGGTGTAACACTGCAGATAGAGGAACGTACACTGGGTGTAACACTGCAGTTTCTCCCTCTGATTAATTGTCCATCTCTGTGGATTCTGCCATGTTGAGGGGAAACTGAGACATGCGTTATAATTGGCCCACATTTACTGAGCTGATCCTGACATGGGGCGGTCTGTAGCCGAGCTCCCATTGGACAGGTCTCCACTCTGTGTTTTCACAACATTCCCAGAAAATTATTCAACCTTCCTGTATCTGGCCCTCACTTTACTTATTTTTGTTTTTATTCGTTTATGGGATGTGGGCATCGCTGGCAAGGTCAGCATTTATTGCCCATTCCTAATTGACCTTGAGAAGGTGGTGGTGAGCCTCCTTCTTGAACCGCTGCAGTCCGTGTGGTGATGGTACTCCCACAGTGCTGTTAGGGAAGGAGTTCTAGGATTTTGACCCAGAGATGATGAAGGATCGACGATATACTTCTAAGTCAGGATGGTGTGTGACTTGGAGGGGAACTTGGAGGTGGTGGTCTTCCCATGCTCCTGCTGCCCTTGTCCTTCTAGGTGGAAGAGGTCGCGGGTTTAGGAGGTGCTGCCGAAGAAACCTTGGCGAGTTGCTGCAGTTCATCTTGTAGATGGTACACACTGCAGCCTCGGTGCGCCGGTGGTGGAGGGACTGAATGTTTAAGGTGGTGGATGGGGTGCCAATCAAGCGGGCTGCTTTGTCCTGGATGGTGTCGAGCTTCTTGAATGTTGTTGGAGCTGCACTCATCCAGGCAAGTGGAGAGTATTCCATCACATTCCTTACTTGTGCCTTGTAGATGGTAGAAAGGCTTTGGGGAGTCAGGAGGTGAGACACTCGTCGCAGAATACCTAACCTCTGACCTGCTCTTGTTGCCACAGTATTTATGTGGCTGGTCCAGTTAAATTTCTGGTCAATGGTGACCCCCCCAAGATGTTGATGGTGGGGGATTCGGCGATGGTAATGCCGTTGATTGTCAAGGGGCGGTGGTTAGACTCTCACTTGTTAGAGATAGTCATTGCTTGGCACTTGTGTGGCGCTAATGTTACCTACCACTTATCAGCCCAAGCCTGAACGTCGTCCAGGTCTTGTTGCATGCAGGCATGGACTGCTTCATTATCTGAGGAGTTGTGAATGGCACTGAACACTATGCAGTCATCAGCGAACATCCCTATTTCTGACCTTATGTTGGAGGGAAGGTCATTCATGAATCAGCTGAAGATGGTTGGGCCTAGGACACTGCCCTGAGGAACTCCTGCAGCGATATCCTGGGGTTACATAGAAACATAGAAAATAGGTACAGGAGTAGACCATTCGGTCCTTCGAGCCTGCACCGCCATTCAATGCGTTCATGGCTGAACATGCTACCTCAGTACCCCATTCCTGCTTTCTCGCCATACCCCTTGATCCCCTTAGTTGTGAGTGTTATATCTAACTCCCTTTTGAATATATTTAGCGAACTGGCCTCAACAACCTTCTGTGGAAGAGAATTCCACAGATTCACCACTCTCTGGGTGAAGAAGTTCCTCCTCAGCTCAGTCCTAAATGGCTTCCCCTTAATCCTTAGACTGTGACCCCTGGTTCTAGTTTTCCCTACCATTGGGAACATTCTGCCCGCATCTAATTTGTCTAAACCAGTCAGGATTTTAAATGTCTCTATAAGATCCCCCCTCATTCTTCTGAACTCCAGAGGATACAAGTTCAGTTGACCCAATCTTTCTTGATATGTCAGTCCGGCCATCCCAGGAATCAATCTAGTGAACCTTCGCTGCACTCCCTCAATAGCAAGAATGTCCTTCCTTAAGTTAGGAGACCAAAACTGCGCACAATACTCCAGGTGTGGCCTCACCAAGGCCCTGTACAACTGTAGCATCACCTCCCTACTCCTGTACTCAAATCCCCTTGCTATGAAGGCCATCATTCCGTTTGCTTTCTTGACTGCCTGCTGCACTTGCATTCCCACCTTCAGTGACTGATGTACCATGACGCCCAGGTCTCGTTGCACGTCCCCTTTCCCTAATCTGCCACCATTCAGGTAATAGTCCGCCTCTCTATTTTTACCACCAAAGTGGATAACCTCACATTTATCCACATTGTACTTCATCTGCCATACATTTGCCCATTCACCCAACCTGTCCAAGTCACTCTGTAGCCTCCTAGCATCCTCCTCATTGTTCACACTGCCTCCCAATTTAGTGTCATCCGCAAATTTGGAGATATTACATTTAATCCCTTCGTCCAAATCATTAATATATAATGTAAACAGCTGGGGTCCCAGCACCGAACCCTGCTGGTCACTGCCTGCCATTCTGAAAAGTACCCATTTACTCCTACTCTTTGTTTCCTGTGTGCCAACCAGTTCTCAATCCACGTCAACACATTACCCCCAATCCCATGTGCTTTAACTTTGCTCACCAATCTCTTGTGTGGGACCTTGTCGAAGGCCTTCTGAAAGTCCAAATACACCACATCTACTGGTTCCCCCCTGTCACCCTATTGGAAACATCCTCAAAAAATTCCAGAAGATTTGTCAAGCATGATTTCCCTTTCACAAATCCATGCTGACTTGGACCTATCATGTCGCCACTTTCCAAATGGTCTGTTATGACATCTTTAATAATTGCTTCCATCATTTTACCCACGACCGATGTCAGGCTGACCGGTCTATAATTCCCTGCTTTCTCCCTCCCTCCTTTTTTAAAAAGAGGGGTTACATTGGCCACCCTCCACTCCATCGGAACTGATCCAGAGTCTAAGGAATGTTGGAAAATGATCGTCAATGCATCCACTATTTCCAAGGCCACCTCCTTAAGTACTCTGGGATGCAGACCATCAGGCCCCGGGGATTTTTCAGCCTTCAGTCCCATCAATTTCCCCAATACCTTTTCCCGACTAATAAGGATTTCCCTCAGCTCCTCCCTCTTACCAGATCCTCTGACCCCTTTTATTTCCGGCAGGTTGTGTGTGTCCTCCACAGTAAACACCGAACCAAAGTACTTGTTCAATTGATCTGCCATTTCCTTGTTCCCCATTACGACTTCCCCTGTTTCCGACTGCAGGGGACCTACGTTTGTTTTTACTAACCTCTTTCTTTTTACATATTTATAGAAGCTTTTGCAGTCCATTTTAATGTTCTCTGCAAGCTTCCTTTCATATTTTATTTTCCCTGCCCTAATCAAACCCTTCGTCCTCCTCTGCTGAGTTTTGAAGTTCTCCCAGTCCCCGGGTTTGCTGCTACTTCTGGCCAATTTGTATGCAACTTCCTTGGTTTTAATACTATCCCTGATTTCCCTTGTTAGCCATGGTTGAGCCACCTTCCCTTTTTTATTTTTACGCCAGACCGGGATGTACAATTGTTGTAGTTCATCCATGCTATCTCTAAATGTCTGCCATTGCCCTTCCACTGATAGCCCCTTAAATATCGCTTGCCAATTTAACCTCGCCAATTCACGCCTCATACCCTCAAAGTTGCCCTTATTTAAGTTCTGGACCATGGTCTCTGACTTAACTGTTTCCTTCTCCATCCTAATGTAGAACTCCACCATACTATGGTCACTCTTCCCCAGGGGGCCTCGTACCACAAGATTGCTGATTAGTCCTTCCTCATTACACAACACCCAGTCCAGGATGGCCTCCCCTCGAGTTGGTTCCTCAACATATTGGTTTAGGAAACCATCCCTTAAACACTCCAGGAAATCCTCCTCCACCGTATTGCTTCCAGTTTGAGTAGCCCAATCTATATGCATATTAAAGTCACCCATGATAACTGCCGTGCCTTTTTTGCACGCACCTCTGATTTCCTGTTTCATACCCTCCCCCACCTCACTACTGCTGTTTGGAGGTCTGTACACAACTCCCACTAACTTTTTCTGCCCTTTGGTGTTCTGCAGCTCAACCCATATTGATTCCACATCCTCCAAGCTGATGTCCTTCCTAGCTATTGCATTAATCTCCTCTTTAACCAGCAATGCTACCCCACCCCCTTTTCCTTTTATTCTATCCTTTCTGAATGTTGAATACCCCTGGATGTTCAGTTCCCAGCCTTGATTGTTCTGGAGCCACGTCTCTGTCATCCCAATCACATCGTATCCGTTAACATCTATTTGCACAGTCAATTCATCCACCTTATTACGGATACTCCTTGCATTAAGACACAGAGCCTTTAGGCTTGTTTTATTAACATCCTTTGTCCTTTTAGACTTATGATTTAGTATGGCCCTTTGTGTTTCTTGCCTTTGTTTACTCGGCCTTCCCCTATTGTTTCTCACCCTTCTAACATTTGTTTCTGACTGCATATTACTTCCCCCTGTTTCGCTACATAGGTTCCCATTCCCCTGCCATATTAGTTTAAATCCTCCCGAACTGCTTTAGCAAATATTACCCCGAGGACATCGGTTCCAGTCCTGCCCAAGTGCAGACCGTCCCTTTTGTACAGGTCCCACTTCCCCCAGAACTGGTTCCAATGCCTCAGGAATTTGAATCCCTCCCTCCTGCACCACTGCTCAAGTCACGTATTCAATCTCACTATCCTGTTCTCTCTATTCTGATTAGCACGTGGCCCTGGTAGCAATCCAGAGATTACTACCTTAGAGGTCCTACTTTTTAATTTAGCTCCTAGCTCCCTAAATTCTGCTTGTAGGACCTCTTCCCACTTTTTACCTATATCGTTGGTACCTACATGCACCACGACAGCTGGCTGTTCACCCTCCCTCTTCAGAATGTTCTGCAGCCGCTCCGAGACATCCTTGACCCTTGCACCAGGGAGGCAACATACCATCCTGGAATCTCGGTTGCGGCCACAGAAACTCCTGTCTATTCCCCTTACAATTGAGTCCCCTATCACTATAGCCCTACCACTCTTTTTCCCGCCCTGCTGTGCAGCAGAGCCAGCCATGGTGCCATGAACCTGGCTGCTAGTGCCTTCCCCTGGTAGGCCATCTCCCCCAACAGTATCCAAAGCGGCATACCTGTTTTGGAGGGAGATGACCACAGGGGACTCCTGCACTACCTTCCTGATATTGCCCTGCTTCTTGGTCACCCATTCACTGTCTGTCCTAGCCTTTACCTGCGGTGTGGACAACTCACTAAATGAGCGATTCACCGAGTTCTCGGCATCGTGCATGCTCCAGAGTGAGTCCACCCGCAGCTCCAGCACCGCCATGCGGGCTGTCAGGAGCTGCAGCTGGACACACTTCCCGCACACGTAGTTGTCAGGGACACTGGAAGTGTCCCTGGTTTCCCACATGGCACAGGAGGAGCATGAAACGGGTCCGAGACTTCCTGTCATGACTTAACGCTTATGTTACTTTATTACTAAAATTTAAACTTATTTATCTTAGGTCCAGGAGTTAAGTCCCTGAAAACAAAATATAAAATCGAACTTACCTTTTAAATTCCCTCTACCCCTAAAGGTTAGAGGAGGTGGGAGGGTGGGAGTCACTACTAGTGTAGTGTCTCGGGTTTAGCAACCGCTCCACCTATATACGGGTACCAATGAATTGGCCCCGCCCGCTGCCTTTGAAAAAGCCCGCGAAGCTCTTTCCCCGCTGGGGAAAAAGGCCACGTAGGTGAGTTTAATGACTCACCTCAGGCCTCTGCCGCTCCAACCAGGTCCGCCCCTCCTTCCCCGCTGCCGACCGCTCTGTGGGAGAGAGAAGGAAAGAAAGGCTCCTCCTCCCCCGCTGTCGACGCTGGTCTGAGGCCTACGTGAGCCTCGGGCCTCCCTTTAATGACTCACCTCAGGCCTCTGCCGCTCCAACCAGGTCCGCCCCTCCTTCCCCGCTGCCGACCGCTCTGTGGGAGAGAGAAAGAAAGAAAGGCTCCTCCTCCCCCGCTGTCGACGCTGGTCTGAGGCCTACCTGAGCCTCGGGCCTCCCTTTAATGACTCACCTCAGGCCTCTGCTGCTCCAACCAGGTCCGCCCCTCCTTCCCCGCTGCCGACCGCTCTGTGGGAGAGAGAAAGAAAGAAAGGCTCCTCCTCCCCCGCTGTCGACGCTGGTCTGAGGCCTACCTGAGCCTCGGGCCTCCCTTTAATGACTCACCTCAGGCCTCTGCCGCTCCAACCAGGTCCGCCCCTCCTTCAACCACCACAACCATCTTCCTTTGTGCTAGATATGCCTCCAGCCAGTGGAGCGTTTTCCCCCGTTTCCCATTGACTTCAGTTTTACGAGGGCTCCTTGATGCCACACTCGGTCAAATGCTGCCTTGATGTCAAGGGCAGTCACTCTCACCTGACCTCTGGAATTCAGCTCCTTTGTCCATGTTTGGACCAAGACTGTAATGAGGTCGGGAGCCGAGTGGTCTTGGCGGAACACAAACTGGGCATCAGTGAGCAGCTTATTGGTGAGTAAGTGCTGCTTGATAGCACTGTTGATGACACCTTCCATCACTTTGCTGATGATTGAGAGTAGACTGATGGGGCGGTAATTGGCTGGGTTGGATTTGTCCTGCTTTTTGTGGACAGGACATACCTGGGCAGTTTTCAACATTGTCAGATAGATGCCAGTGTTGTAGGTGTATTGGAACAGCTTGGCTAGAGGCGTGGCTAGTTCTGGAGCACAAGTCTTCAGCACGACAGCCGGGATGTGGTCGGGGCCCATAGCCTTTGCTGTATCCAGTGCACTCAGCCGTTTCTTGATATCACGTGGAGTGAATCGAATTGGCTGAAGACTGGCTTCTGTTGTGGTGGGGACCTCAGGAGGAGGCCGATATGGATCATACACTTGGCACTTCTGGCTGAAGATGGTTGCAAACGCTTCAGCCTTGTCTTTTGCAGTCACGTGCTGGGCTCCACCATCATTGAGGATGGGGATATTCATGGAGCCTCCTCCTCCTGTTAGTTGTTTAATGGTCCACCACCATTCACAACTGGATGTGGCAGGACTGCAGAGCTTTGATCTGATCCGTTGATTGTGGGATCGCTTAGCCCTGTCTATAGCATGCTGGTTCCGCGTTTTAGCATGCATGTAGTCCTGTGTTGCAGCTTCCCCAAGTTGACACCTCATTTTTAGGTATGCCTGGTGCTGCTCCTGGCATGCTCTTCTACACTCCTTATTGAACCAGGGTTGGTCCCCTGGCTTGATAGTAATGGTAGAGTGAGGGATATGCCGGGCCATGAGGTTACAGATTGTGGTGGAATACAATTCTGCTGCTGCTGATGGCCCACAGCGCCTCATGGATGCCCAGTTTTGAGCTGCTAGATCTGTTCTGAATCTATCCCATTTAGCACGGTGGTAGTGCCACACAACGCGATGGAGGGTGTCCTCAGTTTGAAGACAGGACTTCGTCTCCACAATGACTGTGCGGTGGTCATTGCTACCAATACAGATGCACCTGCGACAGGTAGATTGGCAAGGACGAGGTCAAGTAAGTTTTTCCCTCGTGTTGGTTCTCTCACCACCAGTCGCAGGCCCAGGCTGGCACCTATGTCCTTCAGTAATGGTGCTACCGAGCCACTCTTGGTGATGGACATTGAAGTCCCCCACCCAGAGTACATTCTGTGCCCTTGCTACTCTCAGTGCTTCTTCCAAGTGGTGTACAACATGGAGGAGTACTGATTCATCAGCTGAGGGAGGGCGGTAGGTGGTAATCAGCAGGAGGTTTCCTTGCCCATGCTTGACCTGAAGCCATGAGACATCATGGGGTCCAGAGTCAATGTTGAGGACTCCCAAAGCCACTCCTTCCCGACTGTGTACCACTGTGCCGCCACCCTGGTGGGTCTGTCCTGCTGGTGGGACACGACATACACAGGGATGGTGATGGAGGAGTTTGGGACATTGGCTGAAAGGTATGATTCTGTGAGTATGACTATGTCAGGCTGTTGCTTGACTAGTCTGTGGGACAGCTCTCCCAATTTTGGCACAAGCCCCCAGATGTTGATGAGGAGCACTTTGCAGGGTCGACTGGGCTGAGTGTTCCATTGCCGTGTCCGTAGCCGGTGCCAAGGTCGATGCCGGCTGATCCGTCCGCTTTTAATGTACCAAACGCCCCTCCCTCTTTCCACAGGGTTTCAGTTCCCAGATTTAAAATGATATAATCCGGACACAGAGATTCTAACTCCAGAAATCACAGCCTTGGCTCGAATCGTGTGAAGTCCGTGCAGTGGGGAAGGAGACTGTTTAGCCCTGGTGGTGAGGCCTTGCTGTCCACCCCACACTGGGAAACCCAGCCCAGGGTGAGCTCAGCATCTTCAGTCAGGAACTCTCCAAACCCTCCCTGAATATGGTGAGGTTTCCAGATTTCAGTGAGACACACACTGACTGAGTGCACACGGCAACACAACAGGAAGTGCCTCACTTTATTTACAAGGTGAACTCATGGATCAAGAGACAGGTAAAATTAATGGATCACAGACACTGACTGTCCCAAAAGAGAAAGGATGAAACAATTCGTCAAATTGCTGCCTGATACACTGATGGGTAAATGTTCGATTCAATTTTTCTTTTCCAGGTGTTCCAGGTGGCTGGAATGATGTGCCATGTGATAACAAAAATCCTTTCGTTTGCTCCATCAAACTGCGCCGAAGTTAGAAGAATCTGGCGATGGTCCACGGATCCTTTCCAGGAGTGGATTCAGTGCCTCGATTTGTTTGTAGCCGCAGTCACTGCCTGTGGTGACTGGACTGACTTAGTCTCTCAGCCAATAATAAATGTAATTGCATCTTGAGCTGTGTGTTTGATGCTGTGTGAGTCTAGTTTATTGCAGCCTTCCTGTCCCACTGTAGCTTCCGACCCACCTCTTCACTCAATACTGCATCGGGGAGAAGGCGGCACAGACTTTGTAAAATTAACTTTCAATATCTGTGCCTTTTTAGTCTTAAAAAGACAAACTTTAAAAGGATGAGATGAACTGAAAGAATTGAACTGTGAAATATTACTGAAAGTACTCTCCGTCAAAGGAAATTAGAACTGTAGGTCCGCACACACCCTGTAATCCCCACACCCTATAATACAGATCAGCCATACTCAATTTGAATGGCGGAACAGGCTCGAGTGGCTGAATGGCCGACTCCTGTCCCGATGTTTCTAACTCCTCCCACACCCCGTAACTCCACCCACACCCTGTAGCTCCTCCCACACCCTGTAACTCCACCCACACCCTGTAACCCCTCCCACATTCCATAACTCCACCCACACCCCATAACTCCTCCCACACCCTGTAACTCCACCCACACCCCGTAACTCCTCCCACACACTGTAACGCCACCCACACCTTGTAACTCCTCCCACACTCTGTAACTCCTCCCACACCCTGTAAATCCACCCAACACCGTAACTCCACCCAACACCATAACTCCACCCACACCCTGTAACTCCACCCACACCCTGTAACTCCTCCCACACCCTGTAACTCCTCCCACACCCTGTAACTCCACCCACATCCTGTAACTCCTCCCACACCCTGGAACTGCTCCCACACCCCGTAACTCCACCCACACCCTGTAAATCAACCCACACCCTGTAACTCCTCCCACATCCTATAAATCCACCCAACCCCATAACTCCACCCACCAACCATAACTCCACCCACATTCTGTAACTCCTCCCACACTCCATAACTCCTCCCACACTCCGTAACACCACCCACACCCTGTAACTCCTCCTACACCCTGTAACTCCTCCCACACTCCATAACTCCACCCACACTCCGTAACTCCTCCCACACTCCATAACTCCTCCCACACCCTGTAACTCCTCCCACACTCCGTAACTCCTCCCACACCCTATAACTCCTCCCACACTCCGTAACTCCCCCCACACTCCATAACTCCACCCACACACTGTAACTCCCCCCACACTCCATAACTGCTCTCACACCACGTAACTCCACCCACAGTCCATAGCTCCACCCACATCCTGTAACTCCACCCACACTCCATAACTCCTCCCACACCCTGTAACTCCTCCCACACTCCGTAACTCCTCCCACACTCCGTAACTCTGCTCCACTCAGGAATCTTCAGCAGTTGCTGCAGCTAAGCCCACTTCTGTTGTTTCCCCACCCGAATCACAGGGACAGTCCTGAGGACAGCAGCCAGCGTGTGAAGCTGCCTGAAATTGAACCTATGGAAATGGACGAGTAGCCTCAGGAGGTACGACAGGCACTGGCAGCTCACCCAAATTATTGGAGTGAGGCCCTAGGCCTGAGGCCCGAGGCCTGAGGCCCGAGGCCCAATTTCAGGTGAGCCTCAGGTCAGAACCAACTTATATCCCGCTGCCTCTTTCTCCATGGACAGTGCCACATGAGATTTGGGATTCCCTTCAGACCTCAAGGTTACACAGTGAGGACACCTTCCCTTCCCACACACTCTTACCTCCAACATAAGGTGCAGGGCACACTTGCAAAGGGGCACTGTCACATTTTGGGATTTTAACTCATTTTATTTCTTCATGAAAAGGATATTTGAGATTGAGTTTTTTTGAAAGGTTATGTGGATTCACGCAGGTTTAAAAAAGAAAGGCTTTGATGAATGTGCCTCAAAGGCAGACGTGCCAGTTTGAGAAATATCACAACTCAGAGTCTCTTGCAAACTAATACATCGAGGATCTATTGTCTCAGCCCAGGCCCATTAGCTGGGATGGCCGAGGATGTTAACCAATTCATCATCTTGTCTCAGAAGGAGAACAATTACAGGAAACTCTTTGGTATCCGGCACCGACGGGACCGGCGTGGTGCCGGTTGATCGAAAGTTCCGGATAACGGAGAGTTATATCTACCGAGGCTATTTTTAACATTAAAAAAATTAAGAAATGTGCAGTATACAGTATTTGGTTACTCACCTACAGAATGTTGTGTTAAATGGTTGGTGGAAGATGCTTGATTAAGTACAGTACTGCCAGTTGAGGGTAATCCATAACTCTTTAATTACTTAACAGTAAGTGAGACTCCCGGCAGCACAGGAGAATCAGACTCCTGTTACTGCAGTGTTCGGACTTCCGACAGCGCCAGGAGGCCGAGTAGTGGCACTTTGGAGAACTACCCCCACTGACTAACTCGGCGTTCGCGGGAGACTCGGACTCTGACTCGGCAACATTGCCGGTTATTTGAGAGGAGTGTTCGGAGTACTCAGCGTTCGCGGGAGACTCGGACTCGGACTCGGCAACATTGCCGGTTATTTGAGAGGAGTGTTCGGAGTACTCAGCGTTCGCGGGAGACTCGGACTCGGACTCGGCAACATTGCCGGTTATTTGAGAGGAGTGTTCGGAGTACTTGGCGTTCGCGGGAGACTTGGACTCAGACTCGGCAACATTGCCGGTTATTTGAGAGGAGTTTTCGGAGTATGATTTTTGCCGGTTAAGAGAGAATTCCGGATATTTAGGTGCCGGTTAAACAAGAGTTTCCTGTAGTTGTATTTATTTGCAACACAAGTTGGTTGGACCAGATTTCTGATTGGTCCCCTTGGAGGACAAGACACATTCAACAGTTTGTCTGCAATGTGTAATTTGATCCAGTCTTGTCAGGCAGCCTACAGAAAGCGGAGCTGTAGTTAGCTTGGTGAATATATCTGTGGGTACATGTGTGGGTGCATGTGTGTGGGGTGCGTGCGTGCATGGAGTGCGTGTTTGGGGTGCATGTGTGTAGGGTGCATGTCCACACACACGCACCCCACACACGCATTCCACACATCCACCCCACACACACGCAAACTTCATGCTGCCTGTTAATTAAAATGATTGCAGCATTAAGGAAGCACTAAATGTGCTTTTCAGTAGCTTAGTACCTCAGCAGGGGAACAAGTCCGTGCGAGGTTAGCACTAATTAAAGCTAGCCTGCAGTTCTTAAAGGCAGCTGCATCTCTAAAAGGGGAGATGCTTTCTGGTTTCAGCAAGTGATAGAAGTGGCTGGGAAACAGATAGAGGAGCAAGAAAACTGAGTGATTGCACAACATGGCAGAGAGAGAGCTCCCTGATTTTCAGGCGCAGCCCTGAAGGCCTTGGTGTGGGAGGTGGGCAAGAGAAGAAACATCCTCTATCCATAGGGAGCCAGGAGGCCCGGCAGACAAACTATGAGAAGGCTTTGGGTCCAGATAGCCGTCGCAGTCATTGCGAGCCATGTAGCCCCGAGGACCTGGATGCAGTGCCGCAAAAAGTTTAATGACCTCTCACGAGCGGTCAAGGTCAGTGAATTCATCTTCAAATGCCATATCCCACCAATTGCACCACCAGCCTGACACACTGTTCAATTCGCCAAACCCCCATTATTCACCTACCAACAATCTCTATCAATAACGACTCATACCTCACATTCACATGCACCATTTCACCCTCACACAGTTAGCTCTGCTGCAAGCCTCACACCCACATCTCACAGCTCACACACACTGCCAGCTATTCAACCATAACAGCCACCTCAGCCAAACACAGTAAACCACAATTGTTGATGCACTACCCTCTCTTTTGCAGGACTCTGGTCCAGTTCCAGAGAAAAAGGGGGTGAAATTGGTCTTGGGCGGTAGTGCAGCATGTTTTACGCCGCATCCACTTTTCTTTTCCATTGACTTCCAATGTCTTACCTTCACAACCCTGGTCAGGTCATTAAATTATTTCCTGCATTGCAGCCGCATACTTTAGAGGATAGATTAGACGCAGGATCTGCACATAGTGAGACACCGGGTATGAGTGGGCTGCAGCCAGGGCAGGGGAAAGGGTAGCGCAGATGCCAGCTCCCAGGAGGGAAAGGTCGCACACGAGTTCTGCTGCACAGGACTCAGATGAGGACTTCGATGGCCGACCTACAGAAGAACGTTGATGGGTATGCACAATGAGATGCTTGGTGCATTGACAGGCCTGCCAGAAAGCCTGAGTGCAATGTCAAGGAGCATGGAGGAGTCCAGCACCAACCTTGCACAGGGCTTTGCGCAGAGCTTAGAGCCCATCCTCACCAGCATGGAAGGGGTGAGCAGATCTATTAATGCAGTTGTGGACCTAACCATCATGCAGTGTCTGATAGCCGATGTCTCAGTTTCCATTGCAGCACAAGCACAAGCCACCCAATGTCTGAGTGCTGCAGTGGAAGCTCAGAGTGAAGTCATGCAAGCTCAGCTTGCTGCCACACAAACACAGACTGCTGCCGTCATGGCTGGGTTTACCAGTGTTGAAAGGGGCTTGCAGGGTGTCACAGCAGTCCAGCAATCTGTCCTCCAGCAGATTACTAAAATTGTTGAGGCACCGCCCCGGGGGATTGGCAGTGGCTCCATGGAGCATGAACTTGCTATCATGTCTCAGGATGACAGCATTCGTCTTTCCACCACTGTCACACCACCAGTGCCCTTGCTGTTGCCTGTCAGCGAGCCAGCCCAGATTGCTGCCGCCCATGCCAAGGTGGTGCAGTCCGAAGCCGGTCCTACTAGGCCCCAGCTGCTCAAGGTCGTGCTGCAAGGCCATCTGCAGTGTCCCCCACTGAAAGTCAGCAGCCTTCCACCAGCCCTGCTGCTGACACTGGGGTAGTACTACGTAGGAGCACTAGGACAGGCAAAGGCACACTGAAGACAGGCTCTAAGGGAATGCACAAGGGTGATTAGTTGACTTTTGAATGAAATATTGTAATGGTGTGATTCATAAAATTGGTTTGGAGTGTTTGTTTTGTGGTGGTTTTATTGTAGTATTGTGGCCAAGAGGACACTGTGATGGTCAGTAACAGAGGGAAGGTAAATTGTGGGATTAATGTTGAATGGGGAATTGGGGTTGCGTTCACTGGTACTGCAGTCAGATGACTCGATTACAGACTGCCCTGGCTGGATTGCCTCCTCCCTTCCGCTTCCTACTCTTCCACTTCCTCCTCCTCCTCTTCCTCCTCCTCCTCCTCCTTGTCAGCTGGTTGCCGAATACCTGGTGGCAAGAGCTGTGCCCTCATGATGGCGAGATTGTGGAGCATGCAGCAGACCATAACGAATCTGGAGACGTGTTCTGGTGAGTACTGCAGGGCTCCTCCAGAACTGTCCAGGCAGCGGAAGTGTTGTTGAAAGATGTCAATGGTCTGCTCTATCAGATTCCATGTGGCAGCATGGCTCTCATTATATGCCTGCTGCCCATGTGTGGTTGGGTAGCACAGCAGAGTCATGAGCCAGGTGGTCAGCGCATAGCTCTTGTCACCAGTAGACACTGTGGTGGCTCAAACGCTGATGGTACAGAGGATAGCCGCAGAACGAAGGCATCATGGTTGCTGCCAGGATACCGAGCATTGACCGGCAGGATGCGCTGAATATGGTCGCACACCAGCTGGACATTGCGGGAGTGGAATCCCTTCTGGTTGCGGTACATCTCCAAATTGAAAGGCGGCACTCACAAAGCGACGTGTGTTAAGTCAATGGCACCCTGCACCATGGGGGAGCCTGCTATCATGGTGAAGCCCTGGGCTCGCTCCGCCTGCCTCTCTCTGGCAAGAGAGAATGAAATGTATTCAGCTCTCTTTGCATGCAGAGCCTCACTCACCTCCCTTATACAGGAGTTGACGGCGAACTGGGAGATGTTACTGATGTCGCCTGCTCCAGCCTGGAAGGAGCCTGACGCGAAGAAGTTCAAGGCCACGGTCACCTTTACAGCCACTGTCAATGCCGTCCTCACCCTGGACAGAGGCTGCAGGTCTCCCTGCAGCAGGTGGCAGATTTCTGTGAGCACCTCCTTAGTAAAACGGAGAAGTCGCACACACTATTCCTCGCTGAGGTTGAGGTAGGAGAATTGCTCCCTCAAGACCATGGGTGGATATGGCCTCCTGCTGAGAGGCCTTCGACTCCTCTTCCTCCTGCCTTTTCCAGCAACTTGAGGATTATCATAGACACAGATTGAGGATTATCAGGACACAGATTGAGGATTATCAGAGACACAGATTGAGGATTATCAGGACACAGATTGAGGATTATCAGGACACAGATTGAGGATTATCAGGGACACAGATTGAGGATTATCAGGACACAGACTGAGGATTATCAGGGACACAGATTGAGGATTATCAGAGACACAGATTGAGATTATCAGGACACAGATTGAGGATTAACATGGACACAGATTGAGGATTATCAGGGACACAGATTGAGGATTATCGGGACACAGATTGAGGATTATCAGGGACACAGATTGAGGATTATCAGAGACATAGATTGAAGATTATCAGGACACAGATTGAGGATTATAAGGACACAGATTGAGGATTATCAGGGACACAGATTGAGGATTATCAGGGACACAGATTGAGGATTATCAGGGACACAGATTGAGGATTATCGGGGACACAGATTGAGGATTATCAGAGACTCAGATTGAGATTATCAGGGACACATATTGAGGGTTATCAGGGACACAGATTTAGGATTATCAGGGACACAGATTGAAGATTATCAGGGACACAAATTGAGGATTATCAGGGACACAGATTGAGAATTATCAGGGACACAGATTGAGGATAATCAGGGACGCAGATTGAGGATTATCAGGACACAGATTGAGGATTATCAGGGACACAGATTGAGGATTATCAGGGACACAGATTGAGGATTATCAGGGACACAGATTGAGGATTATCAGGGACACAGATTGAGGATTATCAGAACACAGATTGAGGATTATCAGGATACAGATTGAGGATTATCAGGGACACATATTGAGGGTTATCAGGGACACAGATTTAGGATTATCAGGGACACAGATTGAGTATTATCAGAGACACAGATTGAGGATTATCAGGGGCACAGATTGAGGATTATCGGGGACACAGATTGAGGATTATCAGCGCCACAGATTGAGGATTATCAGAGACACAGATTGAGGATTATCAGGGACACAAATTGAGGATTATCGGGAACAAAGATTGGGGATTATCAGGGACACACATTGGGGATTATCAGGGACACAAATTGAGGATTATCGGGGACAAAGATTGAGGATTATCATAGACACAGTTTGAGGAATATCAGGGACACAGATTGAGGATTATCAGGGACACAGATTGAGGATTATCAGGGACACAGATTGAGGATTATCAGGGACACAGATTGAGTATTAGCAGAGACACAGATTGAGGATTATCACGGACACAGATTGAGTATTATCAGCGACACAGATTGAGGATTATCAGGGACACAGATTGAGGATTATCAGGGACACAGATTGAGGATTATCAGAGACACAGATTGAAGATTATCAGGGACAAAGATTGGGGATTATTGGGAGAACAGATTGAGGATTATCAGGGACACAGATTGAAGATTATCAGGGACACAGATTGAGGATTATCAGGATGCAGATTGAAGATTATCAGGGACACAGATTGAAGATTATCAGGGACACAGATTGAAGATTATCAGGGACACAGATTTAGGATTATCAGGGACACAGATTGAAGATTATCAGAGACACAGATTGAGGATTATCAGGGACACAGATTGAAGATTATCAGTGACACAGATTGAGGATTATCAGGGACACAGATTGAAGATTATCAGTGACACAGATTGAGGATTATCAGGGCAGATTGAGGATTATCAGGGACACAGATTGAAGATTATCAGGGACACAGATTGAGGATTATCAGGATGCAGATTGAAGATTATCAGGGACACAGATTGAAGATTATCAGGGACACAGATTGAAGATTATCAGGGACACAGATTTAGGATTATCAGGGACACAGATTGAAGATTATCAGAGACACAGATTGAGGATTATGAGAGACACAGAGTGAGGATTATCAGGGACTCAGATTGAGGAATATCAGGGACACAGATTGAGGATTATCAGGATACAGATTGAAGATTATCAGGACACAGTTTGAGGATTATCAGGGACACAGACTGGGGATTATCGGAGACACAGATTGAGGATTATCAGGACACAGATTGAGGATTAACAGAGAAAAAGATTGAGGATTATCAGGGACACAGATTGAGGTTTATCAGGGACACAGATTGAGGATTATCATAGACACAGTTTGAAGATTATCAGGGGCACAGATTGAGGATTATCAGGACACAGATTGAGGATTATCAGGACACAGATTGAGGATTATCAGGGACACAAATTGAGGATTATCGGGAACAAAGATTGGGGATTATCAGGGACACACATTGGGGATTATCAGGGACACAAATTGAGGATTATCGGGGACAAAGATTGAGGATTATCAGGGGCACAGATTGAGGATTATCAGGGCCACAGATTGAGGTTTATCAGGACACAGATTGAGGATTATCAGGGACACAGATTGAGGATTATCAGCGACACAGATTGAGGATTATCAGGACACAGATTGAGGATTATCAGGGACACAGATTGAGGATTAACATGGACACAGATTGAGGATTATCAGGGACACAGATTGAGGATTATCGGGACACAGATTGAGGATTATCAGGGACACAGATTGAGGATTATCAGAGACATAGATTGAAGATTATCAGGACACAGATTGAGGATTATAAGGACACAGATTGAGGATTATCAGGGACACAGATTGAGGATTATCAGGGACACAGATTGAGGATTATCAGGGACACAGATTGAGGATTATCGGGGACACAGATTGAGGATTATCAGAGACTCAGATTGAGATTATCAGGGACACATATTGAGGGTTATCAGGGACACAGATTTAGGATTATCAGGGACACAGATTGAAGATTATCAGGGACACAAATTGAGGATTATCAGGGACACAGATTGAGAATTATCAGGGACACAGATTGAGGATAATCAGGGACGCAGATTGAGGATTATCAGGACACAGATTGAGGATTATCAGGGACACAGATTGAGGATTATCAGGGACACAGATTGAGGATTATCAGGGACACAGATTGAGGATTATCAGGGACACAGATTGAGGATTATCAGAACACAGATTGAGGATTATCAGGATACAGATTGAGGATTATCAGGGACACATATTGAGGGTTATCAGGGACACAGATTTAGGATTATCAGGGACACAGATTGAGTATTATCAGAGACACAGATTGAGGATTATCAGGGGCACAGATTGAGGATTATCGGGGACACAGATTGAGGATTATCAGCGCCACAGATTGAGGATTATCAGAGACACAGATTGAGGATTATCAGGGACACAAATTGAGGATTATCGGGAACAAAGATTGGGGATTATCAGGGACACACATTGGGGATTATCAGGGACACAAATTGAGGATTATCGGGGACAAAGATTGAGGATTATCATAGACACAGTTTGAGGAATATCAGGGACACAGATTGAGGATTATCAGGGACACAGATTGAGGATTATCAGGGACACAGATTGAGGATTATCAGGGACACAGATTGAGTATTAGCAGAGACACAGATTGAGGATTATCACGGACACAGATTGAGTATTATCAGCGACACAGATTGAGGATTATCAGGGACACAGATTGAGGATTATCAGGGACACAGATTGAGGATTATCAGAGACACAGATTGAAGATTATCAGGGACAAAGATTGGGGATTATTGGGAGAACAGATTGAGGATTATCAGGGACACAGATTGAAGATTATCAGGGACACAGATTGAGGATTATCAGGATGCAGATTGAAGATTATCAGGGACACAGATTGAAGATTATCAGGGACACAGATTGAAGATTATCAGGGACACAGATTTAGGATTATCAGGGACACAGATTGAAGATTATCAGAGACACAGATTGAGGATTATCAGGGACACAGATTGAAGATTATCAGTGACACAGATTGAGGATTATCAGGGACACAGATTGAAGATTATCAGTGACACAGATTGAGGATTATCAGGGCAGATTGAGGATTATCAGGGACACAGATTGAAGATTATCAGGGACACAGATTGAGGATTATCAGGATGCAGATTGAAGATTATCAGGGACACAGATTGAAGATTATCAGGGACACAGATTGAAGATTATCAGGGACACAGATTTAGGATTATCAGGGACACAGATTGAAGATTATCAGAGACACAGATTGAGGATTATGAGAGACACAGAGTGAGGATTATCAGGGACTCAGATTGAGGAATATCAGGGACACAGATTGAGGATTATCAGGATACAGATTGAAGATTATCAGGACACAGTTTGAGGATTATCAGGGACACAGACTGGGGATTATCGGAGACACAGATTGAGGATTATCAGGACACAGATTGAGGATTAACAGAGAAAAAGATTGAGGATTATCAGGGACACAGATTGAGGTTTATCAGGGACACAGATTGAGGATTATCATAGACACAGTTTGAAGATTATCAGGGGCACAGATTGAGGATTATCAGGACACAGATTGAGGATTATCAGGACACAGATTGAGGATTATCAGGGACACAAATTGAGGATTATCGGGAACAAAGATTGGGGATTATCAGGGACACACATTGGGGATTATCAGGGACACAAATTGAGGATTATCGGGGACAAAGATTGAGGATTATCAGGGGCACAGATTGAGGATTATCAGGGCCACAGATTGAGGTTTATCAGGACACAGATTGAGGATTATCAGGGACACAGATTGAGGATTATCAGCGACACAGATTGAGGATTATCAGGACACAGATTGAGGATTATCAGGGACACAGATTGAGGATTATCAGGGCCACAGATTGAGGTTTATCAGAGACATAGAATGAGGATTATCAGGGACACAAATTAAGGATGCTCAGAGACACAGATTGAAGATTATCAGGGAAACAGATTGAGGATTATTGGGGAAACAGATTGAGGATTATCAGGGACACAGATTGAAGATTATCAGGGACACAGATTGAAGATTATCAGGGACACAGATTGAGGATTATCAGGATGCTGATTGAAGATTATCAGGGACACAGATTGAAGATTATCAGGGACACAGATTGAAGATTATCAGGGAAACAGATTGAGGATTATTGGGGAAACAGATTGAGGATTATCAGGGACACAGATTGAAGATTATCAGGGACACAGATTGAGGATTATCAGGGACACAGATTGAGGATTATCAGGGACACAGATTGAGGATTATCAGGGACACAGATTGAGGATTATCAGGGACACAGATTGAGGATTATCAGAACACAGATTGAGGATTATCAGGATACAGATTGAGGATTATCAGGGACACATATTGAGGGTTATCAGGGACACAGATTTAGGATTATCAGGGACACAGATTGAGTATTATCAGAGACACAGATTGAGGATTATCAGGGGCACAGATTGAGGATTATCGGGGACACAGATTGAGGATTATCAGCGCCACAGATTGAGGATTATCAGAGACACAGATTGAGGATTATCAGGGACACAAATTGAGGATTATCGGGAACAAAGATTGGGGATTATCAGGGACACACATTGGGATTATCAGGGACACAAATTGAGGATTATCGGGGACAAAGATTGAGGATTATCATAGACACAGTTTGAGGAATATCAGGGACACAGATTGAGGATTATCAGGGACACAGATTGAGGATTATCAGGGACACAGATTGAGGATTATCAGGGACACAGATTGAGTATTAGCAGAGACACAGATTGAGGATTATCACGGACACAGATTGAGTATTATCAGCGACACAGATTGAGGATTATCAGGGACACAGATTGAGGATTATCAGGGACACAGATTGAGGATTATCAGAGACACAGATTGAAGATTATCAGGGACAAAGATTGGGGATTATTGGGAGAACAGATTGAGGATTATCAGGGACACAGATTGAGATTATCAGGGACACAGATTGAGGATTATCAGGATGCAGATTGAAGATTATCAGGGACACAGATTGAAGATTATCAGGGACACAGATTGAGATTATCAGGGACACAGATTTAGGATTATCAGGGACACAGATTGAAGATTATCAGAGACACAGATTGAGGATTATCAGGGACACAGATTGAAGATTATCAGGGACACAGATTGAGGATTATCAGGGACACAGATTGAAGATTATCAGTGACACAGATTGAGGATTATCAGGGCAGATTGAGGATTATCAGGGACACAGATTGAGATTATCAGGGACACAGATTGAGGATTATCAGGATGCAGATTGAAGATTATCAGGACACAGATTGAAGATTATCAGGGACACAGATTGAAGATTATCAGGGACACAGATTTAGGATTATCAGGGACACAGATTGAAGATTATCAGAGACACAGATTGAGGATTATCAGAGACACAGATTGAGGATTATCAGGGACACAGATTGAGGATTATCAGGGACACAGATTGAGGATTATCAGGACACAGATTGAGGATTATCAGGACACAGATTGAGGATTATCAGGGACACAGATTGAGGATTATCGGGGACACAGATTGAGGATTATCAGGACACAGATTGAGGATTATCAGGACACAGATTGAGGATTATCAGGGACACAGATTGAGGATTATCAGGGACACAGATTGAGGATTATCAGGACACAGATTGAGGATTATCAGGGACACAGATTGAGGATTATCAGGACACAGATTGAGGATTATCAGGACACAGATTGAGGATTATCAGGGACACAGATTGAGGATTATCAGGGACACAGATTGAGGATTATCAGGGACACAGATTGAGGATTATCAGGGACACAGATTGAGGATTATCAGGGACAAAGATTGAGGATTATCAGGGGCACAGATTGAGGATTATCAGGGCCACAGATTGAGGTTTATCAGGACACAGATTGAGGATTATCAGGGACACAGATTGAGGATTATCAGCGACACAGATTGAGGATTATCAGGACACAGATTGAGGATTATCAGGGACACAGATTGAGGATTATCAGGGCCACAGATTGAGGTTTATCAGAGACATAGAATGAGGATTATCAGGGACACAAATTAAGGATGCTCAGAGACACAGATTGAAGATTATCAGGGAAACAGATTGAGGATTATTGGGGAAACAGATTGAGGATTATCAGGGACACAGATTGAAGATTATCAGGGACACAGATTGAGGATTATCAGGACACAGATTGAGGATTATCAGGGACACAGATTGAAGATTATCAGGGACACAGATTGAGGATTATCAGGGACACAGATTGAAGATTACCAGGGACACAGATTGAGGATTATCAGGGACACAGATTGAAGATTATCAGTGACACAGATTGAGGATTATCAGGGCAGATTGAGGATTATCAGGGACACAGATTGAAGATTATCAGGGACACAAATTGAGGATTATCAGGGACACAAATTGAGGATTATCAGAGACACAGATTGAGGATCATCAAGACACAGATTGAGGATTAACAGAGACACAGATTGAGGATTATCAGGGACACAGTTTGAGGATTATCAGGACACAGATTGAGGATTATCAGGACACAGATTGAGGATTATCAGGGACACAGATTGAGGATTATCAGCGACACAGATTGAGGATTATCAGGACACAGATTGAGGATTATCAGAGACACAGTTTGAGGATTACCAGGGACACAGATTGAGGATTATCAGGACACAGATTGAGGATTAACAGGACACAGATTGAGGATTATCAGGGACACAGATTGAGGATTATCAGGGACACAGATTGAGGATTATCAGAGACACAGTTTGAGATTATCAGGGCACAGATTGAGGATTATCAGGACACAGATTGAGGATTATCAGGACACAGATTGAGGATTATCAGGGACACAGATTGAGGATTATCGGGACAAAGATTGGGGATTATCAGGGACACACATTGGGGATTATCAGGGACACAAATTGAGGATTATCAGGGACAAAGATTGAGGATTATCAGGGGCACAGATTGAGGATTATCAGAGACACAGTTTGAGGATTATCAGGGACACAGATTGAGGATTATCAGGGACACAGATTGAAGATTATCAGTGACACAGATTGAGGATTATCAGGGACACAGATTGAGGATTATCAGCGACACAGATTGAGGATTATCAGGGACACAGATTGAGGATTATCAGGACACAGATTGAGGATTATCAGGGACACAGATTGAGGATTATCAGAGACACAGATTGAAGATTATCAGGGGCACAGATTGAGGATTATCAGGACACAGATTGAGGATTATCAGGACACAGATTGAGGATTATCAGGGACACAAATTGAGGATTATCAGAGACACAGATTGAGAATTATCAGGGGCACAGATTGAGAATTATCAGAGACACAGATTGAAGATTATCAGGGACACAGATTGAGGATTATTGGGAAAACAGATTGAGGATTATCAGGGACACAGATTGAAGATTATTAGTGACACAGATTGAGTATTATCAGGGACACAGCTTGAAGATTATCAGTGACACAGATTGAGGATTATCAGGGCAGATTGAGGATTATCAGGATGCAGATTGAAGATTATCAGGGACACAGATTGAAGATTATCAGGGACACAGATTGAAGATTATCAGGGACACAGATTTAGGATTATCAGGGACACAGATTGAAGATTATCAGGGACACAGATTGAGGATTATCAGAGACACAGAGTGAGGATTATCAGGGACTCAGATTGAGGATTATCAGGGACACAGTTTGAGGTTTATCAGGGACACAGATTGAGGATTATCATAGACACAGTTTGAAGATTATCGGGGCACAGATTGAGGATTATCAGGACACAGATTGAGGATTATCAGGACACAGATTGAGGATTATCAGGGACACAAATTGAGGATTATCGGGAACAAAGATTGGGGATTATCAGGGACACACATTGGGGATTATCAGGGACACAAATTGAGGATTATCGGGGACAAAGATTGAGGATTATCAGGGACACAGATTGAGGATTATCATAGACACAGATTGAAGATTATCAGGGCACAGATTGCGGATTATCAGGGACACAGATTGAGGATTATCAGGGGCACAGATTGAGGATTATCAGGGCACAGATTGAGGATTATCAGGCACACAGATTGAGGATTATCAGGGACACAGATTGAGGATTATCAGGACAAAGATTGAGGATTATCAGGGACACAGATTGAGGATTATCAGGACACAGATTGAGGATTATCAGGACACAGATTGAGGATTATCAGGACACAGATTGAGATTATCTGAGACACAGATTGAGGATTATCAGGGCACAGATTGAGGATTATCAGGGACAGAGATTGAGGATTATCAGACACAGATTGAGGATTATCAGGGACACAGATTGAGGATTATCAGGACACAGATTGAGGATTATCAGGGACACAGATTGAGATTAGCAGGACACAGATTGAGGATTATCAGGGACACAGATTGAGGATTATCAGGACACAGATTGAGGATTATCAGGGACACAGATTGAGGATTATCAGGGACACAGTTTGAGGTTATCAGGGACACAGATTGAGGATTATCATGGACACAGTTTGAAGGATTATCAGGGACACAGATTGAGGATTATCAGGACACAGATTGAGGATTATCAGGACACAGATTGAGGATTATCAGGGACACAGATTGAGGATTATCGGGAACACAGATTGAGGATTATCAGGGACACAGATTGGGGATTATCAGGGACACAGATTGAGGATTATCGGGGACACAGATTGAGGATTATCAGGGACACAGATTGAGGATTATCAGAGACACAGATTGAGATTATCAGGGACACAGATTGAGGATTATCAGGGACACAGATTGAGGATTATCAGGGACACAGATTGAGGATTATCAGGGACACAGATTGAGGATTATCAGGACACAGATTGAGGATTATCAGGACACAGATTGAGATTATCAGGGACACAGATTGAGGATTATCAGGACACAGATTGAGGATTATCAGGACACAGATTGAGGATTATCAGGGACACAGATTGAGGATTATCAGGACACAGATTGAGGATTATCAGGGACACAGATTGAGGATTATCAGGGACACAGATTGAGGATTATCAGGGACACAGATTGAGGATTATCAGGGACACAGATTGAGGATTATCAGGACACAGATTGAGGATTATCAGGACACAGATTGAGGATTATCAGGGACACAGATTGAGGATTATCAGGGACACAGATTGAGGATTATCAGGGACACAGATTGAGGATTATCAGGACACAGATTGAGGATTATCAGGGACACAGATTGAGGATTATCAGGGACACAGATTGAGGATTATCAGGACACAGATTGAGGATTATCTGGACACAGATTGAGGATTATCAGGGACACAGATTGAGGATTATCAGGGACAGCAGATTGAGGATTATCAGGACACAGATTGAGGATTATCAGGGGACACAGATTGAGGATTATCAGGGACACAGATTGAGGATTATCAGGGACACAGATTGAGGATTATCAGGACACAGATTGGGGATTATCAGGACACATTTGAGGATTATCAGGACACAGATTGAGGATTATCAGGGACACAGATTGAGGATTATCAGACACAGATTGAGGATTATCTGAGGACACAGATTGAGGATTATCAGGGACACAGATTGAGGATTATCAGGACACAGATTGAGGATTATCAGGACACAGATTGAGGATTATCTGAGACACAGATTGAGGATTATCAGGGACACAGATTGAGGATTATCAGGGACACAGATTGAGGATTATCAGGGACACAGATTGAGGATTATCAGGACACAGATTGAGGATGATCAGGGACACAGATTGAGGATTATCAGGACACAGATTGAGGATTATCAGGGACACAGATGAGGATTATCAGGACACAGATTGAGGATATCAGGGACACAGATTGAGGATTATCA
>JASTWF010000055.1:310481-389031 GCA_030390025.1 Squalus acanthias
ACAGATTGAGGATTATCAGGGACACAGATTGAGGATTATCAGGGACACAGATTGAGGATTATCAGGACACAGATTGAGGATTATCAGGGACACAGATTGAGGATTATCAGGACACAGATTGAGGATTATCAGGGACACAGATTGAGGATTATCAGGGACACAGATTGAGGATTATCAGGGACACAGATTGAGGATTATCAGGACACAGATTGAGGATTATCAGGGACACAGATTGAGGATTATCAGGGACACAGATTGAGGATTATCAGGGACACAGATTGAGGATTATCAGGACACAGATTGAGGATTATCAGGGACACAGATTGAGGATTATCAGGACACAGATTGAGGATTATCAGGACACAGATTGAGGATTATCAGGACACAGATTGAGGATTATCAGGGACACAGATTGAGGTTTATCAGGGACACAGATTGAGGATTATCATAGACACAGTTTGAAGATTATCAGGGGCACAGATTGAGGATTATCAGGACACAGATTGAGGATTATCAGGACACAGATTGAGGATTATCAGGGACACAAATTGAGGATTATCGGGAACAAAGATTGGGGATGATCAGGGACACACATTGGGGATTATCAGGGACACAAATTGAGGATTATCGGGGACAAAGATTGAGGATTATCAGGGACACAGATTGAGGATTATCGGGGACAAAGATTGAGGATTATCAGGGACACAGATTGAGGATTATCATAGACACAGTTTGAAGATTATCAGGGGCACAGATTGCGGATTATCAGGGACACAGATTGAGGATTATCAGGACACAGATTGGGATTATCAGGGGCACAGATTGAGGATTATCAGGCACACAGATTCAGGATTATCAGGGACACAGATTGAGGATTATCAGGACACAGATTGAGGATTATCAGGGACACAGATTGAGGATTATCAGGACACAGATTGAGGATTATCAGGGACACAGATTGAAGATTAGCAGGACACAGATTGAGGATTATCAGGGACACAGATTGAGGATTATCAGGGACACAGATTGAAGATTGTCAGAGACACAGTTTGAGGATTATCAGGGACACAGATTGAGGATTATCAGGACACAGATTGAGGATTATCTGAGACACAGATTGAGGATTATCAGGGACACAGATTGAGGATTATCAGGACACCGATAGAGAATTATCAGGGACACAGATTGAGGATTATCAGGGACACAGATTGAGGATTATCAGGGACACAGATAGAGGATTAGCAGGACACAGATTGAGGATTATCAGAGACACAGATTGAGGATTATCAGGGACACAGATTGAGGATTATCAGGACACAGATTGAGGATTATCTGAGACACAGATTGAGGATTATCAGGGACACAGATTGAAGATTATCAGGGACACAGATTGGGGATTATCAGGGACACAGATTGAGGATTATCAGGACACAGATTGAGGATTATCAGAGACACAGATTGAGGATTATCAGGGACACAGATTGAGGATTATCAGGACACATTTGAGGATTATCAGGACACAGATTGAGGATTATCAGGACACAGATTGAGGATTATCAGGACACATTTGAGGATTATCAGGACACAGATTGAGGATTATCAGGACACAGATTGAGGATTACCTGAGACACAGATTGAGGATTATCAGGGACACAGATTGAGGATTATCAGGACACAGATAGAGGATCATCAGGACACAGATTGAGGATTATCTGAGACACAGATTGAGGATTATCAGGGACACAGATTGAGGATTATCGGGGACACAGATTCAGGTTCATCAGGGACACAGATTGAAGGTTATCAGGGACACAGATTGGGGATTATCAGGGCACAGATTGAGGATTATCAGGGACACAGATTGAGGATTATCAGGGACACAGATTGAGGATTATCAGGGACACAGATTGAAGATTATCAGGGACACAGATTGGGGATTATCAGGACACAGATTTAGGATGATCAGGGACACAGATTGAGGATTATCAGGACACAGATTGAGGATTATCAGGGACACAGATTGAGGATTATCAGGACACAGATTGAGGATTATCAGGGACACAGATTGAGGATTATCAGGACACAGATTGAGGATTATCAGGACACATTTGAGGATTATCAGGGACACAGATTGAGGATTATCAGGGACACAGATTGGGGATTATCAGGACACAGATTGAGGATTATCAGGGACACAGATTGAGGATTATCAGGGACACAGATTGAGGATTATGAGCGACACAGATTGAGGATTATCAGGACACAGATTGAGGATTATCAGGGACACAGATTGAGGATTATCAGGACACAGATTGGGGATTATCAGGACACAGATTGAGGATTATCACGGACACAGATTGAGTATTATCAGAGACACAGATTGAGGATTATCAGCGACACAGATTGAGGATTATCAGGACACAGATTGAGGATTATCAGAGACACAGCTTGAGGATTACCAGGGACACAGATTGAGGATTATCAGGACACAGATTGAGGATTAACAGAGACAAAGATTGAGGATTATCAGGGACACAGTTTGAGGTTTATCAGGGACACAGATTGAGGATTATCATAGACACAGTTTGAAGATTATCTTGAGCACAGATTGAGGATTATCAGGACACAGATTGAGGATTATCAGGGACACAGATTGAGGATTATCAGGGATACAGATTGAGGATTATCAGGACACAGATTGAGGATTATCAGAGACACAAATTGAGGATTATCGGGAACAAATATTGGGGATTATCAGGGACACACATTGGGGATTATCAGGGACACAAATTGAGGATTATCAGGGGCACAGATTGAGGATTATCAGGGACACAGATTGAGGATTATCAGGGACACAGATTGAGGATTATCAGTGACACAGATTGAGGATTATCAGGACACAGATTGAGGATTATCAGGGACTCAGATTGAGGATTATCAGGGACACAGATTGAGAATTATCAGAGACACAGATTGAAGATTATCAGGGACACAGATTGAGGATTATTGGGAAAACAGATTGAGGATTATCAGGGACACAGATTGAAGATTATCAGGGACACAGATTGAGTATTATCAGGGACACAGATTGAAGATTAACAGAGACAAAGATTGAGGATTATCAGAGACACAGATTGAGGATTATCAGAGACACAGAGTGAGGATTATCAGGGACACAGATTGAGGATTATCAGGGACACAGATTGAGGATTATCAGAGACACAGAGTGAGGATTATCAGGGACTCAGATTGAGGATTATCAGGGACACAGATTGAGGATTAACAGAGACAAAGATTGAGGATTATCAGGGACACAGTTTGAGGTTTATCAGGGACACAGATTGAGGATTATCATAGACACAGTTTGAAGATTATCAGGGGCACAGATTGAGGATTATCAGGACACAGATTGAGGATTATCAGGACACAGATTGAGGATTATCAGGGACACAAATTGAGGATTATCGGGAACAAAGATTGGGGATTATCAGGGACACACATTGGGGATTATCAGGGACACAAATTGAGGATTATCAGGGACACGGATTGAGGATTATCGGGGACAAAGATTGAGGATTATCAGGGACACAGATTGAGGATTATCAGGGACAAAGATTGAGGATTATCAGGGACACAGATTGAGGATTATCATAGACACAGTTTGAAGATTATCAGGGGCACAGATTGCGGATTATCAGGGACACAGATTGAGGATTATCAGGGGCACAGATTGAGGATTATCAGGGGCACAGATTGAGGATTATCAGGCACACAGATTCAGGATTATCAGGGACACAGATTGAGGATTATCAGGACACAGATTGAGGATTATCAGGGACACAGATTGAGGATTATCAGGACACAGATTGAGGATTATCAGGACACAGATTGAGGATTATCAGGTCACAGATTGAGGATTATCTGAGACACAGATTGAGGATTATCAGGGGCACAGATTGAGGATTATCAGGGACAGAGATTGAGGATTATCATGACACAGATTGAGGATTATCAGGGACACAGATTGAGGATTATCAGGACACAGATTGAGGATTATCAGGGACACAGATTGAAGATTAGCAGGACACAGATTGAGGATTATCAGGGACACAGATTGAGGATTATCAGGGACACAGATTGAGGATTGTCAGAGACACAGTTTGAGGATTATCAGGGACACAGATTGAGGATTATCAGGACACAGATTGAGGATTATCTGAGACACAGATTGAGGATTATCAGGGACACAGATTGAGGATTATCAGGACACAGATAGAGAATTATCAGGGACACAGATTGAGGATTATCAGGGACACAGATTGAGGATTATCAGGGACACAGATAGAGGATTAGCAGGACACAGATTGAGGATTATCAGAGACACAGATTGAGGATTATCAGGGACACAGATTGAGGATTATCAGGACACAGATTGAGGATTATCTGAGACACAGATTGAGGATTATCAGGGACACAGATTGAAGATTATCAGGGACACATATTGGGGATTATCAGGGACACAGATTGAGGATTATCAGGACACAGATTGAGGATTATCAGAGACACAGATTGAGGATTATCAGGGACACAGATTGAGAATTATCAGAGACACAGATTGAAGATTATCAGGGACACAGATTGAGGATTATTGGGAAAACAGATTGAGGATTATCAGGGACACAGATTGAGGATTATCAGTGACACAGATTGAGGATTATCAGGGCAGATTGAGGATTATCAGGATGCAGATTGAAGATTATCAGGGACACAGATTGAAGATTATCAGAGACACAGATTGAAGATTATCAGGGACACAGATTTAGGATTATCAGGGACACAGATTGAAGATTATCAGAGACACAGATTGAGGATTATCAGAGACACAGAGTGAGGATTATCAGGGACACAGATTGAGGATTATCAGGACACAGATTGAGGATTATCAGGGACACAGATTGAGGATTATCAGGGACACAGATTGAGGATTGTCAGAGACACAGTTTGAGGATTATCAGGGACACAGATTGAGGATTATCAGGACACAGATTGAGGATTATCTGAGACACAGATTGAGGATTATCAGGGACACAGATTGAGGATTATCAGGGACACAGATTGAAGATTATCAGGGACACAGATTGAGTATTATCAGGGACACAGATTGAAGATTATCAGTGACACAGATTGAGGATTATCAGGGCAGATTGAGGATTATCAGGATGCAGATTGAATATTATCAGGGACACAGATTGAAGATTATCAGGGACACAGATTTAGGATTATCAGGGACTCAGATTGAGGATTATCAGGGACACAGATTGAGGATTAACAGAGACAAAGATTGAGGATTATCAGGGACACAGTTTGAGGTTTATCAGGGACACAGATTGAGGATTATCATAGACACAGTTTGAAGATTATCAGGGGCACAGATTGAGGATTATCAGGACACAGATTGAGGATTATCAGGACACAGATTGAGGATTATCAGGGACACAAATTGAGGATTATCGGGAACAAAGATTGGGGATTATCAGGGACACACATTGGGGATTATCAGGGACACAAATTGAGGATTATCGGGGACAAAGATTGAGGATTATCAGGGACACAGATTGAGGATTATCATAGACACAGTTTGAAGATTATCAGGGCACAGATTGCGGATTATCAGGGACACAGATTGAGGATTATCAGGGGCACAGATTGAGGATTATCAGGGGCACAGATTGAGGATTATCAGGCACAAAAATTCAGGATTATCAGGGACACAGATTGAGGATTATCAGGACACAGATTGAGGATTATCAGGACACAGATTGAGGATTATCAGGACACAGATTGAGGATTATCAGGACACAGATTGAGGATTATCTGAGACACAGATTCAGGATTATCAGGGGCACAGATTGAGGATTATCAGGGACAGAGATTGAGGATTATCAGGACACAGAATTGAGGATTATCAGGGACACAGATTGAGGATTATCAGGACACAGATTGAGGATTATCAGGGACACAGATTGAGATTAGCAGGACACAGATTGAGGATTATCAGGGACACAGATTGAGGATTATCAGGGACACAGATTGAGGATTATCAGGACACAGATTGAGGATTATCAGGGACACAGATTGAGGATTATCAGGACACAGATTGAGGATTATCTGAGACACAGATTGAGGATTATCAGGGACACAGATTGAGGATTATCAGGACACAGATAGAGGATTATCAGGGACACAGATTGAGGATTATCAGGGACACAGATTGAGGATTATCAGGGACACAGATAGAGGATTAGCAGGACACAGATTGAGGATTATCAGAGACACAGATTGAGGATTATCAGGGACACAGATTGAGGATTATCAGGACACAGATTGAGGATTATCTGAGACACAGATTGAGGATTATCAGGGACACAGATTGAAGATTATCAGGGACACAGATTGGAGATTATCAGGGACACAGATTGGGGATATCGGGGACACAGATTGAGGATTATCAGGACACAGATTGAGGATTATCAGGGACACAAATTGAGGATTATCAGGGACACAGATTGAGGATTATCAGGACACAGATTGAGGATTATCAGGACACAGATTGAGGATTATCAGGACACAGATTGAGGATTATCCGAGACACAGATTGAGGATTATCAGGGACACAGATTGAGGATTATCAGGACACAGATAGAGGATTATCAGGGACACAGATTGAGGATTATCAGGGACACAGATTGAGGATTATCAGGGACACAGATAGAGGATTAGCAGGACACAGATTGAGGATTATCAGAGACACAGATTGAGGATTATCAGGGACACAGATTGAGGATTATCAGGACACAGATTGAGGATTATCTGAGACACAGATTGAGGATTATCAGGGACACAGATTGAAGATTATCAGGGACACAGATTGGAGATTATCAGGGACACAGATTGGGGATATCGGGGACACAGATTGAGGATTATCAGGACACAGATTGAGGATTATCAGGGACACAAATTGAGGATTATGAGGGACACAGATTGAGGATTATCAGGACACAGATTGAGGATTATCAGGACACAGATTGAGGATTATCTGAGACACAGATTGAGGATTATCAGGGACACAGATTGAGGATTATCGGGACACAGATAGAGGATCATCAGGACACAGATTGAGGATTATCTGAGACACAGATTGAGGATTATCAGGGACACAGATTGAGGATTATCGGGGACACAGATTCAGGTTCATCAGGGACACAGATTGAAGTTTATCAGGGACACAGATTGGGGATTATCAGGGACACAGATTGAGGATTATCAGGGACACAGATTGAGGATTATCAGGGACACAGATTGAGGATTATCAGGGACACAGATTGAGATTATCAGGGACACAGATTGAGGATTATCAGGACACAGATTGAGGATGATCAGGGACACAGATTGAGGATTATCAGGACACAGATTGAGGATTATCAGGGACACAGATTGAGGATTATCAGGACACATTTTGAGGATTATCAGGGACACAGATTGAGGATTATCAGGACACAGATTGAGGATTATCAGGACACAGATTGAGGATTATCAGGGACACAGATTGAGGATTATCAGGGACACAGATTGGGGATTATCAAGGACACAAATTGAGGATTAACAGGGACACAGATTGAGGATTATCAAGGACACAAATTGAGGATTAACAGGACACAGATTGAGGATTATCAGGACACAGATTGAGGATTATCAGGGACACAAATTTAGGATTATCAGGGACACAGATTGAGGATTATCAGGGACACAGATTGAGGATTATCAGGACACAGATTGAGGATTATCAGGGACACAGATTGGGGATTATCAGGGACACAAATTGAGGATTATCAGGGACACAGATTGAGGATTATCAGGGACACAGATTGAGGATTATCAGGACACAGATTGAGGATTATCTGAGACACAGATTGAGGATTATCAGGGACACAGATTGAAGATTATCAGGGACACAGATTGGGGATTATCAGGGACACAGATTGAGGATTATCAGGACACAGATTGAGGATTATCAGAGACACAGATTGAGGATTATCAGGGACACAGATTGAGAATTATCAGAGACACAGATTGAAGATTATCAGGGACACAGATTGAGGATTATTGGGAAAACAGATTGAGGATTATCAGGGACACAGATTGAAGATTATCAGGGACACAGATTGAGTATTATCAGGGACACAGATTGAAGATTATCAGTGACACAGATTGAGGATTATCAGGGCAGATTGAGGATTATCAGGATGCAGATTGAAGATTATCAGGGACACAGATTGAAGATTATCAGGGACACAGATTGAAGATTATCAGGGACACAGATTTAGGATTATCAGGGACACAGATTGAAGATTATCAGAGACACAGATTGAGGATTATCAGAGACACAGAGTGAGGATTATCAGAGACACAGATTGAAGATTATCAGGGACACAGATTGAGGATTATTGGGAAAACAGATTGAGGATTATCAGTGACACAGATTGAAGATTATCAGAGACACAGATTGAGGATTATCAGAGACACAGAGTGAGGATTATCAGGGACACAGATTGAAGATTATCAGTGACACAGATTGAGGATTATCAGGGCAGATTGAGGATTATCAGGATGCAGATTGAAGATTATCAGGGACACAGATTGAAGATTATCAGGGACACAGATTGAAGATTATCAGGGACACAGATTGAGGATTATCATAGACACAGTTTGAAGATTATCAGAGACACAGAGTGAGGATTATCAGGGACTCAGATTGAGGAATATCAGGGACACAGATTGAGGATTAACAGAGACAAAGATTGAGGATTATCAGGGACACAGTTTGAGGTTTATCAGGGACACAGATTGAGGATTATCATAGACACAGTTTGAAGATTATCAGGGGCACAGATTGAGGATTATCAGGACACAGATTGAGGATTATCAGGACACAGATTGAGGATTATCAGGGACACAAATTGAGGATTATCGGGAACAAAGACTGGGGATTATCAGGGACACACATTGGGGATTATCAGGGACACAAATTGAGGATTATCGGGGACAAAGATTGAGGATTATCAGGGACACAGATTGAGGATTATCATAGACACAGTTTGAAGATTATCAGGGGCACAGATTGCGGATTATCAGGGACACAGATTGAGGATTATCAGGGGCACAGATTGAGGATTATCAGGGGCACAGATTGAGGATTATCAGGCACACAGATTCAGGATTATCAGGGACACAGATTGAGGATTATCAGGACACAGATTGAGGATTATCAGGACACAGATTGAGGATTATCAGGACACAGATTGAGGATTATCAGGACACAGATTGAGGATTATCTGAGACACAGATTCAGGATTATCAGGGGCACAGATTGAGGATTATCAGGGACAGAGATTGAGGATTATCATGACACAGATTGAGGATTATCAGGGACACAGATTGAGGATTATCAGGACACAGATTGAGGATTATCAGGGACACAGATTGAAGATTAGCAGGACACAGATTGAGGATTATCAGGGATACAGATTGAGGATTATCAGGGACACAGATTGAGGATTATCAGAGACACAGATTGAGGATTATCAGGGACACAGATTGAGGATTATCAGGACACAGATTGAGGATTATCCGAGACACAGATTGAGGATTATCAGGGACACAGATTGAGGATTATCAGGACACAGATAGAGGATTATCAGGGACACAGATTGAGGATTATCAGGGACACAGATTGAGGATTATCAGGGACACAGATTGAGGATTAGCAGGACACAGATTGAGGATTATCAGAGACACAGATTGAGGATTATCAGGGACACAGATTGAGGATTATCAGGACACAGATTGAGGATTATCTGAGACACAGATTGAGGATTATCAGGGACACAGATTGAAGATTATCAGGGACACAGATTGAGATTATCAGGGACACAGATTGGGGATTATCGGGGACACAGATTGAGGATTATCAGGACACAGATTGAGGATTATCAGGGACACAAATTGAGGATTATCAGGGACACAGATTGAGGATTATCAGGACACAGATTGAGGATTATCAGGACACAGATTGAGGATTATCAGGACACAGATTGAGGATTATCAGGACACAGATTGAGGATTATCTGAGACACAGATTGAGGATTATCAGGGACACAGATTGAGGATTATCGGGACACAGATAGAGGATCATCAGGACACAGATTGAGGATTATCTGAGACACAGATTGAGGATTATCAGGGACACAGATTGAGGATTATCGGGGACACAGATTCAGGTTCATCAGGGACACAGATTGAAGTTTATCAGGGACACAGATTGGGGATTATCAGGGACACAGATTGAGGATTATCAGGACACAGATTGAGGATTATCAGGACACAGATTGAGGATTATCAGGACACAGATTGAGGATTATCAGGACACAGATTGAGGATTATCTGAGACACAGATTCAGGATTATCAGGGGCACAGATTGAGGATTATCAGGGACAGAGATTGAGGATTATCATGACACAGATTGAGGATTATCAGGGACACAGATTGAGGATTATCAGGACACAGATTGAGGATTATCAGGGACACAGATTGAAGATTAGCAGGACACAGATTGAGGATTATCAGGGATACAGATTGAGGATTATCAGGGACACAGATTGAGGATTATCAGAGACACAGATTGAGGATTATCAGGGACACAGATTGAGGATTATCAGGACACAGATTGAGGATTATCCGAGACACAGATTGAGGATTATCAGGGACACAGATTGAGGATTATCAGGACACAGATAGAGGATTATCAGGGACACAGATTGAGGATTATCAGGGACACAGATTGAGGATTATCAGGGACACAGATAGAGGATTAGCAGGACACAGATTGAGGATTATCAGAGACACAGATTGAGGATTATCAGGGACACAGATTGAGGATTATCAGGACACAGATTGAGGATTATCTGAGACACAGATTGAGGATTATCAGGGACACAGATTGAAGATTATCAGGGACACAGATTGGAGATTATCAGGGACACAGATTGGGGATTATCGGGGACACAGATTGAGGATTATCAGGACACAGATTGAGGATTATCAGGGACACAAATTGAGGATTATCAGGGACACAGATTGAGGATTATCAGGACACAGATTGAGGATTATCAGGACACAGATTGAGGATTATCAGGACACAGATTGAGGATTATCAGGACACAGATTGAGGATTATCTGAGACACAGATTGAGGATTATCAGGGACACAGATTGAGGATTATCAGGACACAGATAGAGGATCATCAGGACACAGATTGAGGATTATCTGAGACACAGATTGAGGATTATCAGGGACACAGATTGAGGATTATCGGGGACACAGATTCAGGTTCATCAGGGACACAGATTGAAGGTTATCAGGGACACAGATTGGGGATTATCAGGGACACAGATTGAGGATTATCAGGGACACAGATTGAGGATTATCAGGGACACAGATTGAGGATTATCAGGGACACAGATTGAAGATTATCAGGGACACAGATTGGGGATTATCAGGACACAGATTGAGGATGATCAGGGACACAGATTGAGGATTATCAGGACACAGATTGAGGATTATCAGGGACACAGATTGAGGATTATCAGGACACATTTTGAGGATTATCAGGGACACAGATTGAGGATTATCAGGACACAGATTGAGGATTATCAGGACACAGATTGAGGATTATCAGGACCACAGATTGAGGATTATCAGGGACACAGATTGGGGATTATCAGGACACAGATTGAGGATTATCAGGGACACAGATTGAGGATTATCAGGGACACAGATTGAGGATTATCAGGGACACAGATTGAGGATTATCAGGGACACAGATTGGGGATTATCAAGGACACAAATTGAGGATTAACAGGCACACAGATTGAGGATTATCAAGGACACAAATTGAGGATTATCAGGACACAGATTGAGGATTATCAGGGACACAAATTGAGGATTATCAGGGACACAGATTGAGGATTATCAGGGACACAGATTGAAGATTATCAGGACACAGATTGAGGATTATCAGGACACAGATTGAGGATTATCAGGGACACAGATTGAGGATTATCAGGACACAGATTGAGGATTATCAGGGACACAGATTGAGGATTATCAGGGACACAGATTGAGGATTATCAGGACACAGATTGAGGATTATCAGGGACACAGATTGGGGATTATCAAGGACACAAATTGAGGATTAACAGGGACACAGATTGAGGATTATCAAGGACACAAATTGAGGATTAACGGGACACAGATTGAGGATTATCAGGACACAGATTGAGGATTATCAGGGACACAAATTTAGGATTATCAGGGACACAGATTGAGGATTATCAGGGACACAGATTGAGGATTATCAGGACACAGATTGAGGATTATCAGGGACACAGATTGGGGATTATCAGGGACACAAATTGAGGATTATCAGGGACACAGATTGAGGATTATCAGGGACACAGATTGGGGATTATCAGGACACAGATTGAGGATTACCAGGGACACAGATTGAGGATTATCTGGGACACAGATTGGGGATTATCAGGACACAGATTGAGGATTATCAGGGACACAGATTGGGGATTATCAGGACACAGATTGAGGATTATCAGGACACAGATTGAGGATTATCAGGGACACAGATTGGGGATTATCAGAACACAGATTGAGGATTATCAGGGACACAGATTGTGGATTATCAGGGACACAGATCGAGGATTATCAGGGACACAGATTGGGGATTATCAGGGACACAGATAGAGGATTATCAGGGACAAATTTAGTGGAACATTATTTCATGAAAGGTTAATAGAACTCATATAACACCTTTCACAACCTCAGGATGTCCCAAAGCGACTTACAGTCAGTTAATTACTTTCAAAGTGTTATCACTGTTGTAATATAGGGAAATGCAACAACCAAATAGCACACAGCAAGATCACAGAAAACAAATGAGATAATGACCAGACAATCTCTTTGTTTATTTTGTTATTGGTGCTGGTTAAGGGATAAATATTGCCAGGACATCAGGAGAACGTTCTTGCTTTTCTTCAAATAGTGCCATGTGATCTTTTACATCCATCTGGGAGCTGCTTAGTTTTACCAATCATCCAAAAGACAGAACCTGCCACAATGCAGCACTCCCTCAGTGCTGCACTGAAGAGTCGGGCTGGATTACAGGTTCGAGTCTCTGGAGTGGGCCTTGAACACATGACTTTCTGACGCAGTGACAAGAGTTCGACCACTAAACCAAGGTGACAGCTCCTTCACGGAGGATAACTAAAGAAAGAGTTGGGCCTATTAGAGACCAAAAAGGAAGCTTGTGTGTGGATGTGGAAGACGTGGGTATGGTTCTTAATGAATACTTTGCGTCTGTCTTCACAAAAGAGAGGGACGATGCAGACATTGTAGTTAAGGAGGAGGAGTGTGAAATATTAGATTCGATAAACATAGTGAGAGAGGATATATTAAGGGCTTAAGCATCTTTGAAAGTAGATAAATCGCCAGGCCCGGATGAAATGTATCCCAGGCTGTTAAGAGAAGCAAGAGAGGAAATAGCAGAGGCTCTAACCATCATTTTTCAATCCTCTCTGGCTACAGGTATGGTGCCAGAGGACTGGAGGACTGCTAATGTTGTACAAAAAGGGAGAAAGGGATAGACCGAGTAATTACAGGCCAGTCGCCTAACCTCGGTGGTGGACAAATTGTTGGAAAAATTCTGAGAGACAGTATTAATCGTCATTTAGAAAGGCACGGATTGATCAAGGACAGTCAGCATGGATTTGTTAAGGGAAGGTCGTGTCTGACTAACGTGATTGAATTTTTTGAAGAGGTACCAAAGAGGGTTGATGAGTGCAGTGCATTTGATGTAGTCTACATGGATCAAGGCTTTTTACAATGTCCCACATGGCAGACTGGTCAGAAAAGTAAAAGCCCATGGGATCCAAAGGAAAGTGGCAAATTGGATCCAAAATTGGCTCAGTGGCAGGAAGCAAAGGGTAATGGTTGACAGATGTTTTAGTGACTGGAAAGCTGTTTCCAGTGGGGTTCCGCAGGGCTCAGTACTAGGTTCCTTGCTTTTTGTGGTATACATCAATGATTTAGACTTCAATGTAGGGGGATGAATAAGAAGTTTGCAGATGATACAAAAATTGGCTGTGTGGTTGATAGTGAGGAAGAAAGCTGTAGCCTGCAGGAAGATATCAATGGACTGGTCAGGAGAGCAGAAACGTGGCAAATGGAATTCAATCCGGAGAAGTGTGAGGTAATGCATTTGGGGAGGGCTAACAAGGCAAGAGAATACACACTAAATGGTAGGATACTGAGAAGTGTAGAAGAAAAGAGGGACCTTGGAGTGCCTGACCACAGATCCCTGAAGGTAGCAGGACAGGTAGATAAGGTGGTTCAGAAGGCATATGGGATGCTTTCCTTTATTAGCCAAGACATAGAATATAAGAGCAGGGAGGTTATGCTTGAACGGTACAAAACACTAGTTAGGTCACAGCTCGAGTACTGTGTACAGTTCTGGTCACCACATTATAGGAAAGATGTGATTGCACTAGAGTGGTTACAGAGGAGATTTACGAGGACTACCAGGACTGGAGAATTTTAGCTATGAAGATAGATTGGATAGGCTGGAGTTATGGGTGGCACGGTGGCATAGTGGTTAGCACTGGTGCCTCACAGCGCCAGGGACCCGGGTTCGAATCTGACCTCGGGTGACTGTCTGTGTGGAGTTTGCACATTCTCCCCGTGTCTGCGTGGGTTTCCTCCGGGTGCTCCGGTTTCCTCCCACAGTCCAAAAATGTGCGGGTTAGGTTGATTTGGCTATGATAAATTGACCCTTAGTGTTAGGGGGGGATTAAATATGTGGGGTTACGGGGATAGGATGGGATATGTTAGGGGGAATTAAATACGTGGGGTTACGGGGATAGGGTGGGATATGTGTCGGTGCAGGCTCGATGGGGATTCTGTGTGGGAAAGTAGGGACAGGGTACTGGATTTGGATGATCAGCCATGATCGTATTGAATGGTGGAGCAGGCTCGACGGGCCGAATGGCCTACTCCTGCTCCTAGTTTCTATGTTTCTATGTTTCTATGTTATTTTCTTTGGAACAGAGGAGGCTGAGGGGAGACTTAATTGAGGTGTATAAAATTATGAGGAGCCTAGATAGAGTGGACAAGAAGGACCTATTTCCCTAGTAGAGAGGTCAATAACCAGGGGGCATAGATTTAAAGAAATGGGTAGAAGGTTTAGAGGGGAGTTGAGGAGAACTTTTTTCACCCAGAGGGTGGTGAGGGTCTGGAACTCACTGCCTGAAAGGGTGGTAGAGGCAGAAACCCTCATCACATTTAAAAAGTACTTGGATATGCACTTGAAGTACCGTAACCTACAAGGCTACGGACCAAGAGCTGGAAAGTGGGATTAGGCTGGATAGCTCTTTTTCGGCCGGCACAGACACGATGGGTCGAATGGCCTCCTTCTGTGCCGTAAATTTCTATGATTCTATGAGCACAGGCCAGATGGGATGAATGGGGAAAAGGACAAAGGAATAAAATTATATGTAGGGCTCTTTCTGAGAGCTGCCCCAGGTACAATGGGCCGAATGGTCTCCTTCAGTGCTGTAAACTTTTAAGATTCTGATTCAAAGCAGGTGAGGTACCACTAGAAACATACAGGTGGCGGTGGTGAGCTACAGGAACACTGGTCCCAGCAGTGCCACCAGGAGGACTACACTGGAACTGCAGCACCCTCACATCCTGCGTAGTACATTTTGGTAAAATCGTGAAATTGGTGAACTATTACAGTAATGCCGACCCCGCTGTCTCATAAATCAAGAGACAAACTCTTAAAAATCATGGGAATTGGTATAGAAATCATGAGTTGCTATTTTTATCAAACATGAACCAATATAGATAGGCAGTTGGTTTATAAACCTCATTGGTGGCTTATTTAATCTCTAACAGGTCACAACTCTGTACAAAAACTATATTACTGCATCTGAAAATGCTTTACAGAAAACTTTTTTAAAAAGCCGACCTGTTATCACCACGTTGCTATGTTTGGGCACTCCTCTCGAGTTTCGGGCGGGTGATTTTTCAGTATCAGGTAAGCGCGAAAATATTGTATTCTAAACAAAAAAAAGGGCTAGAAATTCATGTACTTACCGCCACACCATAGCTCCATGAAATGGCGGCCGCCGCTCTTTCGCCAGCTGGTGGTGGGTCCCGCAACGGCCGTCATATTCCTCTCCCCCTTTGCGCTGCCGATAACTGGCAGTGCCCTGTGGAAAAAAAGGCAGTGTGGTGACATCAATCGGCGTGCAACGCCGACTTAACATCACCAACGCGAACTTCGACCCTAGCGCTGAACCTGGCATGCAAGCAGGCTGACAGTGACGATGTCTGCACCTATAAAGGGACACACACTTCATTCAGGTAAGATTGGATTTAAGGGTATGGACTGTTTTTTTTTACTTTATTGAAGTGGTGGCTTGCTGCGATAGATGAGAAAAGTTTTTGTAAGTGTGTAGGGAGTGCTGCTGGATGCTTGCGAGGGCTCAGATGGTAAATGAAGGCCTTTGAGAAAACAGAACATGCTGCGAATACTCAGCAACATCCGTGGAGAGAAAAACAGAGTTCACGTCTCAGGTCGACATGCTGCCTGACCAACTGAGTATTTCCAGCATTTTATGCTGTCATTTCACATTTACAGCATCCGCTTGCAGAGGGAAGAGGAAGACGCAGAAGAGGAGAAAGCCAAAGAGGAGGAATCAGAGGAAAGGATGCATCCCAGACAGCCCCTCTGTGGCTGGGATATCCGGGATGGAATAATCTGCCTGCGGTCCCATTGGCTGGGCAGGCTGCCTCTTCTTGTTGACCCACTGGCTGGGCAGGCTGCATTTCTTGGGTGTGTGAAATGAGGAAGGCACAAGGGTGGAGTTGTGGTGAGGGAAGGGCGCGAAAGCAAGAGGTGCATGCAAGAAGGAGAATAACATATGAGGATACCCGCATCTTGTATTCTTTCAGCCCTGCTGCTGGCCAAGGGCTCAACCATCCCCCTGCCAAGAATGACCTGCACCATCTCCTCCAAGGGGGTGAGGTGAGGCTAGGAATAGGAGATGTGCCTCGTGATTGGTGCAGATTGTTGGTAGGTGAGTGTACGAAAGACTGGTATTATAGATTCTTAGTAGATGAGAATCATATATGTATAAATTCAAGTGTAGCCACCGACCAACTAATATTACCCATAATTACTCCTGGGTAACTAAAATGCTAAGGTTTGTTCAAAATGCAGCTGCAAAGACAGTCAAAAGCAGGTTTGACTAAGCTCTGATAATAAACCACCACAGGCTGCAAGTGAATGTCAAATTGTTAAATAACATATCCTAATGCTAAGTAGAAATTAGAGTTCGCTTAACAAAACTAATTGCAAAGATATTTAAAAGTTAATTAATAAATAATTAACATAAAATGAAAGAGATCATGGAGTTAAGGGGCAGAATTTTCATTGAGCCGTGGAGGCGGGTTTGGAGGTGGGACTGGATTGAAAATAGCTGAATCAGGGGTCCCTACCCCATCCCGCCCCCAACCCGCCTCCATGCCAGTTTCGCTGGAGGCGGGTACCCGACCTATGCTGGGACCCGCCTCCCCGAGGCGGGAAGGGGATTAGTGGCAATAAACTGCCTGTTAACAGGTAGTTAACAGGCAGTTTTTTGCCTAATCCCTATTTTTATGCCTGAAATGTGGGCTCTCCGACAGGTCCCAACCACGCCGTTTCAGCGAGGCGGACCGTGGGTCTGCAGGGGTTGGAGGGGTCGATATGTCCGGTGGGCAGGTGAGTGATGGGTGCATGTGTGCAGAAGTGTGTAAAGTAAGTGTAAAGTGTGGAAAAAAGTTTTACTTACCTTAACTTCCTCCTGCAGGTGTCAGCCCTTCAGGTCTCGGGAGTCAGAAATCTCACCGGCACAGAAAGCAGAATGGCCATTGAGCTGTCAAAAGATGCAGCCTCTGCTTTTTGTTCTGCAGAGATCTCTAAATCAGCCTGAGAGGAAGGAATTAACTTAGAGTACAGATTGTCAGTGTTTGACAGCTTCAAAGAGCTGTCAAACGCTGATATTTCATCTGTCAAAAGCTCTTGACAGATGAAATGTCAATCTGTGACGTCACCTGTTGCCGGGTGGCCCTTGATTGGCCTGCTGAGCCCACTGGGCGGGCTCAACAAGGTCAATCAAGGGAAAATACAGTGGGTTGGCCACAAGTCGATGGAGGCAGGACTACAACCCAAAAAGTGGGAGTCCCGCCTCCATCCCGTCCCCAGTATCAAAATCCAGCCCAATGTATCCATCTGGTAGATTGAAGTGAGATAGTCAAGACTGGGGAGACAGCACTGACATGGGCCCCCTTGGTATCAGGCCTTGAGATAGTCTGGATACCGTCAAGACTGGGGAGACAGCGCTGACATGGGCCCCCTTGGTATCAGGCCTTGTACCGCTTGTACCAGGGGAGGCAGGAATAAAAGAGATAAAGTGAATTCCAATGAGGTGAGGAACACACAAACAAGACAGCAGGATAGAGTTGTTGGAAAAGTACTGGAAAAGGAGTGGCCAAGATGCTAACCTTAGTCTGAGTGACAATGGTATTTTGACCATTAGGACCAATTAAAAAAGGTGATTTTGTTAAAGACCATATATGGACACTGGCCAAACGAACTTTTGATAAGAAATGGGTTAAAACCTTGATACCCAAAGAATAACTTCACACAGACTTACTGCAAGAACAAAGGAATAGACTTAAGATGATGTCATCTGTGTCCGAGAGGTCCCAGAGATCAAGGGCTGTGAGCTACTCGTTGAACTATCGCCTAATGTTAAGTATATTTCGCTATAAGCTTCATAAATCTTGATCTATTGCTCAAACATACTGACTGCTGCCTATTTGTGTCTTGTCCAAGAACGCTGAGGGACCATTTAAGATTTTACATGAGTGATTAGGGGTTGTGCATTGAGCAGTGTGTGAGGCCTGTGGTGCAGTTGGTAGAAGACGGCTTTTGAAGATGCATTCGCTGACCTTGACCAGTGGTCTAAGGTCATGAAGCTTCTTTGGGCACCGGAGCCAGGACATTGCTGGCAGTAACGGCCTTAGAGATGTACTCCCACATTGTTCCTTCTGGAGGGCCTCCTGGCCCCTGTGGGTAGAGGGCCGCTCTTGCAGTGTTGACCCCCTGCACAAAGCTGTAGTGCTGCTTGTGAGACCCTCTGTGCCCCTTCCCTGGCTTGTTGAGCCACTTGTGTTAATGCTGAGGCAGTTTTCCCATTTGTTGAGGTTAGGAAGGTAATTCAGCTTTAACAGCTGAATATTTACATTTGGAACTTCTTTTAAATATTGAATATTTCTTTAAAAGGCAGAAAGGTCTGAAAAATGTATTGATTAACTGCATTTATTTTGTATTGCTTCAGGGTGCATGGCCCCTTTAATTCTCAGACCTCTTCATTGCCCACAATTCCCTGCGAGCTCCACAGCCTCGCTCCCATTGGCTGTGGGAAGCTGCAACGCCGGACCTGGACAGGAACTTCGTCCTGGATCCCTCCAGCAATGCCCCCAGGACGGCGTTGCACGGCAGGTGAGCACTGCGTCACCTATCTCCATGCCCCCCCCAGACCAATTTCACTCGGGTAGTATTGCGGCCATTTCCAGCGGCCATTAACTGTAATTGCTGGCAACTTTGCTGGCGAACACAAATTTTTCCCCCCTAAGACTTTGTCATGCTGGGTTTTTCAAAGACTCAGTGAGCCGTGTGTCAGTGCTAATGATATTGATGTGGGGTCCAACGGTGGGTGATATTTGGGCTCAGGCCACTGTGGGCTCGGTACACAGGCTTGTCCCTAGAGTGACACACGAGTGGTCAGGTCAGTGAATATCATCTTCAAATGCCATATCCCACCATCTGCACCATTAGCCTCACACAATACTGAATGCACCACACTCCCATCACTCACCTACCAACAATCTCTACCAAGCAAGACTCACATCTCACATTCATAGCTTCACCTCACCTGTACATACTTACCACTGCTGCAAGCCTCACACCCACATCTCACAGCTTGAACACACTGTCAGCTATTGAACCATGACAGGCACTTCACCCAAACACATTGCACCGCACTCACTGACACACTTCCCTTTCTCTTGCAGGAAAAGGTGGTGCATAACCGGTGCCAGCAGAACATAACCAGCAGGGTACAGGCTCACCAGCATGACCTCATCCCCACCTCCCATGGAGGAGACGGTGCTGGCCATTTTTTGGCAGGGGCATGGCTGAGCCTGTGGCCAGCAGCGGAGCTGAAAGAATACAAGATGCCGGTATCCTCATACGTTATCCTACTTCTCACATCCTACTTCCCCCTCATCCCACAATCTCTTCTGATTTACGATCTGCACATGGTGTCAGCATGCACCGCTTGCTTTCCCCCCTCCCCTCACCACAACTCTTCCCTTGTGCCGTTCTCATTTCAGACAGCAAGAAATCCAGCCTGTCCAGCCATTGGTTCAACAAGAAGAGGGATAGGAAAGTGAAGATGAAGAAGAAGAAACACCATCACTCGATTTCACACTCCCAGCCACCAGCTCAGATACTGACAATCCGCGTACTTTAGAGGACAGGTTAGACGCGGGATCTGCACATGGTGAGACACCAGGCACGAGTGGGCCGCAGCCAGGGCAGGGGGAAAGGATAGAGCAGATACCAGCTCCCCGGAGGGCAAGGTCGCACACGAGTTCTGCTGCACAGGACTCAGATGAAGACTTCAATGGTGTGGTCTAGAGAAGAACGCTGATGGGTATGCACAATGAAATGCTTGGTGCATTGGCCGGCCTGCCAGAAAGCCTGAATGCAATGTCAAGAAGCATGGAGGAGTCCAGCTCCAGCCTTGCACAGGGCTGTGGGCAGAGCTTGGAGCCCATCCTTTCCAGTGTGGAAGGGGTGGGCAGATCCATTAACACACTTGTTGACCCAACCATCATGCCGTGTCTGATGGCCGAAGTCTCAGCTTCCACTGCAGCACAAGCACAAGCCACCCTATGTCTGAGTGCTGCAATGGAAGCTCAGACTGAAGTCATGCAACCTCAGCTTGCTGCCACACAAACACAGACTGCTGCCGTCATGGCTGGGTTTACCAGTGTTGAAAGGGGCTTACAGGGTGTTACAGCAGTCCAGCAATCTGTACTCCAGCAGATTACTAGGATTGCTGAGACACCGCCCCGAGGGAGTGGCAGTGGATGCATCGCGAGAGACGTGATTTCTGAGTGAAATTAAGCATCACTCGCGATCTCGCGATGGAACTCAATCTTCAATCTCGGAACTTTTTTTGGCTTCGTGCCGAATGCCTGATGACGTCAATTTGCCGATTTACGCATGTGCAAAATAAAAATACGGCGATTTGCACATGCGCAAGAAGTTCGCTACCATCACCAAAAGGCAGCACCGGCTCCTGAGAGGCAACTGAAATGACTGATTCCAACTGCCTATCCTTTCATGCCAGAGTCTCAGGATTGCGTAAGGGAGACTGTTGCCTTCTCTGGGGTGCTTAGAGGCTGGTTCCAGATCCCCCTGACTTCACTCTATATTTTCCTCTTTTTTCTTTCAGTCTGCCTACTTTCACTCGGATGATGTTGTGCTGAAGAAGTTTGCCAAGTTTTTCCAGGATCAGTCCCACGAGGAGCAGGAACATGCAGAGAAACTGATGAAATTCCAGAACCAGCGCGGGGGCCGTGTCAATCTTCAGGATGTGCCGGTTAGTGCAAGAAGTGGCTTCCTGGCCCCAATACATCTTCCTCGCTCTCTCTCTCTCTCTCTTTGTTCAGTGTTTGTTTTTTACTTATGGTCAAATCTAATCTCTTCCCCAGGAACCTGACCAGGATGAGTGGAGCAATGGTCTCGAAGCGATGAGGTGTGCCCTTCACTTGGAGAAGACATTCAACCAATCTCTCCTGGAGCTGCATAAACGCTCTTCTGACAAGATTGACCCTCATGTAAGTATCGACCTCTCTACTTTCATTGCGCTCCCCAAGGCCAATCCTATCGGGTTTTAAACAACCCCCACACCCCCACCCACGGCGTTTGATTTTAATGATACCATGACAACTGTAGACTTTTAGTCTAGGAAATATTATCTTTTGTCATATAGGCCACGATTTCGCCAACCAGGTCGGCCGGGGTCGGTGTCGCGGTCCCAGCCCACTGCCTACTGCAGCCCGCACTCTCCAAGTGATTTTACATTGATTGGGCTTGTTAAGCCTGCCCTGCGAGGTTCCCAGCCAATTAAAAGGAAGCAGGTCTGATGACGTCATTTGATGACGCGTCATCAACCGGTTTCCTTAAAGGGGCCGTGTCCAAATTGATATTGACAGTTCTGCTGTCAGTGTTCTACAGCATTGAGATGCTGCAAACACTGACAAGCACTGCACAAAGGCTGCACCCAGGCTCTCCCATGACTCATGACTCCCTCCATATGCTTATGTAGGGAATCACAGCACGCAGGGATGTTCTCTTCCCTTCCCATGGGCAGAAGAGACCTCCACAGGAGATCAACGCAGCCTGGTTGCACATTGCACAAGAAGGCATAAGCAGGGATGTCGTCAGGAGGACCAGGCTGCAGTGGCGCAAGCCTTTCAATGATCTCAGTAGATCACAAAACGTTATTGCAAAGCCACACTCAGCCTCATCCTGCTGTGCCACTCATCACATCCACATCACTCTGCCTTCCCTACCCTACTCCAGCACATCTTTACTCACACCAACTTAGCTTTCACCTCCAACCATCCCTCTCTATCTACATTATCACTTCCCCATCTCACTAGCCACCCCTCACACTCACCCTCATCCTACTGCAAGCATACCAACTAACAACACACACGGGTAGGCACTTGGGTGCTTTAGCCAATGTAAATGTGAAGTTTTTGGTAATGTGCTGTCAAACATTGAAACCTTTATTTTCAGCACTTTGCGTTCTTGAACAGATTTGTGGGCACCATTGGAGGTGGCTCAGTGAGTTGTAGTGAATGGTGAAACATAAGGGTACCCCCCCCCCCCCCACCCCGCAGTGGTGATGAGTGTGAAAGGAATGGCTTGGGCATTGTAGGGATGCTTTATGGTGTTGGTGTGGGGTGGTGCCAACCTGGCACATCATGTGGCAGCCAGGGTGTACAGCGTCAAGTAAAGTAAATCTGGCCATGGTGAGGTGTACCGGGCAGTAATGTGGACGGGTGCTGATGCCCTGTGTCCTGTGCAGCAACAGTTGATTACGGAGAAGGCTGGTGTTGTTGTTGTTGCTGGTGTGTCCAGTGATGCTGGTGTTGGGGCTGATCTTGGTGGTATTCTGAGGACCAAGGTGAGATATTTTCAAGGGCAACTATGCTGATGGAATAGATGGCAGGTGAGGTTGAGATGACAGAAGCGATCTGTCAATGGTGAGAGAGGTTGTTCCAATGAGGTGGCACTGGCTAGAGAGTTGGCTCCAAACACTTGCAAGCTGCGGAAAGCTCAATATGTCTTCCAAATGCAGTAACCAACAGTTTGTGAGCTTTGAAAGTGAACAGCTGTAACATGGGATCTGTTATACAACTTTGGCAGCTGTCAGGTCATGAGATAATTCAATGCTGAATCCACTCACGACATGCTGAGCTGCCGTGTTCCCCGAGCAGCGGGTAACCCGTGGGGGAGCATCTAAAATTGAAATGTAGGCATAAAATAACAGTTAATTGGATGTTAACAACCCATTTAATGATGTGAATTGCCTCCCCCGCCGCTTGATGTCGGGCCTGTTCAGCGCCGACAGACCCAACACCTGGGAGACTCGCATTGAGGCTGGTTGACAGCAAGTTCCCTGCCCGCTGTCAATCTTTGCTATTTTGACAGTGGACCCGCCTCCGAACCCGCTCTCTAAGCGCCGGCAAAATTCAGCCCATAGTATTTACAGCTCAGACACAGGAGATGTAGCCCAATGGGACCATGCCAGTGTTTATGCTCCACACGAGCCTCCGCCCACCCTTCAGCTCACCCCATCAAGAGAACAAAAAGCACAAGCTTTTCTTGTGGCAGATTAGTGGGAATATCCCAGCTGCCGTCTAGGAACTTACTGAGTTTTGAGGGGGCGTAAATATTTTTATATATTGCAATAACTTGTTCTGATCTTTAACTCTAACTATTATGCATTGAGTCAGTCATAATAATTGACTACCTGAATGAGGAATTGGGGTTGCGTTCACTGGGACCGCAGGCGGATGATTCAATCCCAGGTATCCTGGCCAGAAAGGGGCTGTCTGGGTTGCCTCCTTCCTTCAGCTTCCTCCTCCTCCTGAGCTTGTGGTCATATCCCTGGTGGCAAGGGTTTTGCCCTCATGATGGCCAGGTTGTGGAGGATACAGCAGGCCACCACGAATCGGGACACACGCTGGCCGTACAGCGCTGCCGCGTTCTGAGACTCCTTCCCTCCCTTAAAGGGCGGGGCCATCACTGCAACCTCTGCATCGGGACCAGTCAGCTGGTTCCCCGCCGGAGGCTGCAAATTGGCTTGATCAGCCCCATGCACTCCAGCAGAGTGCCGGTCTGATCATAGAGCCATAGAGTCATACAGAAAGAAGCCCTTCGGCCCATCGTGTCCGCGCTGGCCATCAAGCCCTGTCTATTCTAATCCCATTTTCCAGCACTTGGTGCGTAGCCTTGTATGCTATGGCGTTTCAAGTGCTCATCTAAATGCTTCTTGAATGTTGTGAGGGTTCCTGCCTCTACCACCCTTTCAGGCAGTGCGTTCCAGATTCCAACCACTCTCTGGGTGAAAAAGTTTTTCCTCAAATCCCCTCTAAACCTCCTGCCCCTTACCTTGAAACTATGCCCCCTGGTTATTGACCCCTCTACTAAGGGGAAAAGTTCCTTTCTATCTACCCTATCTATGCCCCTCATAATTTTGTACACCTCAATCAGGTCCCCCCTCAGCCTTCTCTGCTCTAAGGAAAACAACCCCAGCCTGTCCAGTCTCTCTTCATAGCTGAAGCGCTCCAGCCCAGGTAACATCCTGGTGAATCTCCTCTGCACCCTCTCCAATGCAATCATATCCTTCCTATAGTGTGGCGAGCAGAACTGCACACAGTATTCCAGCTGTGGGCTAACTAGCGTTTTGTACAGCTCCATCATAACCTCTCTGCTCTTATATTCTATGCCTCGGCTAATGAAGGCAAGTATCCCATATGCCTTTTTAACCACCTTATCTACCTGTCCTGCTGTCTTCAGGGATCTATGTACATGCACACCAAGGTCCCTCTGATCCTCTGTCCTTCCTAGGGTCCTACCATTCATTGTGTATTCCCTTGCCTTGTTAATCCTCCCAAAATGCATCACCTCACACTTTTCAGGGTTAAATTCCATTTGCCACTGTTCTGCCCATCTGACCAACCCGTCTATATCGTCCTGTAGCCTGAGGCTTCCCTCCTTGCTATTTACCACTCCACCAATTTTCGTGTCATCTGCGAACTTACTGATCATACCTCCTACATTCATATCTAAATCATTAATGTACACTACAAACAGCAAAGGACCCAGCACCGATCCCTGCGGTACACCACTGGACACAGCTTCCAGTCACAAAAACAACCTTCGACCATCACCCTCTGCCTCCTGCCACGAAGCCAATTTTGGATGCAATGTGCCAAATTGTCTTGGATCCCATGGGCTCTTACCTTCTTGACCAGTCTCCCATGCGGGACTTTGTCAAAAGCCTTACTGAAGTCCATGCATACATCAACTGCACTACCCTCATCCACACACCTAGTCACCCCCTCGAAAAATTCAATCAAATTGGTTAGACATGATCTCCCCCTGACAAAGCCATGCTGACTATCCTTGATTAATCCTTGCCTTTCCAAGTGGAGACTAATTCTGTCCCTCAGAATTTTTTCCAATAATTTCCCTACCACTGATGAGAGGCTGACTGGCCTGTAATTCCCTGGTTTATCCCAAATACCCTTCTTGAATAATGGTACTACGTTAGCTGTCCTCCAGTCATCTGGCACCTCCCCTGTGGCCAGAGAGGTTCTGAAAATTTGTGTCAGAGCCCCTGCAATCTCCTCCCTTGCCTCACACAGCAGCCTGGGATACATCTCGTCAGGCCCTGGGGATTTATCCACTTTTAAGCCCGCTAAAACCGCTAGTACCTCCTCCCTCTCAATACTAATTTGTTCAAGTATATCACAATCCCCCTGCCTGATTTCTATGCCTACATCGTCCTTCTCCATAGTGAACATAGATGCAAAATATTCATTTAAAACCTCACCCACATCTTCCGGCTCTACACACAGATTGTCACTTTGGTCCTTAATGGGCCCTACTCTTTCCTTGGTTATCCTCTTGCCCTTAATATACTTATAAAACACCTTGGGATTTTCCTTAATTTTGCCCGCCAGTGTTTTTTCATGCCCCCTCTTCGCTCTCCTAATTTCTTTTTTAAGTACCCCCTGCACTTTCTATACTCCTCTAGGGCTTCCACTGTTTTTAGTCCTTTGTATCTGCCAAAAGCCTCCCTTTTTTTCCTAATCCATTCTTGTATATCCTTGACATCCAGGGTTCCCTGGGCTTGTTGGTCCCACCCTTGACCTTTACGGGAACATGTTGGCGTTGTACTCTCTCTATTTCCTTTCTGATTGACTCCCACTGCTCTGATGTGGATTTTCCTACAAGTAGCTTATCCCAATCCACTTTGGCCAGATCCTGCCTTATCATATTAAAATCGGCCTTCCCCCAATTTAGAACCTTTATTTCCGGTTCATCTTTGTCCTTTTCCATGACTACCTTAAATCTCACCGAATTATGGTCACTGTCACCAAAATGCTCTCCTACTGACACTTCTACCACTTGCCCGGCTACATTCCCTAGAATTAGGTCCAGTACCGCCCCCTCTCTTGTAGGACCTTCTACATGCTGGCTCAAAAAGCTCTCCTGGATGCACTTTAAGAATTCCGCACCTTCGAAGCCTTTCACACTCTGACTATCCCAGTTAATATTGGGGAAGTTGAAATCCCCTACTATTATTACCCTATTATTTCTACACTTCTCTGAGATTTGCCTACATATCTGTTCCTCTATCTCCCCATGACTGTTTGGGGGCCTATAGTACACTCCCAGCAAAGTGCTTGCCCCCTTTTTGTTTTTAAGTTCTACCCATATGGCCTCATTAGAGGAACCTGCTAAGATATCATCACTCCTTCCAGCAGTAATTGACTCCTTGATTAATATTGCGACACCTCCTCCTCTTTTACACCCCCCTCTGTCTCGCCTGAAGATTCTATACCCCGGAATATTGAGCTGCCAGTCCTGCCCCTCCCTCAACCATGTCTCTGTGATAGCAACAATATCATACTCCCATGTGTTCATCAACACCTTCAATTCATCTGCCTTACTCGCAAGACTCCTTGCATTAAAATAAATGCCATCCAGCCTTGCCATACTCCCTTGTGCCGTTACATATTTGCTCTGCCTTCCAGGCTGACATGTTTTTTCCTGTATATTTGGCTGCGCATCACCCCCTACTATAGCTCCACTCCGTATCCCATCCCCCTGCCAAGTTCATTTAAACCCCCCCCCAACAGTACTAGCAAACCTCCCCGCAAGGATGTTGGTCCCGTTCCGGTTCAGGTGCAACCCGTCCGACTTGTACAGGTCCCACCTTCCCCAGAAGCAGACCCAGTGATCCAGGAAACTAAAGCCCTCCCTCCTGCACCAACTCTTTAGCCACGCATTCATCTGCTCTATCCTCCTATTCCTATACTCACTAGCACGTGGCACCGGGAGTAATCCAGAGATTACAACCTTTGAGGTCCTGCTTTTTAATCTGCTACCTAGCTCCCTAAATTCTTGTTGCAGGACCTCATCCCTCTTTCTACCTATGTCGTTGGTGCCACTGTGAACCATGACCTCTGACTGTTCGCCCTCCCCCTTCAGAATGCCCTGCAGCCATTCAGTGACATCCTTGACCCTGGCACCAGGGAGGCAACATACCATCCTGGAGTCACATCTGCAGCCACAGAAACATCTATGTGTTCCCCTTACGATAGAATCCCCTATCACTATTGCTCTCCCACTCTTTTTCATCCCCTCCTGTGCAGCTGAGCCACTCGTAGTGCCATGGACTTGGCTCTTGCTGCATTCCCCTGAGAAACCATCTCCCCCAGCAGTATCCAAAACGGAAAATCTGTTGGAGAGGGAGATGGACACAGGGGCCTCCTGCACTACCTTCCTAATTCTTTTACTCTGTCTGGCGGTCACCCATTTCCTGTCTGCCTGTGCACTCTTTACCTGCGGTGTGACCACCTCGTTAAACGTGCTATCCACGAAGATCTCAGCTTCGCGGATGCTCCACAGTGACTCCAGCCGCAGCTCCAGCTCCGAAACGCGGATTTCGAGTAGCTGCAGCTGGAGACACTTCCTGCACATGTGTTCGCCCTGGACACTGAAAGTATCCCTCACTTCCCACATAGCACAGGAGGAGCACTCCACACTGCCGAGCTGCCCTGCCATGTCCTAACCTTAACTTACTCCCTTTACTTTCTTTAAATTAAAGAATATTAAATACACTAGGGACCTTACTTCACTTTAAACACTACTTACTCTAAACTAGAGACCTTACTTTTACTGTAGAAATACTCACCAGGTCCTACTTACCAATCAGCTCCTTCCCTGGTTGTGACGTCACTTTAGCGGTTTTGCAGTTGTTGTTGTTTGACTGCTCCCGCTCTCGGACTCTTTCCCAACTCGCAGCACTCCTCTGCAGCGCTCCTTTATGGCCGCTCCGCCTTCTCTCAGGTCCTGCTGCCGCTCCCACACAGGTCCCCCTCCTCCGGTTGCGGCCCAGGAGAAGGAAAAAAACTTGAAGCAAACAATTAAAAAAAATTAGGCACTTACCTCAGCAACCTCCCCTTTAACCTTCACCCCCAAAGCGCCTGGCCTCCCAAGCAACGCCTCCTGCAGCTGCCGGTGTTTTCGCCCGGCGATGCTGCAGGGGGCGAAACCAAAGTTTGGGTCTGGGGCGCAACCAGGGTGATGCGCATGGCGATGACGTCACGATCTCCGGGCGAAGGAGATCGGAGCGCAACGCCATACCGCCGCCGCAAACCTCTCGCTGAATTTAGCAGGAGGCGATATTCTTGCCGCGCCCGGGCGGTAAGTGGTTAGCACCCCGTTATCACCCCCGGAGGCAATAACGGGAGGTGCAAAGGCACCCAATTTCTCCCCCAAGATCTTTGCCAAAACAAACTCAGCCACTGTGGAGCAGCTCAAACCGGCTCAGAATCTGTCCAATTGATGCTACACGAGCTTTGCTTAGCCCTTTCCACCTGCTCCCACTATGAACCCTTCACACTTTATAGCTGAAATAACTGTTGGTGATATCAGCGGGACAGACACTGGACCTGTTCCTATCACACTCCACCATTCACTGTTGTAATGGAGGTCTTGACCCAGTTAAAATAAACGGGTTATCTTGAAGGGATAATTACAAGTCCTAGCCCTTCTCGGGCTACCCCAGATCAGGCGTATTCCCCAGACGTTCCCCTTCAACTAAAGTTAGAGATAGCCGAATCCTATAAGACGCTTAATTGGGTCTAAAGGTCCAGACTATCTCTCCCTAAAGGAAAGAAACGACTTGAAGATATTACCATCCTCCAGATAGCACTTTTAATAAGTTTAACTAGACTGTAGCCTTCCGGATATTATGAGGGTCCGGAAAAACCCCCCAGAATTCTGCAACTCCTCACAAAAGAGTGTACAGAGATTTGAGTTCGCGAGGTTGATACAGAAATACTCTGTGAGACAATTCTAAAAATATATAGATTTATTAAGGAACCGACATTTAGTTAACAGCTGATGAGTCAATCGCAACTTTAACAGTTCAAAATACAAATAGCTTACAATTCTATTCTCAGAGATCCTTATTCTCAAATCTTAACTTCATTACATTTTTACATTTCTAAGTCTTATTCTTAATCCAGAATATCCACCAAAATCAATTAAAGTACCATTTGATCCCCGAGACTCAAAGAGTTAAAAACTTACAGAGCCTGCCTCTGAAGCTGAGAATCGCCTGCCCTTTCCAGCGACTTCTGTTTTCCCATTTGAAAATCCCATATCTTATACTCTTTTTGCAGTGGTATCTCCTTTGAAGTTTTCTGCTGATGTAAGCAAATTATCTCTAGTCAGTCTTTCCGTTGACTTCTTTCTATTCTTACTGTTAGTTCAGCTGCTAACTCTCAGAATCCTGTCTGCTGTATAGGTGTTTCATAACTTATCATCAAATATGGTTTAACAGATTTATCTATTTGATGCCATTCTTACGAGGTCTTCTATTGAATTCTTAATATCCCCTTAACTGGTTATAAGCAGATGTCATGTCTCCCAACTGTTCCAAGTTCAATACAAACACAATGTGATTGCTTGGTACATAGAGGTTTATAAGATGATGAGGGGGATAGATAGAGTGGATGTTCAGAGACTATTTCCTCAGGTAGAGGCAGCTGTTACAAGGGGGCATAACTAGAAGGTGCATGGGGGGAGATATAGAAGGGATGTCCGAGGTAGATTCTTTACTCAGAGAGTGGTTGGGGTGTGGAATGGACTGCCTGCTGTGATAGTGGAGTCGGACACTTTAGGAACTTTCAAGCGGTTATTGGATAAGCACATGGAGCACACCAGAGTGATAGGGAGTGTGATAGCTTGATCTTGGTCTCGGACAATGCTCGGCACAACATCGAGGGCCGAAGGGCCTGTACTGTGCTGTACTGTTCTATGTTCTATGTTCTATCTATTGATATGATATCTTCAAAGTGTTCTGTAGGTATCATATTTACAATATGTAAATCAAAACCACTTCAACCAGGCTGTTCCATGCATTTCTTAGCTACTTCAATTGGTTGTATATATAATTGTGTTTCCTGTTTCATTTGATGTTACTTTTACAAAGGCACATGGTTTTTTAATGTTCTATGTTCCTGTTTGAAGTGTTTGCTTTTAACACTTTAAACTAGGTATAGCTATTGTGTTGGTTCCAAACTGCAGACTCCTTGGAAGAAAGCCTTTGCTTCTTCAATAGGGCCATTGTCTCTGTGTCAATAACCATTTCCAATTTCAAAAGCTTGTATGGTGTTTACAGCTTTGTGTTAACACTTCATCTTATCTCAGAAGCCTGCATTTCTGTTTACAGCTTGTGTCGTTGAGGCTTTTAGATTTTTAACCCCAGTTTGTCATATTTTTATAATGTCAGAATTCTGTTCATAGGATGGTGTATTTTTCTGAAATATGGCTCATTCCTTTACAATCTCCTGTGTTAAAATTATGGAGAGAGGAATATGTTAACCGTTTGTCTTGCTAATATCACCAACGGTAACTTCAGGCTTTTAACTTTCGCCTGTGTACGAACTCATGGGATTGGCAGAAAGCAGCAACTAAATAAGTAACAGAAAGAGTAGACAAGGGCAATGCAATCGATGTGGAAATATAGACCTTCAAAAGGCCTTTGATAATGTGCTGCACAAGAGACTCCTGACCAAGGTCAGGGCGTGTGGAGTCAGGGGTCAGGGGCCAGGGAGCAGAATGGATTGAAAGATGGCTACAAAACAGAAAACAGTGGATGGGAGTTAAGGGAAATGTGTCGGATTGGCAGACAGTGAGAAGTGGCAGAAATTATTTGGACCCAAAAATTTGAGGTATAGTGTGGCGATTTCTAGATGACACAAATTTGGGGAGAATAGTTAATAATGTGGAGGACTGCATCAAAATGCAGGAAGACATGAACAAGCTTGCAGAGTTGGCAGATAAACACCTCCACACTCTAATGCTGCTGAACAGGGGACAGCTGAGGAGGGCGACATCACTGACTAACTGGCCGAGACTAGACAGAAAGCTACTTTCGCTCCTCAGATCTCACTTGCTCTGAAACAGAAGGTGTAGAATTGTTGCAACTTTCAGTCACTGTTTTAAGGCAAACCAGGTCTGTCCAATAGATTGTGTGAGGGGAATGGTTGGAACTGAAATTCCAGATATGATTCCCGATCCTGGAGGGAACACATTTTTTAATCTGTTCTCAGGATGTGGTCGTCGCGGGTACGGTGGCATTTATTGCCCATCACAGTTGCCCTGAGAAGGTGGTGGTGGGCCTTCTACTTAAACTGCTGCAGTCCTTGTGGTGATGGTGCTCCCACAATGGTGTTAGGTAGAAAACTGCAGGATATTGGCCCAGTAACGATGAAGGAACTGCAAAATATGTCAAAGTCAGGATGGTGTGTGGCTTGGAGAGGAACCTGAAGGTGATAGTATTCCTACAACAATGCTGTTCTTGTCCTTCTCAGTGGCAGAGGTCACAGGGAAGGAAAGTGCGGTGGAAGATACCTTGATGAGTTGCTGTAGTGCATCCCGCAGGTTGCACTGAAGCCACAATGCTGGAGGGTGTGGCTATTGTATCCAGTGGCAGGTGCACTGATTAAGCAAACTGTGAGGAGGATGCCGAGAAACTCCAGGATGATTTGGACAGGTTGGGTGATTGGGCAGAAGCATGGCAGATGCAATATAACGTGGATAAATGCGAGGTTATCCACTTTGGTGGCAAAAACAGGAGGCAGATTATTATCTGAATGGCAATAGATTGGGAGAAGGGGAAGTGCAACGAGACCTGGGTGTCCTTGTGCACCAGTCGCTGAAGGTAAGCATGCAGGTGCAGCAGGCGGTTAAGAAGGCAAATGGTATGTTGGCCTTCGTAGCGAGAGGGTTTGAGTACAGGAACAAGGATGTCTTGCTGCAGTTGTACAGGGCCTTGGTGAGACCACACCTTGAGTATTGTGTGCAGTTTTGGTCGCCTTATCTGAGGAAGGAGGTTCTTGCCATGGAAGGAGTTCAGCGAAGATTCACCAGGCTGATACCTGGGATGGCAGGAATGACGTATGAGGAGAGATTGGGTCGATTGGGCTTATACTCGCTGGAGTTTAGAAGAATGAGAGGGGATCTCATTGAAACTTATAAAATTCTGACAGGACTGACAGACTAGATGCAGGAAGGATGTTCCCGATGGTCGGAGAGTCCAGAACCAGGGGTCACAGTCTAAGGATAAGGGGTAAGCCATTTAGGACAGAAATGAAGAGGAATTTCTTCACCCAGAGAGTGGTGAACCTGTGGAATTCTCTACCACAGAAGGCAGTAGAGGCCAATTCATTAAATATATTCAAGAAGGAGTTGGATATATTTCTTAAGGCTAAAGGGATCAAGGGATATGGGGAGAAAGCAAGGACAGGGTACTGAATTTGGATGATCAGCCATGATCGCATTGAATGGCAGAGCAGGCTAGAGGGGCCGAATGGCCTACTCCTGCTCCTATCTTCTATGCTTCTATGTTTTGTCCTGGATGATGGTACCAGGGATGAGGGTCTTCAGTTATGTGGAGAGACTGAGGAAACTGAAGTTGTTCTCATTAAAGCAGAGATGGTTAGGGGGAAATTTAATAAAGGTGTTCAAAATCTTGATCTGTTTTGATAGATTAAATAAGGAGAAACTGTTTCCAGTGGCAGGAGGGTCGGTAACCAGAGGGCACAGATTTAAAGTGATTGGCAAAAGAACCAGAGGCGACATGAGGAAACATTTTTTTTATACAGTGTGTTGTTGTGATCTGGAATGCAGATTCAATAATAACTTTCAAAAGGAAATGGGATAAATACTTGAAGGGAAAAATTAGCAGGGCTATGTGGAAAGAGTGTGGGACTAATTGAACTGCTCTACCAAAGAGATGGCACAGGCTCTGTGCTGGATCATTCTATGATTCTACCAGGGGAGTACTTTGAAGTTGACGGTAGAAATTGGTTTCAAGAGACAATTCATTGTGTCTTTGGAGTGAGAAGTGATTGGGGCATATGTGGAACAGGAGAGAAGCCAGAGTGAGAAAGGACCATTCATCTCATCAATCCCACTCCATTCAAGGTCTAGGTCTTATTATTCCATCATGGATTCCCTCTCACAGCACCTGTTGGTTTAGGGAATGCTCTGTTCTGTCACTGGCAAAACATCAAGCAGTTCCATTATCTCCTCATCCCTCAATCCCCCTTCCGAACAGACATCGATCCAGCTCCTTTTTTAAAGGTGCCAATGATTCCCAATTGACCCTGTTCTTTACTAACAGATTAAAATCTCACTGCAGCCAGTGCATGAAGGAGACCTTCCGCCATGGTGAGAAACGGGGGAATAGATGGGGTTCAGATCTATTGCAAAAGGGATTGGATTGTTCCGTTTTAAAACTCTCATGCTTTTGTGAGTATCATCCCTTTATTTTGGGGGTTTTCAACTGAATATAATGTTCACCAAATCCTAAATGTTCTCATTGATAAGATACATTAAATCCAAATATTGTAAATGCATTCACTTACAGGCTGATTAATTCGATCAGGAACCGTGACTGCAGTTTCCATTTCTCAGTGAGCACGTTACAGTGCCACGTTGTACAATCTCATGTATAGCTCACAAAACATTCCCGTGGTTTCCAGTCCCTCCTGTTTTGAGCTAACTGACACTAATTGGCCAGCAATAATTTTGACATCATTAATGGTCCAGCCAATTGAATCTGATTTCAATGGTTCAAAGGTCTCCACAATCTGCGATATATACACGTGCAGTAGCACTCGAAACCTCATCACATCAAACAACTGGGGGAGAGAGAGAAGTAGGAATTGGAGTAGGAAATCCCTACCTTTACTTTGAAACCTTTACACTAATGTTAAATCTTTTTCTTGTATTTCAGGTTTGAGCAAAGGAACTTCACTGCAGACATGATGCTGGTGACAGTTTTGCTGCTGAGTGCATTTCTTCTCAGCAGATAGGGTCAAGTGATTCTATTAGCTTTAGAAATAAATTACTGCTAACAATGAATAAATAAATAAAGATGAGAAATGGCAGCACAGGCGGTGTATTGGGACTGTAGAATATAGGAATTTGTGGACAGTAAGCCAGTCCTGGATGAATACATCTACAGGAAATGTCTCTTGCCTGAGATACATCTGCTCAGTCATTGAGCTGGAGACCCTCCGACACGTAAGGGAGGCAGAGGAATATCTGGATAGTTTTCCCCAGAGTACAGTTGCACTTCATAGTAAAATACAGGTGCAGGAAAAGGAATGTCTGACTGTCTGTCAGGAACCATGGGGAGGCAGAGAAGCAGATCCCGTAGACACTGGTCCTATCCAACAGGCACAATGTACTTGTTACCTGTGAGGATAAGGGTGAAGGCTGCAGGGAGGCAGAGCATGAGGCAGTCCAAGGTGGGGTGGAGCAAAATTGCAATAGAAAGGTTGTAGTCATGGGGGATTCGATAATGAGAGGGATACATAGCATCCCTTGCAGTCGCAACTGAGAAACCAGAAAGGTGTGTTGTCTACCTGGTGTCAGGGTAAGGGATATCTCAAAGGAACTTCAATGTGGGACTTCAATGATCCTAATATAGACTGGGATAATAATAGTGTAAAGGGCAGAGATGGGAAAGAATTTCTGAAGTGTGTTCAGGAGAACTTTCTTGATCAGTATGTTTCCGGGCCAACGAGGAAGGAGGCACTGCTGGATCTGGTTCTGGGGAATGAAGTGGATCAAGTGGAGCAAGTGTCAGTCAGGGAACATTTAGGGAACAGTGATCATAGTATCATAAGGTTTAGATTAGCTATGGAAAAAGACAAGGAGCAATCTAGAGTAAAAGTACTTAATTGGAGGATTGCAAATTTCAGTGGGTTGAGAACGGATCTGGCCTGGGTAAATCGGAATCAAAGATTGGCAGGCAAAACTGTAATTGAACAACGGGCTGCCTTTAAAGAGGAGATGGTTCAGATGCAGTCGAGGTACATTCCCACGAGGTGGAAAGGTAGGGCAGCTAAAGCCAGAGCTCCCTGGATGACGAAAGAGATAAAGGGTAAGATGAACCAGAAAAAGGGCACATATGACAGATGTCAGGTTGAGAATATAAGTGAGAATCAGGCTGAATATAGAAAGTTCAGAGGGGAATTGAAAAAGAAAGTAAGGGGGCAAAGAGGGAGTATGAGAATAGATTGGCAGCTAACATAAAAGAGAATTCAAAAGTCTTTTTTAGGCATATAAATAATAAATGGGTAGCAAGAGGAGGGGTGGGGGGCGATTAGGGACCAAAAAGGAGACCTACGCATGGAGGTAGAGGGTATGGCTGAGGTACTAAATGAGTACTTTGCATCTGTCTTCACCAAGGAAGAAGATGCTGCCAAAGTCATAGTGAAAGAGGAGGTATTTGAGATATTGGATGAGATAAAAATTGATAAAGAGGAAGTACTAGAAAGGCTGTCTGAACTTAAAGTTGATAAGTCACCAGGACCGGATGGGATGCATTTTATGTTCTTATGTTCTCATCCTAGGATACTGAGGGAGGTTAAGGAGGAAATTGCGGAGGTACTGGCCATAATCTTCCAATCCTCCTTAGATATGGGGGTGGTGCCAGAGGACTGGAGGATTGCAAATATTACACCCTTGTTCAAAAAAGGGTGTAAGGATAAACCCAGCAACTATAGGCCAGTCAATTTAACCTCGGTAGTGGGGAAGCTTTTGGAAACAATAATCAGGGACAAAGTTAACAGTCACTTGGACAAGTGTGGATTAATTAAGGAAAGCCAGCACGGATTTGTTAAAGGCAAATCGTACTTAACTAATTTGATTGAGTTTTTTGATGAGGTAACAGAGAGGGTTGATGAGGGCAATATGATAGACATGGTGTATAAGAACTTCCAAAAGGTGTTTGACAAAGTGCCACATAATAGGCTTACCAGCAAAGATGAAGCCCATGGAATAAAAGGGACAGTGGCAGCATAGATACAAAATTGGCTAAGTGACAGGAAACAGAGCGTAGTGGTGAACAGTTATTTTTCAGACTGGAGGAAGGTATACAATGGTGTTCCCCAGGGGTCAGTACTAGGACCACTGCTTTCTTGATATATATTAATGACTTGGATGTGGGTGTACAGGGTACAATTTCAAAATTTGCAGATATCACAAAACTTGGAGGTATAGTGAACAGTGAGGAGGATAGTGATAGACTTCAAGAAGACATAGACAGGCTGGTGAAATGAGTGGACACGTGGCAGATGAAATTTAATGCAGAAAAGTGCGAAGTAATATATTTTGGTAGGAAGAACGAGGAGAGGTAATATAAACTAAATGGTACAATTCTAAATGGGGTGCATGAACAGAGAGACCTGGGGGTATATGCACATAAATCATTGAAGGTGGCAGGGCAGGTTGAGAAAGCGGTTAAAAAAGCATACGGGATACTGGGCTTCAGAAATAGAGGCATAGAGTACAAAAGCAAGGAAGATATGATGAACCTTTATTTAAGAAGGGGATAGAACATGTCCAGGGAATTATAGACCAGTCAGCTTAACATTGGTGGTAGGAAAAATAATGGAATTCCTACTAAAGGAGAAAATAGAAGAACATCTAGAAACCAAAAATATAATAATGAATAGTCAACATGGATTTCAAAAGGGAAAGTCTTGCTTGACCAACCTTATTGAAGTTTTTGAAGAGGTAACACAGAGAGTAGACAATGGTAATGCAGTAGATGTAATTTATCTAGATTTGCAAAAGGCCTTCGATAAGGTACCCCATAATAGACTGATGAACAAGGTAAGAGAATGCGGAGTCAGGGGACAAGTAGCAGAATGGATTGTTGGCTGGCTTCAGGACAGAAAGCAGAGAGTGGGAGTAAAGGGTAGCTATTCACAGTGGCAGAAGGTGGGTAGTGGTGTTCCACAAGGATCAGTGCTGGGACCAAGATATCCAATAGGGAATTCAGAAGAAACTTCTTTACCCAAAGAGTGGTGAGAATGTGGAACTCGCTACCATAGGGAGTGGTTGAAGCGAATAGTATGGATGCATTTAAGGGGAGGCTGGACAAGCATATGAAGGAGAAGGGAATAGAGGGTTATGCTGATAGATTTAGATGAGGAAAGACAGGAGGAGGCTCGTGTGGAACACAAATGCCAGCATGGACTGGTTGGGCCGAATGGTCTGTTTCTGTGCTGTATATCCTATGTAATCCTATGTAAACTTAAAGTAATTAATATTAGTAATGAAAGGGTACTGGAGAAATTAATGGGACTAAAATCCAACAAATCCTCTGGACTTGATGACCTACATTCTAGGGTTTTAAAATAGGTGGCTGCAGAGATAGTGAATGGATTGGTTATGATTTTACAGAATACCCTAGATTCTAGAACAGGTCCCCATGGATTGGAAGTTACCAAATGTAACCCCCCTGCGTCAGTATTTACAGTAGAGGAAGAAATCCCAAGGAAACTAATACTGAATCAGGGACAGGGACTCAATAAAATTAATGTATGTAAAATACATAGGATTACATACAATATACGGCACGGAAACAGACCATTCGGCCCAACCAGTCCATGCTGGCGTTTATGCTCCACTCAAGCCTCCTCCCGCCTTTCAGCATCTAACTCTATCAACATAACCCTCTATTCCCTTCTCCCTCAGATGCTTGTCTAGCCTCCCCTTAAATGCATCTATACTATTTGCCTCAACTACTCCCTGTCGTAGCGAATTCCACATTCTCACCACTCTTTGGGTAAAGAAGTTTCTTCTGAATTCTCTATTGGATTTCTTGGTGACTATCTTATATTGATGGCTTCTAGTTAGGCTCTTCCCCACAAGTGGAAACATTCTCTCTGTATCCACTCTATCAACATTTTTCATAATTTTAAAGACCTCTATTAGGTGGTCCCAGCACTGATCCTTGTGGAACACCACTACCCACCTTCTGCTACTGTGAATAACTACCTTTTACCCCTATTCTCTGCTTTCTGTCTTGAAGCCAGCTAGCTATCCATTCTGCTACTTGTCCCCTGACTCCGCATTCTCGGACCTTATTCATCAGTCTATTATGGGGTACCTTATCGAAGGCCTTTTGAAAATCTAGATAAATTACATGTACTGCATTACCATTGCCTACTCTCTCTGTTACCTCTTGAAAAAATTCAATGAGGTTGATCAAGCAAGACTTTCCCTTTTGAAATCCATGCTGACTATTCATTACTGTTTTTGGTTTCTAGATGTTCTTCTATTTTCTCCTTTAGTAGGGATTCCATTATTTTTCCTACCATTGATGTTAAGCTGACTGGAACCAACTAGAAATCAGGCCATCTTAGACTGGGTATTATGTAATGAGAAAGGATTAATTAGCAATCTTGTTGTGCGAGGCCCCTTGGGGAGGAGCGATCATAATATGATAGAATTCTTCATTAAGATGGAGAGTGAAGTAGTTGACTCAGAGACTAGGGCCCTGAATTTAAATAAAGGAAACTACGATGGTATGAGGCGCGAGTTGGCTAGGATGGATTGGGCAGCGTTACTTAAAGGGTTGACGGTGGATAGGCAATGGCAAACATTTAAAGATCGCATGGATGAACTACAGAATTTGTTCATCCCTGTTTGGCATAAAAATAAAACAAAAAAAAAAGGTGACTCAACCATGGCTAACAAGGGAAATTAGGGATAGCATAAGATCCAAGGAGAGGACATATAAATTGGCCAGAAAAAGCAGCAAACCTGAGGATTGGGAGCAGTTTAGGATTCAGCAAAGGAGGACAAAGGGATTAATTAAGAGGGGGGAAATAGAATGAGAGTAAGCTTTCAGGGAACATAAAAACTGATTGTAAAAGCTTCTATAGATATGTGAAGAGAAAAAGATTGGTGAAGTCAAGCATAGGTCCCTTGCAGTCAGAATCAGGGGAATTTATAATGGGGAACAAAGAAATGGCAGACCAATTAAATATATACTTTGGTTCTGTCTTCACAAAGGAGGACACAAATAAACTCCCAGAGATGTTGGGGAACATAGGGTCTAATGAGAGGGAGGAACTGAATGAAATCAGTATTTGTAGGGAAATGGTGTTAGGGAAATTGATGGGATTGAAGGCTGATAAATCCCCAGGGCCTGATAATCTACATCCTAGGGTACTTAAGGAAGTGGCCCTAGAAATAGTAGATGCATTGCTGGTCATCTTTCAAAATTCTATAGACTCTGGAACTGTTCCCATGGATTGGAGGGTAGCTAATGTAACCCCATTATTTAAAAAAGGTGGTAGAGAAAAAATGGGGAATTATAGACCGGTAAGCCTGACATCGGTAGTGGGGAAAATGCTAGAGTCCATTATAAAAGATGTAATAGCAGCGCACTTGGAAAACAGTGACAGGATCGGACAAAGTCAACATGGATTTACAAAAAGTAAATCATGCCTGACTAATCCACTGGAATTTTTTGAGGATGTAACTGATAGAATAGATAAGGGAGAACCAGTGGGTGTGGTGTATTTGGACTTTCAGAAGGCTTTCAATAAGGTCCCGCATAAGAGATTAGCGTGCAAAGTTAAAGCACATGGGATTGGGGGTAAGGTACTGATTTGGATAGAGAACTGGTTGGCGGACAGGAAGCAAAGAGTTGGAATAAACGGGTCTTTTTCTGAGTGGCAGGCAGTGATTAGTGGGGTTCCACATGGATCGGTGCTAGGACCCCAGCTATTTACAATATATATTAATGATCTAGACGAGGGAAGTGGATGTAATATCTCCAAGTTTGCAGATGACACAAAGCTGGGTGGGCGTGTGTGCTGTGAGGAGATTGCAGAGAAACTCCAGTATGATTTGGACAGGTTGGGTGATTGGGCAGATGCATTGCAGATGCAGTATAATGTGGATAAATGCGAGGTTATCCACTTTGGTGGCAAAAACAGGAAGACAGATTATTATCTGAACGGCAATAGATTGGGAAAAGGGGAAGTGCAACGAGATCTGGGAGTCCTTGTGCACCAGTCGCTGAAGGTAAGCATGCAGGTGCAGCAGGCAGTTAAGAAGGCAAATGGTATGTTGGCCTTCATAGCGAGAGGATTCGAGTACAGGAGCAAGGATGTCTTGCTGCAGTTGTACAAGGCCTTGGTGAGACCACACCTTGAGTATTGTGTGCAGTTTTGGTCACCTTATCTGAGGAAGGATGTTCTTGCCATGGAGGGAGTGCAGCGAAAATTTACCAAACTGATACCTGGGATGGCAGGAAGGACGTATGAAGAGAGATTGGGTCGATTAGGCTTATATTCGCTAGAGTTTAGAAGAATGAGAGGGGATCTCATTGAAACTTATAAAATTCTAACAGGACTAGACAGACTAGATGCAGGAAGGATGTTCCCGATGGCGGGGGAGTCCAGAACCAGAGGTCACAGTCTAAGGATAAGGGGTAAGCCATTTAGGACTGAGATGAGGAGGAATTTCTTCACCCAGAGTGGTGAACCTATGGAATTCTCTACCACAGAAGGCAGTTGAGGCCAATTCATTAAATATATTCAAGAAGGAGTTAGATATATTTCTTAAGGCTAAAGGGATCAAGGGATATGGGGAGAAAGCAGGGACAGGGTACTGAATTTAGATGATCAGCCATGATCTCATTAAATGGCGGAGCAGGCTCGAGGGGCTGAATGGCCTACTCCTGCTCCCATCTTCTATAAATCCCTGGATATGTGCTATCCCCCTCTTAAATATAGATATTACGTTAGCTATTCACCAGTCCTCTGGCACTACCTCTTTTTCTAACGAATTATTAAATATGTGTAGTAATGCCTCTGCTATCTCTTCCCTAGATTCTTTTAAAATGCGTGGATGCAATCCATCCGGACATGGGGTTTTATCCTCTTTGAGTTTGATTAGTTTATTTAATATATCCGCTCTTTTTATTTTAAATGCACGTATCTCATTACTAATCTCATCATCCAATGTCATGTCCACCTGTACTATCTCCCTGGTAAGTACTGAAGCAAAATAATTATTTAATATTTCTGCCATCTCTCTATCATTACCTGTGGTATTATCCTGTCTATCCCTTAATGGCCCTATTCCCATCCCAACCTTCCCAATAACAGTAATGAAGAAAATAATGGCACTAGAGAGTGACAAATCCCCAGGGCCAGATGGTTTCCATCCCAGGGTTTTAAAAGAAGTAGGTGAGCACATTGCAGATGCCCTAACTATAATCTTCCAAAGTTTCAGGAACCGTTCCTTTAGATTGGAAAATTGCGCATGTCACTCCACTATTTAAAAATGGTGAGAGGGGGAAACCAGGGAATTACAGACCAGTTAGCCTCACATCTGTTGTTGGGAAATTGCTAGAGTCTATAATTAAGGATAGGGTGACTGAACACCTCAAATTTTCAGTTGATCAGAGAGAGCCAGCGTGGATTTGTGAAAGGTAGGTCAAGCCTGACAAACCTGACTGAATTTTTTGAGGAGGTGACTAAAGTAGTGGGCAGGGATAATGTCTATGGATGTTATTTATATGGACTTTCAGAAGGCATTTGATAAAGTCCCACATAAGAGACTGTTAACTAAGGTAGAAGTCCATGGAATTGAGGGCAAATTATTGACCTGGTTAGGAAATTGGCTGAGCGACCGGAAACAGAGAGTAGGGATAATGGATAGGTACTCAAATTGGCAGGAGGTGACTAGTGGTGTCCCGCAAGGATCTGTGTTGGGGCCTCAACTATTCACAGTATTTATTAATGACTTGGATGATGGCATAGAAAGTCATATATCCAAATTTGCCAATGACACAAAGATAGGTGGCATTCTAGGCAGTGTAGATGGAAGCATAAAATTACAATGGGATATCGACAGATTAAGTGAATGGGCAAAACTGTGACAAATGGATTTCAATGTAGGCAAATGTGAGGTCATCCACTTTGGACCTAAAAAGGATAGAACAGGGTAATTTCTAAATGGTGAAAGGCTAAAAACAGTGAAGGTCCAAAGAGACCTGGGGTCCTGGTACATTGATCATTAAAATGTCATGAACAGGTACAGAAAATAATCAAAAAGGCTAATGGGATGCTGGCCTTTATATCTCGAGGACTAGAATACAAGAGGGCAGAAGTTATGCTTAAGCTATACAAAACCCTGGTTCGACCACACCTGGAGTACTGTGAGCAATTCTGGGCACCACACCTAAGGAAGGATATATTGGCCTTAGAGGGAGTGCAGTGTAGGTTTACCAAAATGATACCCGAACTTCAAGGGTAAAGTTACGAGGAGAGATTACACAAATTAGGGTTGTATTCCCAAGAATTTAGAAGGTTAAGAGGTGAACTGATCGAAGTTTTCAAGATATTAAGGGGAACAGATAGAGTAGATAGAGAGAAACTATTTCCACTGGTTGGGGATTCTAGGACTAGGGGGCAGAGTCTAAAAATTAGGGCCAGACATTTCAGGAGTGAAATTAGGAAACACTTCTACACACAAAGGGTGGTAGAAGTTTGGAACTCTCTTCGACAAATGGCAATTGATGCTGGGTCAATTGTTCATTTTAAATCGGAGATTGATAGCTTTCTGTTAACCAAAGGTATTAAGGGATATGGGCCAAAGACAGGTATCTGTAGTTAGGTCGCAGATCAGCCATGATCTAATTGAACGGCGGAGCAGGCTCGAGGGGCTGAATGGCCGACTCCTGTTCCTATGTTCCCTGCTGTTCACACTCCCCGCACACCATGCGTCCACCCACCACCCCCCCCCCGCGCACACCTTACCTGCACGCCGCTCCCCCCTGCGCGCCACTCCCCCCTGCACGCCACTCCCCCCTGCACGCCACTCCCCCCCGCGCACACCTTACCTGCACGCCGCTCCCCCCTGCACGCCGCTCCCCCCTGCGCGCCGCTCCCCCCTGCGCGCCACTCCCCCCCTGCGCGTCACTCCCCCTGCGCGCCACTCCCCTGCGCGCCACTCCCCCCTGCGCGCCACTCCCCCCTGCACGCCACTCCCCTACGCGCCACTCCCCCCTGCACGCCACTCCCCTGCGCGCCACTCCCCCCTGCGCGCCACTCCCCTCTGCGTGCGGGATGACTTGTGTGCTTGACATGGGCCTGTGATGTGTCCATGTGTTCCTGGATGTGCATCACTTGAACCGTGGGCTCCGGTTTCTGGTGATCAGATCGATGGGTGAAGTATTGCTGAGTTTTGGGAAACTGCACATCCAGGAGTTAACACAGTGTTGGTTTTGACACCCAAAGACTTCGAACAGGGTGAACTCTGTTTGAACAGAACGAGAGTTGCCAGTATTTCCAACTTCTGAATCAGACTATTTACTGAGGGGCTTGTAGGAGGATGAATGAGGCTGAAATACAAATCCTCAACAATAGATAAACTATTTATTTTATTTAAAGGTCTTCTGCCACAAACAACATAATGGCCACCTGACCTCAGTGAGCTCGAGGGAGCACAACACTTTCATTGGCCACATGATCAACGAAGTAAACAATGCATTTCCATCTTCCTGGATTGGCTTGAATGACAGATGCATGGTAAAGTTGAAGATGCCACATTACAGGTTGCCACCATACATAGAATGTACAGCACAGAAACAGGCCATCCGGCCCAACAGGTCCATGTCAATGGTTATGCTCCAGACGAGCCTCCTCTTGCCCTACTTCAACCACCCATATCAGTATAATATTCTATTCCTTTCTCTCTCATGTGTTTATCTAACTTTCCCTTAAATGCATCGATGCTATCCGCCTCAACTACTCCTTGTGGGAGCGAGTTCCACATTCTAACCACTCTCTGGGTAAAGAGGTTTCTCCTGAATTCCCTATTGGATTTATTAGTGACTAACTTATATTTATGGCTCCTATTTTGGTCTACCCCGCAAGTGGAAACAACTTCTCTACATATACCCTATCGAACTTTCGTAATCTTAATGACCGCTATCAGGTCACCCCTCAGCCTTCTCTGAGCCTAGCCTGTTTAATCTTTGCTGATATGTATAACCTCTCAGTTCTAGTATCATCCTTGTAAATATTTTTGCACCTTCACCAGTGCCTCTATATCCTTTTTATAATATTGAGACCAGAACTGTGCACAGTAGTCCACGTGTGGTCTAACGAAGGTTCTATACAAGTTTAACATAACTTCTCTGCTTTTCAAATCTATCCCTCTAGAAACAAACCCCAATGCTTGGTTTACATTTTTTATGGCCTTATTAACCTGTGACGATACTTTTAATGATTTGTGTGTCTGTACCCCTAGGCCCCTTTACCCCATTTAGACTCTTATCTCCCAAGGACTAGGTGGCCTCCTTATTCTTCCCACCAAAATGCACCACCTTACACTTATCTATATGGAAATTAATTTGCCAATTACATACCCATTCTGAAAGTTTAATAATGTCTTCCTGTATTTTGTTGCAGTCTTTCTCAATATTAACTATACCACCCAATTTGGTATCTTGTGCTAAGTTTGAAATTTTACTTCCGATTCCCGAGTCCAAATCGTAAATGGTGAACAGTTGTACCAGCACCGATCCTTTTGGAACACCACTTCCCACCTTTTGCCAGTTTGAGTAACTACCTTTCTGTTTTGTAGCCAGCTTATGATCCATTCTGCTACTTCACCCCTGACTCCACATGCTCTGATCTTAATCATGAGTCTACTATGAGGTACCTTATCGAAGGCCTTTTGAAAATCCAAATATATAACATCTACTACATTACCCTTGTCTACTCTTTGTTGCTTCTTCAAAGTATTCAATAAGGTTGGTCAAGCATGGCTTTTCCTTTTGAAATCAGTGCTGACTACTCTTTATTATATTTTAGGTTTCTAGAGATTTTTCTATTACATCTTTGAGTAAAGATTCCATTATCTTTCCTACCACAGACGTTAAGCTAACTGGTCTATAGTTCCCTGAAATTGTTCTATCTCCCTTTTTAGAAAGAGGAATAAAATTAGCTGTCCGCCAGTCTTCTGGCAGTATTACCTTTTCTAATGATTTTATATATATCTGTAATAGTGACTCTGCTATCTCTTCCATAGCTTCTTTTAAAATGCGCGGATGCAATCCATCCAGACCAGGAATTTTATCCACTCTAAGTTTGATTAGTTTAAAAATTATCTCCCCCCCCCACCCCCCTTTCTATCTTAAATGTTGTTATATTTTTTTTGATCTCTTCTTCTACTGTCATGTCCACCTCCATTCCCTTTACCCCTTTCACTACCTCTTCTTGCCAGTTTATTTGGGGGTAGTTGAAATCTTACATGATTATTATTCTGTCTTTGACTCATTTTATGGATTTGACTATATATTTCTTCCTTCACTTCTCTTCCACTGTTAGGTGATCTGTAGTATATTCCTATTAGCGTGATCGATCCCTTCTTATCCTTTATCTCAATCCATATGGATTCTTTCTATCTTAATGTTAGTTATGTCCGTTTTTTCTACTGCCATTATGTTATCTATAAGTAACACAGCTCCCACATTCCCCCCTTCTTCTTTCGCTATCCTCTTTATGTAGCCACGTTTCAGTTATCCCATCTACATCTGGCCCCTCGCGACAAATTATTGCCTCCAGTTCCCCCATTTTGTTTCAGTGCTGTGCACATTGCTGTACAGGCAATTTAATTCGTTTTTATGAATTGTTCCTCGCGCTTTATTTTGAACAGTTATTTTATACTTACGTTTTATAACTGTATCTGTTCCCTGGCCATTTATTACCCTTATTCCTTACCTTAATCTGGCCTTTAATCTCATCTCCTATTTCTTATATCTTCAGGATTATGTTATTTTCACTAGATCCCTCTGCCCATCTTACTAGTTTAAAGTATTTTCTACAGCCCTATTTATCCTTTCCACGAGGATTCTGGTCCCATTCTAGTTCAGGTGGAGCCCATCCCAGTGGTACAGCCACTTCTGTCCCAGTACTTGGGGCAATGTCCTATGAAACGGACAAGTTATTCAGTATTCTAACAGAAATAATCATTTATCTATACCTCACAGGAAAGGACTTGCAAGTGGAGCGACGGATCTTTCTCACCTTTAAGAAACTGTGGCAATGAAAGTCAACCTGTCAATTTGAAGACAATGAGGACTGTGTGCATGTTCATTTCAGTAAGTGTAACAGTGATAGAAACTTTATTTTCTGGCAAATTAATTTTAGACACAGATTAACTAATCTTCTTCATTCAGATTTGACTGAAGGTTATCTCAATAGGCCTGATCATACACAGACTGAGAGATCCAACCTAGTCATTGCCCGCACATCGCAGAATTGGGCAGATAGGCTGTAACACTGCAGTTAGAGGAACGTACACTGGGTGTACACTGCAGATAGAGGAACGTACACTGGGTGTAACACTGCAGATAGAGGAACGTACACTGGGTGTAAAACTGCAGATAGAGGAACGTACACTGGGTGTAACACTGCAGATAGAGGAACGTACACTGGGTGTAACACTGTAGATAGAGGAACGTACACTGGGTGTAACACTAGATAGAGGAACGTACACTGGGTGTAACACTAGATAGAGGAACGTACACTGGGTGTAACACTGCAGATAGAGGAACGTACACTGGGTGTAACACTGCAGATAGAGGAACGTACACTGGGTGTAACACTGTAGATAGAGGAACGTACACTGGGTGTAACACTAGATAGAGGAACGTACACTGGGTGTAACACTAGATAGAGGAACGTACACTGGGTGTAACACTGTAGATAGAGGAACGTACACTGGGTGTAACACTGCAGATAGAGGAACGTACACTGGGTGTAACACTAGATAGAGGAACGTACACTGGGTGTAACACTAGATAGAGGAACGTACACTGGGTGTAACACTGTAGATAGAGGAACGTACACTGGGTGTAACACTGCAGATAGAGGAACGTACACTGGGTGTAACACTAGATAGAGGAACGTACACTGGGTGTAACACTGTAGATAGAGGAACGTACACTGGGTGTAACACTGTAGATAGAGGAACGTACACTGGGTGTACACTGCAGATAGAGGAATGTACACTGGGTGTAACACTGTAGATAGAGGAGCGTACACTGGGTGTAACACTGCAGATAGAGGAACGTACACTGGGTGTAACACTGCAGATAGAGGAACGTACACTAGGTGTAACACTGTAGATAGAGGAACGTACACTGGGTGTAACACTGTAGATAGAGGAATGTACACTGGGTGTAACACTGCAGATAGAGGAACGTACACTGTGTGTAACACTGTAGATAGAGGAATGTACACTGGGTGTAACACTGCAGATAGAGGAACGTACACTGGGTGTAACACTGTAGATAGAGGAATGTACACTGGGTGTAACACTGCAGATAGAGGAACGTACACTGGGTGTAACACTGCAGATAGAGGAACAGCTTAATACGGTCATAAAAATACAAACAAAGCACTGGGGTTCATTTCTAGAGGGATAGAATTGAAAAGCAGAGAAGTTATGTTAAATTTGCATAGAACCTTGGTTCGCCCACACTTGGGAGTACTGTGAACAGTCTGGTCTCCATATTATAAATAGGATAGAGGCAATGGAGCAGGTGCAAAAAATATTTACTAGAATGATACCAGGACTGTGAGGTTATACCTATCAGGAAAGATAGAACAAGCTGGGGCTCCTTACTTTAGAAAAAAAATTGAGGGGGAACCTGATAGAGGACATTAAGATTATGAAATGGTTTGAAAGGGTAGACGTAAAGAAGACGTTTCCACTTACGGGCGAGACCAGAGCAAGGGGCCAAAAATATAAGCTAGCCACTAATAAATCTAATAGGGCATTCAGGAGGAACTTCTTTACCTAGGGAGTGGTTAGAATGTGGAACTCGCTACCACAAGAAGTAGTTGAGGTAGATAGCATAGATGCATTTAAGGGGAAGCTAGATAAGCACATGAGGGAGAAGGAATAGAAGGGTATGTTGATGGGGTTAGATGAAGAAGGGTGGGAGGAGGCTTGTGTGGAGCATAAACAACAGCACAGACCAGTTGGGCCGAATGGTCTGTTTCTGTGCTGCAAATACTATGTAACAATATAATACTTTTTATTTATTTTTTTATTTATTAATTCACGAGATGTGGTGTCACTGGCAAGGCCAGCATTTATTGCCCATCCCTAATTACCCTTGAGAAGCTGTTCATAAGTCTCCTTCTTAAACTGCTGAAGTCCGTGTAATGAAGGTACTCCCACAGGCTGTTAGGTAGGGAGCTCTTGGATTTTGACTCAGCGACAATGAAGGCATGGCGATATATTTACAAGTCAGGATGGTGTGTGACTTGGAGGGGAACTTGGAGATGTTGGTGTTCCCATGCGCCTACTGCCCTTGTCCTTCTCGGTGGTAGAGGTCGCGGGTTTGGGAGTTGCTTTTGAAGAAGCTTTTGCGAGTTTCTGCAGTGCATCTTGTAGATGGTGCACACTGCAGCCACGGTGCGCCGGTGCTGGAGAGAGTGAATGTTTAAGGTGGTGGATGGGGTGTCAATCAAGCGGGCTGCTTTGTCCTGGATTGTGTTGAGCCTCTTGAGTGTTGGAGCTGCACTCATCCAGGCAAGTGGTGAGTATTCCATCACACTCCTGACTTCTGCCTTGTAGATGGTGGAAAGGCTTTAGGGAGTCAGGAGGTGAGTCACTCACCGCAGAATACCCAGCCTCTGACCTGCTCTTGTAGCCACAGCATTTATGTGGCTGGTCTAGTTAAGTTTCTTGTCATTGGTGATGCCCAGGATATTGATGGTGGGTGATTCGATGATGGTAATGTCATTGAATGTCAAGGGGTGGTGGTCAGACTCTCCCTTATTGGAGATAGTCAATACCTGGCACTTGTGTGGTGCGAATATTACTTGCCACTTATCAGCCCAAGCCTGAATGCTGTCCAGGTCTTGCTGAATGCGGGCACAGACTGCTTCATTATCTGAGGAATTGTGAATGGAACTGAACACTGCAATCATCAGCGAACATCCCCACTTCTGACCTGATGGAGGGAAGGTCATTGATGAAGCAGCTGAAGATGGTTGAGCCTCGGACACTGTCCTGAGGAACTCCTGCAGTGATGTCCTGGGGCTGAGATGATTGACCTCCAACAGCCACCTTTCTTTGTGCTAGGTATGACTCCAGCCAGTGGAGAGTCTTCCCCGATTTCCCATTGACCAATTTTACTAGGGCTCCTTGATGCCACACTTGGTCAAAGGCATCTTTATGTCAAGGGCAGTCACTCTCGCCTCTCCTCTCGAGTTCAGCTCTTTTGTCCATGTTTGGACCTGAGGTCCAGAGCTGAGTGGTCCTGGCGGAACCCAAACTGAGCATCGGTGAGCAGGTTAGTGGTGAGTAAGCGCTGCTTGATAGCACTGGTGACGACCCCTTCCATCACTTTGCTGATGATTGAGAGCAGGCTGATGGGGCGGTAATTGGTCAGATTGGATTTGTCCTGCTTTTTGTGAACAGGACATACCTGGGCAATTTTCCACTTTGTCGGGTAGATGCCAGTGTCGTAGCTGTAGTGGAACAGCTTGGCTAGAGGCGCAGCTGGTCTGCAGCACAAATCTTCAGTACTACAGCCGGGATGTTGTCGGGGCCCATGGCCTTTGCTGTATCCAGTGTGCTCAGCCATTTCTTGATATCACGTGGAGTGAATCGAATTGGCTGAAGACTGGCATCTGTGGTGGTGGGGACCTCAGGAGGAGGCCGAGATGGATCATCCACTCGGCACTTCTGGCTTAAGATGTTTGCAAACGCTTCAGCTTTTTGCACTCACGTGCTGGGCTCTGCCTTCATTGAGGATGGAGATATTCCTGGAGCCTCCTCCTCCCATTAGTTGTTTAATTGTCCACTATGATTCACGACTGGATGTGGCAGGACTGCAGAGCTTTGATCTGATCCGTTGGTGTGGGATCGCTTGCTGGTATAGCATGCTGCTTCCGCTGATTAGCATGTAGTCCTGTGTTGTAGCTGCACCTGTTGGCACCTTATTTTTAGATATGCCTGGTGCTGCTCCTGGCATGTTCTACAGTGCTCATTGAAGCAGGGTTGGTCCCCTGGCTTGATGGTAGAGTGAGGGGTATGCTGGGTCGTGAGGTTACAGATTGTGGTGGAATACAATTCTGCAGCTGCTGATGACCCACAGCGTCTCATGGATGCCCAGTTTTAAGCTGTTCTGAATCTATCCTTTAAAAAAAAAATTCATTCATGGTATGTGGGCATCACTGGCAAGGCCAGTATTTATTGCCCATCCCTAATTGCCCTTGAGAAGGTGGTGGTGAGCCACCTTCTTGACCCGCTGAAGTCTGTGTTGTGAAGGTACACCCACAGTGCTGTTAGGCAGGGAATTTCAGGATTTTGACCCAGCGATGAAGGAATGGCAATATATTTCCAAGTCAGGATGGTGTGTGACGTGGAGGTGGTGGTGTTCCCATGCGCCTGCTGCCCTTGTCCTTCTAGGTGGTAGAGGTAGCGGGTTGCTGCAGTGCATCTTGTAGATGGTGCACACTGCTGTCCACCCCACACAGGGAAATTCAGCGCAGGGTGAGCTTCGCATCTTCAGTCAGGAACTCTCCAAACCCTCCCTGAATATTGAGGTTTTCAGATTTCAGTGAGACACACACTGACTGAGTGCACACTGCATCACAACAGGAAGTACGTCACTTTATTTACAAGGTGAACTCATGGATCAAGAGACAGATAAAATTTATGCATCACAGACAGCGACTCAGGCAGCTTGATTCATTGCCAATATTTCACAAATAGCAGCCTAATTCACTAAGTAAATGTTGGTTTCAATTTTTCTTTTTCCAGATGTAGTTGGTGGGTGGAATGACCAGCAGTGTACGAACAGGTTTCCTTTTGTTTGCTCCTACATGAAGGCTTCGGAGAAGGTACAGAAGGCATTTACTGGAATGGTTCCAGAATTGAGGGAGTAGTTATGTGGATAACAACAGAAAACGCTGGAAAAACTCAGCAGGCCAGGCAGCATCCGTGGAGAGAGAAAGAGAGTTGACGTTTCAGGTCGATGACCTTTCATCGTAGTAGTTATGTGGATAGACTGGAGGTGGTGAGGTTGTTCTCCGTAGGCCAGGGAGAGAGAGACACGCACACGCACCAGGACTCCACGAGGGGAGGTGAGAATCAGGTTGTTATCTGTAGCACACACCAAGAAGCAACAAACCCAGGGGGAGACCTCCCTACCCGGTCAGCTGTGTCTTTTCCCTAGTGAACCACTCGATTCAGCAGTATTAATGATACCGAGACATGTCCTGAGGTAGAGTTACACCAGCTTTATTTATGTAGTTCAAGCACCAGCCTCTCCCTGCATTCCACAGGTGCCAGTGGCCAGGCAGTGCCTCGGCCTAGTCATTGTCCTTCACCCGTTAGCCCGAACAGCTGTGTAAGCTTCACCCAGAGCCCCAATCTTGTCCTCACTCGACATTCCACAAAGAAGGGGTCACTGGACAGTGATCAGGAATAGGAACGCTGGCTGATTTTCCCCTCTCTCTAACCCAGGGGTCAGGTCACTGAGCAGTGATCAGGAGCAGGAACGCTGGCTGATTTTCCCCTCTCTCTAACCCAGGGGTCACTGGACAGTGATCAGGAGCAGGAACCCTGGCTGATTTTCCCCTCTCTCTAACCCAGGGGTCACTGGACAGTGATCAGGAGCAGGAACCCTGGCTGATTTCCCCCCTCTCTAACCCAGGGGTCACTGGACAGTGATCAGGAGCAGGAACCCTGGCTGATTTTACCCTCTCTCTAACCCAGGGGTCACTGGACAGTGATCAGGAGCAGGAACCCTGGCTGATTTTCCCCTCTCTCTAACCCAGGGGTCACTGAGCAGTGATCAGGAGCAGGAACCCTGGCTGATTTTCCCCCCTTTCTCACCCAGGGGTCACTGGACAGTGATCAGGAGCAGGAACCCTGGCTGATTTTCCCCTCTCTCTAACCCAGGGGTCACTGGACAGTGATCAGGAGCAGGAACCCTGGCTGATTTTCCCCTCTCTAACCCAGGGGTCACTGGGCAGTGATCAGGAGCAAGATTGAAAGCATAAAATGCTGGAAATACTCAGCAGGTCAGGCAGCATGTGTGGCGAGAGAAACAGTTAATATTTCAGGTTGACCTCAAACATTAACTCTGTTTCTCTCGCCAGAGTTGCTGCCTAACCCGCTGAGTATTTCCAGTACTTTGTTTTTATTTCAGATTTCCAGCATCTGCAGTATTCTGCTTTTGTATCAGGAGCAGAAATCCTGGTGATTCCCCCTCTAGCCCAGGGGCAGCGAACCCAATCGTTCCAACCTCCGAGTTACATTAGCTAACTCAGCACAGACCGGGGCTTAAACCAGAGACCATTCTAGTCTGTAAGGCTCAGTAGCACACTGCCTTTATATATTGTCCCATCATGTAGAAACCCCCTAGTTATCATCCACGTGGGTGGTTATGTGTCACCAACAACACAATCTGTTTAAAAATAACATTTTGTAGTCCTAGGAGGACATGAGTGATGGAGCAGTTAATCCTGGCAAGGTGTGAATGGGCACACTCATGCCCAGCCCTCAGACTGCCCAACACAAACCACAAAAGGTTAGTCATGTATTGCAATTAATATTTCACTACTAAAGCAGTACAATCGGCTCAGAATTAATCTAAACTAATAGACGGTGTCTTTTAAAAACAGCCCTGTTAAACTGCACTTCTCACCCAGTTGGGAGACAGATGGGGCACAGGAAAGACTAGCAGTATGAGAACACAAACTACACAAGCACAGCAACAACACTAAAGATCCTTGAAGAGCAGCCGTGGCCCAGAGCTCCAGTTGTAGAAAGGTTACTTTCCCCTTCTAGCCTAAAAAAAAATGGTCATTGATCTCAACATTTATAGCACGCGATTTGACTTTGATTTATGTGTTGGTCTGTGTCAGAGAGACGTGAAGCTTAGATCACTGATCAAGTGTGAAATGGTCACGGACCAATTCCAAGCAAATGCAAATGTATTAAAAAAGGAAATAACAAACATTTTAAATTCAAGTACGAGGTTTGAGTGTTTCCCATCTGCAGCGAATTAAGCGAATATTCTCTTCTGTTCAAAGTAGGCTTCCAATCTGTACAGGGCGTAATCCTGAAACGCAGAGAGACTTCACTTCAACAACTCTCTTTACAGAATGCACAAACCCAGACTGACTGCAAGATAACATTTCTGGTGAACTATATTTACAGCTTGATGACTATAAAAGCACCACCTTTGTGGTACTGAACCGTACAGGGTGGGAATAAGTGCCCCTAATAGGGGCATGTTGGGGGGGGGGGGGCGGTGAATGCCTACAGGATCCCCAGCCTGGCCTTAGTTAACCGATCTTCAGCTGGGGCAGCAGTGGCGATGTCATAATTGGCCTCAGTGCCCCTTGGGATGGTGAACATTGGGGGAGAATAAATCCATCAGCCAGGACTCCTGCTCAGGATCCAGTGAGCCTTGCTGGAAAGTGTTTGTCACCTGTACACACGGCAAGGGTAGATGAAGAACGTCTACTTGGTACCAGAGGTCTGTGGCACTGCACTCAGCACCTTCAGGGGGGGAGGAAGCTGAAATGAAAGTCCCATTAGTACCCGACTGCAATCCCCTTTGAGGAAGTAGAAGTGGGGACAGAACCTATGGGGTGGCGTTTGACTGCAGGGGTGGCTGGGGGGTTTTGGGTGCCCGCTAGTCTCGTAGGGAGGACCAGTCCATTGAGGGCCAGCGGGTGGAAAATAAGGTCAGCAAGCAGCCCCCCGCCACACACCATTTTAGGGGCACGACCGACCTGTGTCTGCCCAGTGGCCCCAATGAAAATCTACTCAAACGTCTGTGTGTGGGGCAAATGCTGGTGATGTCGCACCTTTTCACCAGCAGATAGTGGTTTCTGTGCTAGTTATACGGGCGGAGGGGAGAGTGACACACACACACGGGTGGAGGGGAGAGTGACACATACATGCACGGGCAGAGGGGAACTCACCAGGTATCCAAACTCGATAGTGGAAATCTTCGCCTGTAAAATGGCCCAGAGCGCCCACAGGTAGTGAGAGGCCAGGGCATACCTGAAAAAAGTAAAGTGCTGAATAAGTACCCCAACCAAAAATAACATCTGTAGCTTTTCTGAGCAGTTTTACTTCCACAATTTAATTTTAATTTTAAACCTTGTTTTTTTTCCAAACTGCAACTTGCCCTGACACTCTTCTTTTGCTGAATAAATGCTGCTAATTTGGGGTTCACTGACAGCTGAATCAACCACCAATCTACCCCCAGGCTCACTGCACGTGTACAGGCCTTGGATCCATGGGACTAGAGTGGCTCAGGCAACGAGCAACACAGTCCCAGGCGCGCAACCCTTCAATCTCCTTAAACACAGTTCAGGGAGACCGAGCGGTGGGGGGGGGGGGGGGGGGGGGGGGGCAAGAGGAGATGCGCCAGGTGGGGGGGGGGGGGGGGGGTGGTTCTGGTGGAGGAGACGGGATGAGTCAGAAAGCAGCAATGTAGGTGTTCCCGAGGTGGGGATCAAGGCGAGGGAGGCAAAGAATTTATTCTAGGGAAATAACAGCGAGACGAGTCTCAGTTTGAACACAGCGAGGATACAAAGAAGGAAAGGACAGTGCATCAGGAGGATGAGGGAAAGCTCAGAGGAGTACTGACCGGAGTCATAGTGTGAATGTGGAAAGAGACGGGAGAAAAAGCCAGGATTATTACCTGAGACACGTGCAAATTGGCAGAGGGACAAACAGATTAGAGGTTTAAATGCGTGGCTCAAAGAGTGGTGTGGGAGGAAGGGGTTTCAGTGCATGGGGCACTGGCACCAGTACTGGGGAAAGAGGGAGCTGTTCCGTTGGGACCCGTGTCCTGGTGAACCGAATAACTAGGGCAGTAGACAGGGCTTTAAACTAATGAAGGCGGGGGGGAGGGGTGCAAGGATTCAGGAAAGAGTAAATTTTAAAACAGTGAGAGAAATGTCAAGGCTCTAGAGCAGAGTAGAGTTTTGGGTAAAAATAAGCAGAGTGGGTCAGGAAGGGACAGAGAGAGTAACAAAGGTAATAAGGCATCAGTGACGAAGGTGACATCAGGGAAAAATAGAAATAAGTCAAAGCTAAAGGCACTTTTTCTGAATGCGTGAAGCATTCGCAACAAAATAGATGAATTAATAGCACAGATAGAAATTAACAGGTTTGATCTAATAGTTATAATGGGTTGCAAAGTGGCCAAGGCTGGGAACTGAATATTCCAGGATACTTAACTTTTAGAAGAGATAGGCAAAATTGAAAAGGAGGAGGGGTAGCCCTGATAATAAAGGATGGGATAAAGACAGTAGAGAGAAAGGATCTTAGCTCCGAAAATCAAGAAGTAGAATCAGTTTGGGTGGAGATAAGAAACAGCAAGGGGCAGAAAACATTGGTGGGAGTTGTTTATAGGCCCCCAAACAGTTGCCGTAATGTAGGGCAGAGTATAAATCGGGAAATTAGAGGCGCATGTAACAAGGGTAATACAGTAATCATGGGGGACTCCAGGATGATTTGGACAGGTTGGGTGAGTGGGCAGAAGCGTGGCAGATGCAATATAATGTGGATAAGTGCGAGGTTATCCACTTTGGTGTCAAAAACAGAAAGGCAGACTATTATCTGAATGGCAATAGATTGGGAGAAGGGGAAGTGCAACGAGACCTGGGTGTCCTTGTGCACCAGTCGCTGAAAGTAAGCATGCAGGTGCAGCAGGCGGTGAAGAAGGCAAATGGTATGTTGGCCTTCATAGCGAAAGGGTTTGAGTATAGGAACAGGGATGTCCTGCTGCAGTTGTACAGGGCCTTGGTGAGACCACACCTTGAGTACTGTGTGCAGTTTTGGTCGCCTTATCTGAGGAAGGATGTTCTTGCCATGGAAGGAGTTCAGCGAAGATTCACAAGGCTGATACCTGGGATGGCAGGAATGACATATGAGGAGAGATTGGGTCGATTGGGCTTATACTCGCTGGAGTATAGAAGAATGAGAGGGGATCTCATCGAAACATATAAAATTCTGACAGGTCTGGACAAACTAGATGCAGGAAGAATGTTCCCGATGGTCGGAGTGTCCAGAACCAGGGGTCATAATCGAAGGATAACGGGTAAGCCATTTAGGACAGAAATGAGGAAGAATTTCTTCACCCAGAGAGTGGTGAACCTGTGAAATTCTCTACCACAGATGGTAGTTGAGGCCAAGTCATTAAATATATTCAAGAATGAGTTAGATATATTTCTTAAAGCTAAAGGTATCAAGGGATATGGGGAGAAGGCAGGTACAGGGTACTGAGTTTGGATGATCAGCCATGATCTCATCGAATGGCGGAGCAGGCTCGAGGGGCCGAATGGCCTACTCCTGCTCCTATCTTCTATGTTTTCTATGTTTCATCTACATATAGACTGGGCAAACTAAATTTGTAATAGTGTGGAGACAAATTCATGGAATGTATGCAAGATAGTTTTCTAGATCAGTATGTTGAGGAACCAACTAGGGAACAGGCTATTTTAGTTCTAGTATTGTGCAATGAGAAAGGGTTAATTAATAACCTTGTAGTAAAGGGGTCTTTAGGGAAGAGTGACCATAATATGATAGAATTTTATATTCAGTTTGAAAGTGATTTAGTTAAATCCGAAACGAAGGTCTTAAATCTAAACAAAGCAAACTACGTAGGTATGAGGGGCTAGTTGGCTAAGGTAGATTGGGAAACTACATTAAAAGATATCACAGTAGACAAGCAATGGCTAGCATTTAAAGAATTAATACATAATTTACAACAAATATACATTCCTTTAAGGCACAAAAACCCCACAGGAAAAGTGGTCCAACCATGGCTAACAAGAGAAGTTAAAGATAGTATTCGTTCAAAGGAAGAGTAGTAAGCCTAAGGATTGGGAGGATTTTAGAATTCAGCAAAGGAGAACCAAGAAATTGATAAAGAAAGGGAAAATAGAATATGAGAGTAAACTAACAAGAGACATAAAAACAGACTGTAAAAGCTTCTACAGGTATGTAAAAGGCAAAGATTAGCAAAAGTAAATTTGGGTCCCTTACATGCTGAGACAGGAGAAATTATAATGGGGAATAAGGAAATGGCAGAGAAATTAAACAAATACTTTGTGTCTGTCTTCACGGAAGAAGACGCAAAAAATTTCTCGGAAATAGTGGAGAACTAAAGCTCTTGTGAGAATGAGGAACTGAAAGAAATTAGTATTAGTAAAAAAATAGTACTGGAGAAATTAATGGGACTGAAAGCCGATAAATCCCCTGGACCTGATGGCCTACATCCCAGGGTTTTGAAAGAGGTAGCTATAGAGATGATGGATGCATTGGTTGTCATTTTCCAAAATTCCATAGATTCTAGAACGGTTCCCGTGGATTGGAAGGTGCCAAATGTAATCTGTGGTGTATTTGGATTTTCAGAAGGCATTCGATTAGGTGCCACACAAGAGGTTATTAAACAAAATTAGGGCTCGTGGGATTGGGTGTAATATACTAGCATGGATTGAGGATTGGTTAACGGACAGAAAACAGAGCAGGAATAAACTGGTCATTTTCGGGTTGGCAGGCTGTAACTAGTGGGGTACCGCAAGGATCAGTGCTTGGGCCTAAGCTATTCACAATCTACATCAATGGTTTGGATGAGGAGACCAAATGTAATATATCCAAATGTGCTGATGATACAAAGCTGGGTGGGAATGTAAGTTTGAGGAGGATGCAAGGAGGCTTCAAGGGGATATAGACAGGCTAAGTGAGTGGGCAAGAACATGGCAAATGGAATATAATGTGGAGAAATGTGAAGTTATCCACTTTGGTAGGAAAAATAGAAAAGCAGAGTATTTTTTAAATGGTGAGAGATTGGGAAATGTTGGTGTTCAGAGGGACCTGGGTGTCCTTGTACACAAATCACTGAAAGTTAACATACAGGTACAGCAAGCAATTAGGAAAGCAAATGGTATGTTGGCCTTTATTACAAGAGGATTTGAGTATAAGAGTAAAGACGTCTTACTGCAATTATACAGGGCCCTGGTGAGACCTCACCTGGAGTATTGTCTACAGTTTTGGTCCCCTTACCTAAGGAAGGATATACTTGCCATAGAGGGAGTACAATGAAGGTTCACCAGACTGATTCCTGGGATGGGGGGGGCGAATTGTCATGAGGAGAGATTGAGTAGACTAGGCCTATATTCTCTAGAGTTTAGAAGAATGAGAGGTGAGCTCATTGAAACATACAAAATTCTTATAGGACTTGACAGGGTAGACGCAGGGAGGATGTTTCCCCTGGCTGGGGAGTCTAGAACCAGGGGTCACAGTCTCAGAATAAGGGGTCAGCCATTTAGGACTGAGATGAGGAGAAATCTCTTCACTCAGAGGGTGGTGAATCTTTGGAATTCTCTACCCCAGAGGGTTGTGGAGGCTCAGTCGTTGAGTATATTCAAGACAGAGATCGACAGATTTTTGAATATTAGGGGAATCAAGGGATATGGGGATAGTGCAGGAAAATGGAGTTGAGGTAGAAGATCAGCCATGATCTTACTGAATGGCGGAGCAGGCTCGAAGGGCCAAATGGCTTACTCCTGCTCCTATTTCTTATGTTCTTGTGTAGGAGGAGAGAGAGGATCAGTTATCAGATAACAAATTGTTCCTCGTGTCCGGTTCAGGAGGGAGAGTTAACACATTTGTCTCTTGCAGGTGTTGCCTGGTCCACTGGGTATATCTCTCGTTCTTGTCTGTAAAGTTTGTCCTCATCAGGTTGAGGGATGCCGATGCTGGGAGATGGAACGTTTCAGTACAGGCACCCAGATCCAGCAAGTATGGTTCTAGACATTGCTGCGGGGAGAGTGCGGAGTAGTGGGATTAGTTCCTGTAATGGCCTGGCACTGGCACGGGCATGATGGGCTAACTGGCCTCCTCCTGCGCTGCATGCTTCTATGGTTCGAACAGCACTTCCAAGGCAAGCACAGCGTGGTTAGATACACCGTAAAACTCTCCCTACTTTACGCCCAACGTGCCATAGAGGGAGTGCAACGAAGGTTCACCAGACTGGTTCCTGGGATGGCGGGGGGGGGAAGGAATTGTCCTATGAGGAGAGATTGAGTAGACTAGGCCTATATTCTCTAGCGTTGTCTCCCAGTGTGACATCTTTCAATCAACCCACATCAGCCATTCTCTGGGCCAAGAATGCCAATTTGGAGCCAGTTAGTGGCAGTTTTGTGCCATGGGTCGATGCCCACCAGGACCTTGACACTGCCCAGGCTCAGCGAGGACCCTTGCAGGCAAGAGAGGAGGCACCTTTAATCCCTCAGTCCTGGTTAGATTTGTATCCGGGTCCCGGAGGTAAATGGCCACTGTCTAACCCACTACATGACTCAGTGCCCAATCTTCAGACTTCTAGCAGTTAAGCTCTTATTCTACATTTATATTCTATTTACTCCCAGCTCCTCTTGCCATTATAACTCCTGTGATAATCCACACACAGCACCCTACCTGTTGATCTCAATGATCATTTCTTCTTCAATCTTAGTTTGGTCCTCGTGCATCGAGTCTCCCTTATTGCCGGAGTATTCAGATAAGTAGTGTCGGATAAAGTGAAGCTGTGGAAAAGTAGGAGAGTCAAATGTTTTTATGAAGCAAGAAGCTTTCAAATTGCATTTGCTGTTCATAAGATAATTTGAAAGGAACAGTCCACTCAACTGACCAAAAGCAATTGATTTAAATCTTAAATATCGTTTTCAACCAGTGTTTAAACTTGGATTAATTTAATAAAATATTCCAGACTAATGAAGTGTTGCAGCTGCAGAGGTCTCTCCTGTAATTTAAAACAATTGCACTGTTAAAATGCTGATCCTTGTGTGTTAGCCGTGGCTCAGTGGTAGCAATCTTGCCTCAGAGTTAGAAGGTCATGGGTTCAAGTCCCACTCCAGAGACTCGAGCATATAATCCAGGCTGACACTCCAATGCAGTACTGCATGGTCAGAGGTGCCGTCTTTCAGATGAGCCGTCTGCCCTCTCAGGTGGATGTAAAAGATCCCATGGCACTGTTGGAAGAAGAGTAATTCTCCCCGTGTCCTGGCCAATATTGATCTCTCAACCAACATCACTAAACAAAAACAGATGATCTGGTCGTTATCAGATTCACATGTTTGTGAATGTTTACATTGGCTGTAAAGTGCTTTGGGAGATCCTGTGGTTGTGAAAGGTCAATGAGTGGAGGGATCAACTCGGTTCTTACTGCATCAATGTATTGCCACAGTCAAAAAATAAGCACTGTGCTTATAGAATTTAAACAATTGGTGCAAAGAGAATCTGCCTCAAGAACAATTTGACAGCCCAAGAACTCCAGGTCGGAGAAACTACTTTACAAGCAGAATCTAAACAACGAGTAACCAGAGAACTGCAGGCTACCTAAGTTGCCTTAGTTCAGAGGAAGCTTGGATTTTAACATCAGCTCGTTCAAAAGGAGTTAGAACCACAGAACAGGAATGTAATTTTACAAGGGATTAAGCAATATTTAGCGAAAATGAAGTCGAAATTCAGCAGCTAGAGATCAGCCAGCAACAAGGCACACAGGAGCAGAGCGACTAAACAAGGGCTCTCTTAAAAGGAAGCAAAGCTGATGAAAGGATCCATCAGATAGCGGAGATGGAGGCACAAGTCCTCACACAAGGTCACAGAGCTGACGATCAGATGATCCAACTGGTCCAAGAAGTCTCGAGGGAGAGGGCTCAGTTCAACAAGCTGCCGGCGATATACACCACCCCTCTGACCAAACAGCCTGGGAACAGAAGGCCCCTTCCCGTGGCCTGTCAAGAATAATCTCCCTCAAACAGAGCATTTAACTGGAAATAAAATCTTTACACAGGGACCAAGAGAGTCACATATTACACATGCCGAAGATATCCGATTGTTTTCTGATGACAAGGTGCCCTGAGATAGGCTCCCCCAATCCCACTCGGGGGAGAGAGGGGTGCGCATCCATTTGCTCCTCACACTCCCATGGGTGGGGAAGTTCCTCGTGCCGGGAGCTGCCCAGAGTCTGACTTCCCAGGAGGTCCCTACCTGTTGCTGGTGGTTAGGGTATTTCTCCAGACTGGCTTTGAAGAACGGCCACTGATCATAAGTGTAGTCGTACATCCACTCACAGAAATGGTTTCCGATATCAAAGCCCCTGCAAACACAAAGTCAGAGTATCAGCATCACCCTAAACCAGCTACCCACCCCCTCCCCCAAACTCCAACAGCAACCCAGATACCTTTCACCTCCCCCGGTCCATCCCCTTCCCTTTCCCCCCACCCACCTCGGCCCGTCCCCTACCCCTCCCCCCACAGCCCCAGCCAACTACAAACATTAAGCTCCCAGTTACGAGCTGTTACTCCTGCAGGCCGAGCTCAGCATCAGCCTGGGCTGTGGTGATCTCCATGATGAATAGCCTGCCCAGGAGAGAGAGAGAGAGGCCTGTCACTTGCAGGCTGAGATTGGCTCTAGGTAATGTTATAGGCTGAAGGAGTAACATGTTGGGTGGTCCCAGTTGGAACATGATCTATGCTGATGGGCTGTGAGCGGGTCTTTCCTGGGTCCCAAATCCTTGGCTCTCCTCAGATCTGCATACAAGCTCTCTGGACTTGTCTAAGAGGGACATGTCTCTACAGGGAGTGTGAGCACTCCGCATTAAACAAACAAACTACTCTTGTAGCTCTTTGGTTTGGGGACTTTCCCATGTGTGTCAGACATCCAGCTCAACAGCAGTGAAACCCCGGGAGTGGCCATTACCTGTAGTTATAGCTGCTGTACTCAAAATCAATCAGCATCAGTTTGTCGGTGGATGAGGGGTCTTTGCCCGACAAATAGAGGATGTTACCTAGAAGAGAAACAGTCGTTCAACAACTGACAGGAAGGAAAGACTCAGCATGGGGTGACAGCAGAGGAGAGCGAGAACCAAAGGAGAATTCATTCAATATTTATCAGATAAGCAATTTTTTTTGAATAATGCAGGAGACTTTCACGATATTAGATTTTGATTCTCAATTGGTAGTGAGTTTGAAGGGGACAGATCCAGTGCAGGGGTTTTCACTTGGGCTGCACCATCAGGGAGGAAGGACAATCTACCCATTTTGGCTCATCCATTCAGACACAACCAGATTTCCATCACAATTTCCAGCGGGCGACTCGTGGGGTTACTTTATTTCAAAGTAGCAACGTAAACGAGCATGAAACAGCGTAAGTTAAACAGGAGGGAAAGGGGAAAGGTCAGGGAGGGGGACGGAATGCATGGTCGAACAGAGGACCTTCAGAGAGGTTTCTGGAACATAACACAAGAACATAAGAAATAGGAGCAGGAGTAGGCCATTTGGTCCTTCGAGCCTGCTCCACCATTCAATCAGATCATGGCTGATGATCTACCTCAACTCCACTTTCCTGCACTATCCCCATATCCCTTGATTCCCTTAATATCCAAAAATCTAGCGATCTCTGTCTTGAATATACTCAACGACTGAGCCTCCAAAACCCTCTGGGGTAGAGAATTCCAAAGATTCACCACCCTCTGAGTGAAGAAATTTCTCCTCATCTCAGTCTGAAATGGCCGACCCGTTATTCTGAGACTATGACCCCTGCTTCTAGATTCCCCAGCCAGGGGAAACATCCTCCCTGCATCTACCCTGTCAAGCCCTGTAAGAATTTTGTATGTTTCAATGAGATCACCTCTCATTCTTCTAAACTCTAGAGAGTACAGGCCTAGTCTACTCAATCTCTCCTCATAGGACAATCCCCCCATCCCAGGAATCAGTTTGGTGAACCTAAGTATATCCTTCCTTAGGTAAGGAGACCAAAACTGCACACAATACTCCAGGTGTGGTCTCACCAGGGCCCTACAGAATTGCAGTAAGACGTCTTTACTCTTATACTCAATTCCTCTTGTAATAAAGGCCAACATACCATTTGCTTTCCTAATTGCTTGATGTACCTGCATGTTAACTTTCAGTGATTTGTGTACAAGGACACCCAGGTCCCTCTGAACACCAACATTTCCCAATCTCTCACCATTTAAAAAATACCCTGCTTTTCTATTTTTCCTACCAAAGTGGATAACTTCACATTTCTCCACATTATATTCCATTTGAAATGTTCTTGCCCACTCACTTAGCCTGTCTATATCCCTTTGAAGCCTCTTTGCATCCTCCTCACAACTTACAATCCACCCAGCTTTGTATCATCAGCAAACTTGGATATATTACATTTGGTCCCCTCATCCAAATCATCGATATAGGTTGTGGAATAGCTGAGGCCCAAGCACTGATCCTTGCGGTACCCCACTAGTTACAGCCTTCCAACCCGAAAATGACCAGTTTATTCCTACTCTGTTTTCTGTCCGTTAACCAATCCTCAATCCATGTTAGTATATTACCCCCAATCCCATGAGCCCTAATTTTGTTTAATAACTTCTTGTGTGGCACCTTATCGAATGCCTTCTAAAAATCCAAATACACCACATCCACTGGTTCCCCCTTATCTATTCTGCTAGTTACAACCTCAAAAAACTAAGATTCGTCAAACACGATTTCCCTTTCATTAATTTGTGTTCCCTAAAGGCCCCTTTACTACAAGGTTATTAATTAACCCTTTCTCATTGCACAATACTAGATCAAAAATAGCCTGTTCTTTAGTTGGTTCCTCAACATACTGATCTAGAAAACTATCTTGCATACATTCCATGAATTCATCCTCCACCCTATTACTGCAAATTTGGTTTGCCCAGTCCATATGTAGATTAAAGTCCCCCATGATTACTGTATTACCCTCGTTACACGCGCCTCTAATTTCCCGATTTATACTCTGCCCTACATTACGACTACTGTTTGGGGGCCTATAAACAACTCCCAACAATGTTTTCTGCCCCTTGCTGTTTCTTAGCTTCACCCAAACTGATTCTACTTCTTGATTTTCGGAGCCAAGATCCTTTCTCTCTACTGTCTTTATCCCATCCTTTATTATCAGGGCTACCCCTCCTCCTTTTCCATTTTGCCTGTCTCTTCTAAAAGAGAAGTATCCTGGAATATTTAGTTCCCAACCTTGGCCACATTGTAACCACGTCTCCATAATGGCTATTAGGTCAAACCTATTCATTTCCATCTGTGCTATTAATTCATCTATTTTGTTGCGAATGCTTCGCGTACATAGTGCCTTTAGCTTTGACTTATTTCTATTTTTCCCTGATGTCACCTTCGTCACTGGTGCCTTATTACCTTTATTACTCTCTCTGTCCCTTCCTGACCCACTCTGCTTATTTTTACCCAAAACTCTACTCTGCTCTAGAGCCTTGACATTTCTCACTGCTTTTAAATTTACTATTTCCTGAATCCTCCCACCACCCCTTCATTAGTTTAAAGCCCTGTCTACTGCCCTAGTTATTCGGTTCGTCAGGACACTGGTCCCAGTCCGGTTTAAGTGGAGCCTGTCCCAACAGAACAGCTCCCTCTATCCCCTGTACTGGTGCCAGTGCCCCATGAACTGAAACCCCTTCCTCCCACACCACTCTGAGCCATGCATTTAAACCTCTAATCTGTTTGTCCCTCTGCCAATTTGCATGTGGCTCAGGTAACAATCCAGAGATTATTACCTTTTAGGTTCTGCTTTTTAATTTGGATCCTAGCCGCTCAAACTCCCTCAGCAGAACCTCATTCCTAATTCTACCAATGTCATCGGTTCCTACGTGGACCACGACAACTGGATCCTCCCCCTCCCACTCCAAGTTCTCCTCCAGCCACGAGATGTCTTTAACCCTGGCACCGGGCAGGCAACACAACCTTCGGAACTCTTGGTCGCGGCTGCAGAGAACAGTATCTATCCCCCTGACTATACTGTCCCCTACCACAACTCCATTCCATTTCACTCCCCCCACTTGAATGGCCTCCTGAACCATGGTGACTTTGCTCATCCATCCTGCAGGCTTTTCCCTCATCCACACAGGCAGCAAGAACTTCATACCTGTTGCAGAAGGGCAAAGGCTGAGGCTCCTCCAGCACTGCACCTGGGGTCCCCTTACCTGCCTGAGTTGCAGTCACACCCTCCTGTCCCTGACCACTAACCAGACCTGTACCACTACCTAACCTAAGGGGTGTGACTGCCTCCTGGGTCAAAGTGTCCAGGTAACTCTCCCCATCCCTGATGCCCCGCAATGTCTGAACCTCAGACTCCAGCTCAAAAACTCTGAGCTGAAGTTCCTCAAGATGCAGGCACTTACTGCAAACGTGGTTGTCCGGGATCACAATGCTCTCCAAAATCTCCCACATGCTGCAGTTGCGGCACACCACCTGCACTGCTATCCCTATATGACCTTGTTTTATTTAATTAAATTTGTAATTAGATAACTTAGTTTACAGTGTAGTTTCTTGACTACTTACTTGATCTAGATTAAGTTACGAGTACTGAAATTATATATCTACCTGTAACACAAAGCACTACAAGTAGTGGAGGTAAAAAGCAGCAACTCCTTCCCCCTCTTCTCCAAATACCCACTCTTTCAAATTCCCAAATAAAACACTCTGTTTAAGTCCACTCCGTTTGAATCCCGCTCTGTGCAGACCGCCTTCTGTGATGAAGGGAAGTACCTGGGCAAGTAGCTGCAGAGGGCAAAAGGTCAGTAGCTAAAGGCACGGCCAGCAGTAGTGGAGCAGAGGGAGCTAGGGGAGAGAGTTGGAAGGTGCTGCAGGGACACCAGGCAGGAGGAGTTCACCAAGGATTGGTCAGGTGATACCATGGAGCAATTAGAAACCCAAGATGGGAATTTTGAAACCAAATATGTTGGGGCACAGGCAGCCAGAGGAGCTTGGGGGAGAGCAGATGGTGCAGTGGATTAAAGATGTGCAATAGATTAAACACTGGCCATTCTCCTCAGGGACCTGGTTTCAAATCCAGCCCAAATGGTTGGCACAAAACTCTCCTGGTTTATATTTATTGGTGTTGCAAGGACATTTGGAATGGGCATGACCCCTGGTATGTAGGGAGTGCAGACAACTTGCATTTATAGAGCACCTTTAATGTAGTAAATTGTTCGAAGGCGCTTCACAGCAGCGTTATTAAACAAAATTTGACATTGAGTCACAGAAGGAGATATTAGGATAGGTGAGCAAAACTTTGGTCAAAGAGGTAGGTTTTAAGGAGCGTCTTAAAGGATGAGAGTGCTGGAGAGGTAGGGAGGTTTAGGGAGGGAATTGTAGAGCTTAGGGCCTAGGCAGCTGAAGGCACGGCCGCTAATGGTGGAGCGATGAAAATTGGGGATGTGCAAGGAGGCAGAATTGGAGGAGCGCAGATATCTGAGGGTTGTAGGGCTGGAGGAGGTTACAGAGATAGGGAGGGGATGAGGCGATGGAGGGATTTGGAAATGAGGATGAGAATTTTAAAATTAAGGCGTTGCTAGACAGGGAGGCAATGCAGGTCAGTGAGCACAGGGGCCACATTAGATGCAAGGTTTATAGTTAAGAGACTGAAATTTTGTACTAGTTTGTAGAGAGTTTGTATTGCACAAGTCTGCAGTAAATCTGGGACACAAATTCTCGAAATAGGGCTATTGCTAAGGCGGATTACAGGAACGGTAGTTTGTGGCTCACATGGGACAAGGAGCACTTCTAGGACCGGCTGCTGATCAGCTGAGAGCGCGAGAGAAAATTGTAAGGGACTTGAATCAGGTCGGCCAGTACAACTGGTCAACACTTGGTGTCAAGGTTAAAAATGGTTTTAGATAAATTTCTCCTTTCTTTCTTCCAATGGTGAACAGAAAATACTTTCAAGGTCATTAGGATGATGCTTTAGTTTCCTACTGTTTTGCAGTGCGTATATTTTTGAATGGTGGGAAAATTCATTTAAACTTGAACGCTGTACGCATGTGGAGAAAATGTGTTGGAGGTTTAGGAGAGAACATGCAGCAGATTTTAAAATTCAGGGTCAGCCAAGAACATGTGCACCAAATGAATGGACAAAGCACGGTTCCAACAAGCGCAGCATTTAAACACTGTTTTAATGGTCTGCACAGTAACTACAGGTGTTAAAGAATATGGACCAATGGCAGGAGACTGGAAGGGAGGTACAATAATTCACGCAATGTGCCAACTTATTGCACAGCTCAACCTCGAGTAAAACAGCTCCCAACTTCTTAAACTCGCATCCCTTTGCATCTGAACCCTTCACAGGTAGTGAACAAAACTAAACTGACTATAGTATTCAAAAGGGAACTATGCAATTCACTTAAAGAATATAAAATGAGATGGGGAGAAACCAGGAAAATGGAAGAGTGCAAGGGTTTAATCCTTAGGTTACAGGAGGAGGGAGGCCCACACTTGCTCCACCGATTGCTCCGGTGTGTTGGGGGATGGACCACAGGCTGTGGCAAGCATTCTCCCACCTCAAACACTACAGGTGTTGTGTGCGACATGAAACGGGATCCGGTCCAAGTCCAGAGTACGGTTACTTTAGTACAAAATAAAAATAAAAATAAAACTAAAACACAATTTAACTAGAGAAAGAAAGACTTGTATTTACATAGTGCTCAGGATAGAATATCCTCAGGACGTCCCAATAACCTCACAGCTAATGAATTATTTTTGAAGTTTAGTCACCTCTTCTGATTCTCGCCTGAGGCCATGTCCCAGCTCACGCCCTCTGCTCTTTGAACTCTGATCTACTGCGCCCACCTCCCTCTGCTTCATCAGTGGTGTGGCCTTCAACCACCCTCCCTAAACCACTGCCTTGCTGCCTTCAAAAGCCTCAGGTCCGCTCCGATCATATGTGCATTCAGTCACCCACTTCTCCCCCTCCCCCACCCCATCCCACCACAGCTCTGGCCAGGTGTCAAATCTCCTCCCCACAGAATGTTGGTCCATTTAGACACGATACCAAGGAAGACAGGTTGTCCTGTGCAATCACTGGCAGAGAATGGAGGCTCTTTGGTTAAGGTTAGTAAAGGTATCTTGTGTGGGTACTTCCTGAACCCACCACAGACACTGGTCACAGAATTCTGTTCCTCACCTCTGCCATTTAAAGCATTGGCCAGAAGGTGTATTTATTCTACAGCTCCTCCTTACCTTCCTGAACGTCATTGTGGCAAAAAACCACAGGCGACCGAGTGGCATCTAGCAATGACCTGAAAAAGAGAAAACATCAAGTTGGTAAAGGACACTGATCCCATGGGGTGTCAGCGAAGAACAGTAAAGGTCATTGATCCCAGGGGGTGTCAGCGAAGAACAGTAAAGGACACTGATCCCAGGGGGTGTCAGCAAGGAACAGTAAAAGTCATTGATCCCAGGGGGTGTCAGTGAAGAACAGTAAAGGACACTGATCCCAGGGGGTGTCAGCAAGGAACAGTAAAAGTCATTGATCCCAGGGGGTGTCAGCGAAGAACAGTAAAGGACACTGATCCCAGGGGGTGTCAGCAAGGAACAGTAAAAGTCATTGATCCCAGGGGGTGTCAGCGAAGAACAGTAAAGGACACTGATCCCAGGGGGTGTCAGCAAGGAACAGTAAAAGTCATTGATCCCAGGGGGTGTCAGCGAAGAACAGTAAAGGACACTGATCCCAGGGGGTGTCAGCAAGGAACAGTAAAAGTCATTGATCCCAGGGGGTGTCAGTGAAGAACAGTAAAGGACACTGATCCCAGGGGGTGTCAGCAAGGAACAGTAAAAGTCATTGATCCCAGGGGGTGTCAGCGAAGAACAGTAAAGGACACTGATCCCAGGGGGTGTCAGCAAGGAACAGTAAAGGACACTGATCCCAGGGGGTGTCAGCGAAGAACAGTAAAGGACACTGATCCCAGGGGGTGTCAGCGAAGAACAGTAAAGGACACTGATCCCATGGGGTGTCAGCAAGGAACAGTAAGAGAGAAAAAAGTATTTCAGAAACAGTTCAATGTACTTCCTTCCCTCCCCAACACAGACCACAGCTCCTGCCAATTAGCAGGGTACGCTGGTTTCAAGCTGTACCTGTACATTGTCCTGTCTAATGGACAAACAGCAGGGATCGGTGCTTGGGCCCCAGCTATTCACAATATATATCAATGATTTGGATGAGGGAACCAAATGTAATATTTCCAAGTTTACTGACGACACGAAACTAGGTGGGATTGTGAGTTGTGAGGAGGATGCAAAGAGGCTTCAAGGCGATGTAGACAAGTTGAGTGAGTGGGCAAATACATGGCAGATGCAGTATAACGTAGATAAATGTGAAGTTATCCACTTTGGTAGGAAAAACAGAAAGGCAGAGTATTATTTAAATGGTGATAGATTGGGAAATGTTGATGTACAGGGGACCTGGGTGTTCTTGTACACCAGTCACTGAAAGCAAACATGCAGGTGCAGCAAGCAGTTAGGAAGGCAAATGGTATGTTGGCCTTCATTGCAAGAGTATTTGAGTACAGGAGCAAGGATGTCTTACTACAGTTATACAGGGCCTTGGTGAGACCACACCTGGAGTACTGTGTGCAGTTTTGGTCTCCTTACCAAAGAAAGGATATACTTGACATAGAGGGAGTGCAGCGAAGGTTCACCAGACTGATTCCTGGGATGGCAGGACTGTCGTATGAGATTGGGTCGACTAGGCCTGTATTCACTAGAGTTTAGAAGAATGAGAGGGGATCTCATTGAAACGTATAAAATTCTGACAGGGCTAGACAGACTGGATGCAGGGAGGATGTTTCCCCTGGCTGGGGGGTGTAGAACGAGGGGTCACAGTCTCAGGATACGGGGTAGGACATTTAGGACTGAGATAAGGAGAAATTTCTTCACTCAGAGGGTGATGAACCTGTGGAATTCTCTACCACAGAATGCTGTGGAGGCCAAGTCACTGAATATATTTAAGAAGGAGACAGAAAGATTTCTAGACACAAAAGGCATCAAGGGGTATGGGGAGAGAGCGGGAATATGGTATTGAGATAGAGGATCAGCCATGATCATATTGAATGGCGGAGCAGGCTCGAAGGGCCGAATGCTGCTCCTATTTTTCTAGGTTTCCAAGTGGTGATTCAAGAACCGTTAAATTCTTACCTTAAACTCGTTAACTCTGCTGGCAGGTTGAAACTCTTCAGCTTGTTAAACTTTTTCACGTGCGTCTCTCTGATGAACGACAGCCCCATTATCTGCTTGAGATATCTTCACAACAGAGGAGAGAGATGATCTTCATTAAATCCACTTTAGATCAGATCCTAATAAGAGCACCACCCCACCCCCAACCCCCCACTTGGACATCACTTAGCCTGAATAACCCTTTTCAGGAACACATCAAATCAGGGGGGGGCGGAGCTCACAGGAAGACCTGTATCTGTGGAGCAGGAGGTGGGCTCAGGGAGACCTGTATCTGTGGAGCGGGGGGGGGGGGCTCACAGGGAGACCTGTATCTGTGGAGCAGGAGGTGGGCTCAGGGAGACCTGTGTCTGTGGAGCAGGAGGTGGGCTCAGGGAGACCTGTGTCTGTGGAGCAGGAGGTGGGCTCAGGGAGACCTGTATCTGTGGAGCAGGAGGTGGGCTCAGGGAGACCTGTGTCTGTGGAGCAGGAGGTGGGCTCAGGGAGACCTGTGTCTGTGGAGCAGGAGGTGGGCTCAGGGAGACCTGTATCTGTGGAGCAGGAGGTGGGCTCAGGGAGACCTGTATCTGTGGAGCAGGGGGGGGGGGGGGGGGGGGGGGGGGGGGGGGGGGGGGGGGGGGGGGGGGGGGTGGGGAGGGAGGTGGGCTCAGGGAGGGACCTGTGTCTGTGGAGCAGGAGGTGGGCTCAGGGAGACCTGTGTCTGTGGAGCAGGAGGTGGGCTCAGGGAGACCTGTGTCTGTGGAGCAGGAGGTGGGCTCAGGGAGACCTGTATCTGTGGAGCAGGAGGTGGGCTCAGGGAGACCTGTGTCTGTGGAGCAGGAGGTGGGCTCAGGGAGACCTGTATCTGTGTAGCAGGAGGTGGGCTCAGGGAGACCTGTGTCTGTGGAGCAGGAGGTGGGCTCAGGGAGACCTGTATCTGTGGAGCAGGAGGTGGGCTCAGGGAGACCTGTGTCTGTGGAGCAGGAGGTGGGCTCAGGGAGACCTGTGTCTGTGGAGCAGGAGGTGGGCTCAGGGAGACCTGTGTCTGTGGAGCCGGAGGTGGGTGTAAGGTTTACACAATTTGCAGATCCCCAAAACCTAAGGAAAAAGGACTTTGGAACCACCTCAGAGTGATAAAATGCATTTGGGCCTAACATAAGGAATTTAAGACCAAAAACCAAGTTTTGGCATTTTAAAACATGTCTGGGCCTGTAAAGGGAGAAAAGGCTGCGAAGGAAGTTGGGATCGACCTCTGTAAAAGCAGTTTTTGGGTATTGCAGTTAAATGCAGTGTCTGGGGAACCGGGATGACCTCACTCAAAGCCCCAGCACGCATTAACATTTTGACAATAGACCCTAGGAGGAGACAGTCCCACCCAAAACAACAGGTCCCATCAAACCGATTATAGAACCCATTAAAGACAGCATAAAGCAAATATTCAATCGAAGTCCAAGGCCCAGTCAAGAAACCCAAAACATGAGGACAATTCAAACTCCGATTAAACAACAGATCGACAGGATGGAGCTATCCTGAAACCACTTCACACATTTACAAAAACAGTTAACACGCTAGTAAAGTCGTTACTGTTAACGAGGTCTTACAATGACCGGGATTTGATTTGGTTTTGATAAGCCCACTTCAATTTAGTATAATTGAAGGCCCATCAAGCAGTTCAACAAAAAAAAGCAGTAACAACAGTTCAAGTTCAACAGAAGGCAGTTCTGCAGTTCAATTTGAAAGCTTGTTTTTCAGCAGAAGTCAGTGCTGGAATTACAGAGTTCAGGAGAAGCAAGTTGGGCAGTTAAAGAAGACAGTTCAGTAAGAAGGGAGTTCTCCAGTAAAACAGTTCAAGTTCAACAAGCAGGCAGAAGGCAGTTTCCACAGTTCTGCAAGAAGGCAGTTCCACAGCTCGGAAGAAGACAGTTTAAACAGTAAGTAGTTCAACAAAGAAAGCCAACAGCTCCAGAAGTAGGCCGACACGCAAGAAGAGACCAGAGCGACCGCCTCAGTGACCATCGGACACCTCGCGGCAACAAGGGCCTTACGAAACCTTTTACTCAAAAGACCCTAAACCCTAACTCTCAACTGTCAAGGATTCGTTTGGTGAGCATTATCCCTGGTTCTCCAGAGTCCAACCTAGCTAGTGAAGTGGGATTGGGAGGGGTGAAGTATTCTTCTAATGTTATTTCCCTCGCGTGTACCGAAGTGTTCCCCACCTTTAGAGTGATAAGAGTGTTTGTGTTGTGTTTTACTTTCTTGAATAAAGATCGAAATTCTTCATCAAAACCTGTTGTCTACCTGCACCTTTGTTCACGACCCCCAAATAAGTCCAAGGTCCAGAACCAGGGGCGTGGGAGCGATTCGAACCGCTCACTGAGTCAGAGGTGAAGCTGACCCTACCACACCACCCCTTACATGGGCTCAGGGAGACCTGCATCTGTGGAGCAGGAGGTGGGCTCAGGGAGACCTGTATCTGTGGAGTGTGGGCGGCAGGTGGGGGCGCAGAGTGACACCTCACGGGGGAACTTGTATCTGTGGAGCAGCGGAAGGGGCTGTTGGAGCTCTAAATCAGAGCGGAGTGCAGCAGTGTCAGGGGAGGGGAAGACCTGTACCTGACAGCAGCGAGAGGAAGCAGGTCTAGATGAGGACAGCAGCTTGTATGAGTACATTTAATACCAGCACCCCCAGACTAATCCACCCAGACAGGGTAGTAAAGTCAATGTCTGGGTTTGAAGCATAAGGTGCACTGCTTAGCCTCATGGAGAGAGAGAGGGTGCCTGCTTTGATTTTTGCTGTAGCACTGGCCAATTCAACAGCCCATTCTTGATCTCCACTCCACCCCACCTCACGCAGATTCTTGCCACTGTACCTGTCCATGGTCTCAAACAGCCACTTTGGTTCTTTGTTGAAGGGCATGACCATTCCGTGGAATCGAGACATCTTCACAGCGATCTCTGCGGAAAAATCCGGAAACCCCAACTCTTCAGTCAGCAGCCGACGGCTCTGGACAGACACATTCGGAGGAGGACGCTAGTTAAACATTTGTTGTCTTTTAGCCTGTCCTTAACAAAGGAGCTCTACTCCACAACCCAACACCTCGACATTCCTCTGGGATATTAGAGTCGGGGCGCAGGGACTCACGGGGGAGGGGCAAGTTGCAGGAGACTTGGGCTTCAACTGCTGCCAGACCATAATCAGCAATAGGCAGCTGCCGGTGCTGAATCCATGCCACCAGACCCAGAATACCCTGGGTCCTGCTGCTCCAGGATTAGCCCCCACTGTCCTGCACAGGCGTACTCCCAGTTGGTGACGGCATGAATCGTAATCCAGCAGAGAGAGAAGCGACCTCTCGCATTCCTGTGCCAAGAAAATTAATGCATTTCAATTTTATTCCATTATCTTTATTTCAGCACTTCCACCAGGACTGGCTGCCTTCTGATAAACCAAGGTCCCCTCGAATGTATTTTATGAGCCCCGTGCAGTCACTCCAAGTGTAACCAGCAGCTGGCTGGGTAAATTCACCAAGTTATAGATCCTTGGTCTGGCCACGTTAGCTCATCTCAATCAGAGAAGCAGAAGAGGTGCACCAATTGGTATCTACACCACTGGGCTCGGGAAGGGAGGGAAATCTGCCAGGCTCTCGCTCTGAATCGCTGTCCAATGACTGAAAAGTGTACGAGTGTGGACATCAGTTGAGGATGGGATTGAGCTCGACAGAGATGACTCCCTCCACAGTCGAGTAGCCTGCTGATGCTCATTACCCTGGGACACTTGATCAAAGGTACCAGAGGTTGGTCTGGGCCCATGAATCCGTAGCCCAGCAACAGTTTGTGGCTTCAGGAATAGAGGAGAAAACGAGATTTGGGGGGTGGTGAGGCAGGGTAAAGGAGTTCTGGAAAATAAAGATGCTGTCTGCATGATAAAATGTGGGACAAACCTCTCGGGTCTGCAGAGTGAGGATAGCTGGCTATTATTGTCCCTGGCATCACTCACAAGTGACAATGATTTCCAACAAATTGTGAAGAAATTAACCTGGACATAGAGGGAGTGCCCTTTAGAGGATACGGCACTACATAAAGATGGAGTGACAAAGGAGCAAGTAACTTGCAACTCACATTGCTCGTACCTTCCACCGGAAATATTTTATGAGCATAGCAACACACCGCTTCAATCCGCCATTTGGCAGAGCTCCCAATCCCAGCTGTGCTGCAAGGTGCCAGATGGACACAGTGCGAGACAGACCCAATCGCCCACCAGCCACTGACCACCATCAAGAGTGGCAAGGAAAGCAGACTAGCTCCACCCGGACTGGAGCATGGCCCGGTGTGCTGAAACTGACAAGGCGAGAAAATTGGTTGCGGGAGGGGCACGAGAAAGAAAAATGAGCAGGCTGCAAAAACACGGCTAAAGAAATTCCATATTTGGCCACTTAGTACGTCAGTAGCACCCAGCAACCCAAATACCAACCACAGCCACGGTCTCCAAGCCCAATGACAGCCACGGTCTCCAAGCCCAATGACAGCCACGGTCTCCAAGCCCAATGACAGCCACGGTCTCCAAGCCCAATGACAGCCACGGTCTCCAAGCCCAATGACAGCCACGGTCTCCAAGCCCAATGACAGCCACGGTCTCCAAGCCCAATGACAGCCACGGTCTCCAAGCCCAATGACAGCCACGGTCTCCAAGCCCAACGACAGCCACGGTCTCCAAGCCCAATGACAGCCACGGTCTCCAAGCCCAAATGACAGCCACGGTCTCCAAGCCCAAATGACAGCCACGGTCTCCAAGCCCAATGACAGCCACGGTCTCCAAGCCCAATGCACCAATCCAATGGCACCCAGTGGTTGGCCAAGGCCTCTGATGTGCAAGGACATTCCAACAAGTGGATTAATGATTGTACATGGATGCTGTACATTTGTTGAGAAATAGTCTCGAAGCAATTCGAGAGACGAAACCCAATATGTGACACAGGAGAGAAATAAGTTCATACTGGAATGTACTGCTCCAGACGTCCCTGTGGAAACACTCCGTATAATCTTGGTCCCAAGGTACGTTCTGCCAAAACAGCAAACATCACACTCTCCAATACCAGGGAATCCACACCCTACAAAAAGGACAAAAAACAAGTTTATGGTCACACCAAGAGCAAAAATCACATCCGATACAATAACCATTTGATAATAAATTCTGGTAATGGCTTTTCAAAACAGGGCTGATATTCACTCTGGGTAAAAGGTTGTCAATTTTAGCCACATCTGATCCGAGCTGGGTGGCAGGGGCATTACATTCAGTTTCAGCAGTCCAAGGCTCCAGAAAAGAAAAAAAATCAACCAAGGCTCCCATTTCCAATCAGTGGTCAGTGACTGTACCTAGAAATACATATGGATGGATGTCAGGTAAGAACGGGGCTCCACTGTGTGAGTGAGGCCTCTGTTTGCAGAGCCCTTCAATATGAAGAATGGTCACATGGGGCAAGCTACCTGGAGGCTGTGGGTGACTGTGGAACCTGTATTCCAACAGGGGACTGGAGCTTCAGGATGGGTGAATTTATGTTCAAGGTAAGGAACCTCAGAACTGGACAATTAATATAAAATGTTCCTCTACACCGTCCCATCAAACACTCCCAGGGCAGGTACAGTACAGTAAAGATCGAGTAAAGCTCCAAGCAAATCAGCAAAGATGGTTTTCATTCATTGTTCATGACCAGCTATTCTGGCTGAATTAAGCAATGGGAGATGTGCGGTTTCCCCGCAGGAGTGGGTCCAAATTGGAAACCGCAGTGATTGACAGCTCAGCAGACCAAACCCCGACATCAGTCTTAACAAAGAATTGGACTGTGAACGCAAGATGCCTGCAACACGAAAAACAGGACCGGTTAGCTGCGGAATAGCTAGCTTGAATGTGTACTTACACTTAGAGCATTATATGGGTGTGTCTATTATTTTTAATTAGAGGGAGGGGGGCTGGGATTGACTTGGTGGGAAAGGGGGACGGAGCAGAAGCAGCTGTGCATATAGTCTCTGCCTTGGTGACAAAGAAATCCATGGGCTTCTTGCACTTGGAGGTGAGGGTGGGGGAGGTTTGAGGAGGGGGTTGGTGGCTCAGAAAAATAGCTGGAGGAATGTCGGAAATTGGCTGATGTCACTCCGAAAACTGTAATCTGTTCATTCATGTATTTAATATAAAAACGCCAGTGTGTTGCTTTGCAGTTGTGTGTTGTCTCAATAGTGTGCGGCACGTGACTTTGCAGTCGCCAGTATACACAGTTCTGTGTTACAATCCCCAGGACGTGCTATTGTTTCATGAGGTATTGGACAGTAAAAGGGGTGACTCTGGATCATAGGGGACATTAGGTCTGCTCACAGGAGTGACGGACGACACGAAAACAGAGAGAATAGCTAGTGCTAAGCCCAAACACCAAGATGTCCCAACTTCAGAAGAACACCCTGTTCTTCTCTGGTGCAACATCTAGAAACAGGCACATCCTATTTATAGCGGGGGAGTGGGACGAACTGGATTGCTCTTTGAAAGAGCCGGCGCAGACTCGATGGGCCGAATGGCCTCCTTCTGTGCTGTACTATTCTATGATGCACAGACTGCAAGCCAGATTGCCAATTGTCTGGCGTTGTGCTGTAGCATGGAGTTTACTCGGAATGGAGTGGAAACTGCCCCCAACTCGACTCAGTTAGGGACCTTCCCTGCGGCAAACAGAAGGCTTTCACTGCAGCTAGGTGCTGCTGCTTCAGGTGCTGCTGCTTCAGGTGCTGCCATTAGCACACACGCTGGGGGTGCTTCCCAAACCAGTAGCCAGAAATAAATGGGGACTGCCAAAAACAGAGTGTTCAGTTCTGCAGCATCAACAGGCTCATACTCCTTCCCAAGTCCCTGAACTTTAGCCCACATTGAAATTACAAATCTGCAAATTCGGGGTCTAAAAATAAACAAAATAATTTGCCTCTGTCCTAAGGGGAGTAGAAGAATATCCAAGATATCCAGTCTTCAGCCCTGTTAGATCAGGTGTACGTGTGCACAAGGGCAGGATCAATCACAGCTGTGATGCCCCCACGGTCAAGCAGTTGGCAGACACTCGCCATCTAGGCTTGGGTGAGGTCACAGAGGGGCGAGAATGTGGAAGCATTTCCCAGCAAGTCAGCACATTCAGGGGGGGTGGGGGAAGGGGGGTGTGAAGAAAGAGAATTGGAGATACTTTAAAAGAAAAAGCGACTTTTCTGATGGAAAAATTGCCCAGCAAGATCAGAGTTTAAAAGCTGCAAAGGAGTTTTCAAAAGTTATGGGGTTTTTTTGCAGTCCAGAATCAGTCAGCAGCACGTACCTGTAGGATAGCTCCATAAACACGCAGCAGAACCTGGCGAGGTTCATCCCCCACACTCAGTACGTGGTCCGGCAATGAGCAAAGGTACAACAGGTTACTGAGGCCACCACTAGAGAGACAAGACAAGACAGAGAGAGACAAGAGAGACAGAGAGAGAGAGA